>CAUYUJ010015271.1:890930-918430 GCA_963575745.1 Prorocentrum cordatum
GTGTCTGGCCTGCGCAGGGGCGCGCCTGGCACAGGAGCGAAGTCGCGCGCCCGGCGGTAGGCGTTGGGCTTTCGGTCAGAGCCCAGTAGAAGAGAAATATCAGCCAGCGTTGGCTCCAATAGATAGGAGGACAGGAGGAGGACGAGAGGAGGATGGGAAGAGGACGAAAGGAGGACAGGAGCAGGACGGGAGGAGGACGGAAGGAGCAAAATCAAGCAAGCGCAAGCAAGCAAGCGGAAAAGCAAGCGCAAGCGAGCAATAACAAGCAAGCAAGAGCTAGCGATCAAGTGCAAGCAAGCAAGGGCAAACAGGAGCAAGCAAGCGAGAACAAGCAGGCAAGAGCAAGCAAGCAAGTGTCATCGGAAAAAGGGGGGGTCCCATTGGAAAAAGGGGGGGCCATTGGAAAAAGAGGGGGAGATCCCAAAGACCAAGTACTTATGATGAGCTAGGACCCCTATAGGGCAAGCCTAGTTGGAGAAAAAACTCCTTGCGAAGGACCCAACCATATGCAAGTGTGAGAACCGCAGGGCAGGTGGGACGAAGCAAGGGGAATTCCGAATGGGGCCACGAACCGTGTGAGGGGTGCGCCAAAATGAAACGGGACCGCCATGCGAACCCTGTCACTGGGGCCTTCGGTGGAGCTCCCTATGGGGCCACGAACCGTGTGAGGGGTGCGCCAAAATGACGCGGGGCCGCCATGCGAACCCTGCCACCGGAGCCTTTGGTGAAGCTCCCAATGGGGCCACGAACCGTGTGAGGGGTGCGCCAAAGTGAGGCGGGGCCGCCAAGCGAACCCTGCCACTGTGGCCTTCGGTGGAGCTCCCTATGGGGCCACGAACCGTGTGAGGGGTGCGCCAAAATGGCGCGGGGTCGCCATGCGAACCCTGCCACTGGAGCCTTCGGTGGAGCTCCCTATGGGGACACGAACCGTGTGAGGGGTGCGCCAAAATGGGGCGGGGCCGCCATGCGAACCCTGCCACCGGGCCACTCATTGGAGCTCCCTATGGGGCCACGAACCGTGTGAGGGGTGCGCCAAAGTGAGGCGGGGCCGCCTTGCGAACCCTGCCACTGGGGCCTTCGGTGGAGCTCCCTATGGGGCCACGAACCGTGTGAGGGGTGCGCCAAAATGGAGCGGGCCACCATGCTAATCCTGCCACTGGAGCCTTCGGTGGAGCGCCTTATGGGGCCACGAACCGTGTGAGGGGTGCGCCAAAATGAAGCGGGGCCGCCAGGCGAACCCTGCCTCTGGGGCCTTCGGTGGAGCTCCCTATGGGGCCACGAACCGCGTGAGGGGTGCGCCAAAATGGAGCGGGCCACCATGCTAACCCTGCCACTGGAGTCTTCGGTGGAGCGCCTTATGGGGCCACGAACCGTGTGAGGGGTGCGCCAAAATGACGCGGGGCCGCCTTGCGGACCCTGCCACTGGGGCCTTCGGTGGAGCTCCCTATGGGGCCACGAACCGTGTGAGGTGTGCGCCAAAATGCGGCGGGGCCGCCTTGCGAACCTTGCCAATGGGGCCCTCGGTGGAGCTCCCTATGGGGCCACGAACCGTGTGAGGGGTACACCAAAATGGGGCAGGGCCGCCAGGCGAACCCTGCCACCGGGGCCTTCGGTGGAGCTCCCTATGGGGCCACGAACCGTGTGAGGGATGCGCCCAAATAGGGCGGGGCCCCCTTACTAACCCTGCCACTGGAGCCTTCGGTGGAGCTACCTATGGGGCCACGAACCGTGTGAGGGGTGCGCCAAAATGAGGCGGGGCCGCCATGCGAACCCTGCCGCCGGAGCCTTCGGTGGAGCTCCCTATGGGGCCACGATCCGTGTGGCCGAAACGCGAAGCCGCCAGGCGAACCTTGCCACTGTGGCCTTCGGTGGAGCTCCCTATGGGGCCACGAACCGGGGGGGGACCCCGAAAAACATACAAAAACCCTAAGGAGAACCCGAAAACGGCCATTAACACCCAGCTCCGCCAGCTTCGCCCCTCCCCTGGAACCCCTTCCTTTAGGGCTTCGCCCACACCAGAACGTCATCACTCGTACCTCGCTCTTTCCGTTACCTGGAACCTTCGGTGGGGTTCCTTATGGGGCCACGAAACGCTGTACTGGGTGGGTGACACGCAGGGAGGAGGGGGAGGAGGGCCACGAAACGCTGTACTGGGTGGGGGGGACGCATGCGGACGGTAGACCTGGAACCTTCGGTGGAGCTCCCTATGGGGCCACGAAACGTTGTATTGGGTGGGCGAAACGCAGGGAGGAAGGGGAGGAGGGAGGACGGGGGAGGAGGAGAGGAGAGGAGAGGAGAGGAGAGGAGAGGAGAGGAGAGGAGAGGAGAGGAGAGGAGAGGAGAGGAGAGGCGAGGCGAGGCGAGGCGAGGCGAGGAGAGGAGGAGGAACGCGGGGACCGTCTCTTCAAAACGAGGACCCATCAACACAGGTTGGTTAGGGGGAAACAAACATTATCCTGGCGAAGGACCCAACCATGTGCAGCTGTGGGTACCGCAATTGTGAAAATCTTCTTCGGTGAAACTCCTTATGGGGCCACCAAGCGCTGCACTGGGTGGGGGGGAACGCTGTGCTGGGTGAGTGGTGTGTCAAGTAAGGTTTCCGGGACGCATGCGGACGGTCTCACTGGGGGCTTCGATGGAGCTCCCCATGAGCAGAAACGCTGTACTGGGTAAGTGAAAATGCCAAATTGGGCTTCGGGACGCATGCGGACGGTCCCACTGGAGGCTTCGGTGGAACTCCTCATGGGGCCACGGAGCGCTGTACTGGGTGGGTGAAAATGCCAAATTGGGCTTCCGGGACGAATGCGGACGATCCCACTGGGGGCTTCGGTGGAGCTCACTGAGGGGCCACGAAACACTTTATCTGGTGAGTAAAAATGCCACGTTGGGTTTTCGGGACGCATGCGGACGGTGGCACTGGAGCCTTCGGTGGAGTTCCCTACGGGGCCACGAAATTTTGGATTGGGTGGGTGAAAATGCCACAACGGGTGTTCCGGGACGCTTGCGGACGGTCCCTATGGGGCCTTCGGTGGAGCTCCTTGTGGGGCCACGAAGCGCTGCACTGGGTGGGTGAGAATGCCACATTGGGTGTGCGGGACGCATGCGGACGGTGGCACTGGGGCCTTCGGTGGAGCTCCCTGTGGGGCCACGAAACGCTGTAATGGGTGGGTGGCAATGCCAAATCGGGTGTTTCAGGAGGCACTCGGACGGTCCCACTGGGGGCTTCGGTGGAGCTCCTTATGTGGCAACGAAACGCTGTATTGAGTGGGGGGGACGCATGTGGACGGTAGCACTGTAACCTTCGGTGGGGCTCCCTATGGGGCCACGAAGTGCTGTACTGAGTGGGGGGGCGCATGTGGACGGTGGCACTGGGGCCTTCGGTGGAGCTCCCTATTGGGCCACGAAATGCTTTACTGAGTGGGGGGGACGCATGTGGACGGTGGCACTGGGGCCGTCGGTGGAGCTCCCTATGGGGCCATGAAACGCTGTACTGAGTGGGAGGGGCGCATGTGGACGGTGGCACTGGGGGCTTCGGTGGAGCTCCCTATGGGGCCACGAAACGCTGTACTGAGTGGGGGGGACGCATGTGGACGGGGGGCCTTCGGGAGCTCCCTATTGGACCACGAAGCGCTGTACTGAGGAGGGGGGCGCATGTGGACGGTGGCACTGGGGCCTTCGGTGGAGCTCCCTATTGGGCCACGAAATGCTTTACTGAGTGGGGGGGACGCATGTGGACGGTGGCACTGGGGCCTCGGTGGAGCTCCCTATGGGGCCATGGAAACGCTGTACTGAGTCACGATATGGGGCCACGAAGCTGAGTGGGGGGACGCATGTGGACGGTGGCACCGGGGTCCTTCGGTGGAGCTCCCTATGGGGCCACGAAACGCTGTACTGAGTGGGGGGGGCGCATGTGGACGGTGGCACTGGGGCCTTCGGTGGAGCTCCCTATGGGGCCCCGAAACGCTGTACTGAGTGGGGGGACGCATGTGGACGGTAGCACTGGGGCCTTCGATGGAGTTCCCTACGGGACCACGAAACGCTGTACTGACTGGGGGGGACGCATGTGGACGGTGGCACTGGGGCCTTCGGTGGAGCTCCCTATGGGGCCACGAAGCGCTGTACTGAGTGGGGGGGACGCATGTGGACGGTGGCACTGGGGCCTTCGGTGGAGCTCCCTATTGGGCCACGAAACGTGTGAGGGGTGTGCCGAAGTGGGTGCGGGGGACGCATGTGGACGGTAGCATTGGGGCCGTCGGTGGAGCTCCCTATGGGGCCACGAAGCGCTGTACTGGGTGGGTGAGACGCAGGGAGGAGGAGGAGGAGGAGAGGAGGAGAGGAGGAGGAATGCGGGGACCGCTTCTTCAAAACGAGGACCCAACACCACAGGATGGTTTGGAAAACATGGCACGCCCGAGAAAATCGCCGCCGCGGACAGAGGCGTTCCCCATCCTCCGATCTTTTCAAGCTGGATATGGCAAAGTCCTGGTTCGCAGCATCCTGGTTCAAGCGGAAAATGAAAGGCAAGACCGAAGGCAGTGCAATTTTATGGAGACCCGTGCAGAAGCAGCGCAGTACAGAAGAAGAACGCAGAGCAATGCAGCAAAGTGGCCTGCGACGGGAAGTGGCACAACAGAAACGCAGTTCGACGCATTGTGACGCTGTGCTAGGTAAGGCAATGCACGCGCAATGCAGTGTAGTGGTATACGCCAGCAATATAAGCGCAATGCAATCATGTATACAACGCAATGCATGACACACTGTGATGCAAGAGTACGTACTGCCATCGACATCCTTACAAAAGCAGTGGCATGCGAAATGCAGCAAAGAGCGACGCACAAACAATGCAACCCCATCGCAATATAGTGCAATAGTAGTGCGAGAGCAACGAAGAGCTAAGCAAAACCAAGGCATAACAAACTGCGCGAAGCAGCGTACACGCAGTACGAAGGCAGAGCAAGATACATAGAAAAGCCATGATTGTATATGATATGTGTCATGCCTGACAGCGTGGCATGGTGTGACATGCCCTGGAAGGCTTGGATACAACAAGCTTACATCGAATGTGTGTATACATATGGCGGGGGATTCAGGAATGCGCCCAGGAGGCTTCAGACCCTGGAGGATTCCTTGCTTGATGAGGGCAGCGGTGATATCAATGGCCAAGCCTCAAGCGATGTTCCAGAAGCTTCCAGACCCTGGATTCCTTCTCTCAGGGTTCCTTATCGAATGCCGCCACCCTGTGTATACTGGTAGATAACCGCGGTATCGTTCTAGCTTTGCGCGGGCACGTTGACGAAAGGCCGTGGTCCGACCCTGTTGCACACAAACTGCTCGGCGTTTGCTTGCACCTTTCTTCTCCGTACTTGTGCGGGCTCAAGGTTTTGAACGTGCCTCCGGCGCGTAACAGAGGGCATCGGATCTGTCGTTGACCTTCTTGCGCCCGGCGATCCCGGGGTGCCCCAACCTGCAGTGCCTGGCGTGCCGCGCCACGCCCTGCCCGCCGGGGGCGGGCTGCCCTGCGTGTGAGGCGGCAGGCAAGTGCTCGTCTTTCGGGGCGGGCGGGGCGACGGGCTTCCCGTTGAGGCTCCGGCTCGGGCTGGCGGTGGCGAGTGCGAGCTGGACGGCGGCGCTGCGCGCGAAGCTGGCAACTGTGCGGAGGCAGCCGCAGGCGACGGTCGGCGCCGATGACGGTGCCGGGGCAGGAAGCGGCCTGGGTGAGAAGCAACGCAGCTCGGCCCCGCGTGTGGCATCTGACATTGATCCTGGCGCCCCTGCCGTCCTTCCAGGGCGAGTTCGTCTCCCTGGCACCAGGCGGGACGTCTACATCGGGGACTTCGAGGCGTTCCGGAGATCGGACATCGCCGAAGTCGCGCGGGAGACAGAGGCAGGGCGGACACCGATTAAGGTCGAAGACGACTGGACCTACAGCTTCGGGGCGTTCCCACGCGGGGGTCAGCTGTCGGGCCCGATGGAGCAGGCGGCTGACATCGCCGCAGGCGAGGAGCGGCGACGCGGGGGAACGGTGGCACCCCTTCCGAACCTGGGAGGTGGCGGCGGCGCTGGCGGCCCGCGGGGCTTTCGGGCGGCGGGGGGCTACCCTCCCTCGCCGCCGGTGGAGCCCGCGCCCGACGAGGTCTTGCGAGGAGGCACGACGGCCCCGCGGGGTGGCGGGCGCGCGGCCCGAGGACCTTCGGCGCCCGAGGGGTGCTGGGTGGACGCGGCCGGGGGCGGCGCTCTGGGGTTCGCTGTGGGCGGCAAGGTCCGCGTGACGGTGGCCTTGTTGATGGCCCCTGCGGGACCTGGCCCCGGCTCCGCAGTCTGGCGAATGGGTCTTCGTGGAGCGGCTCGGCCCCGACCAGACGCCCAAGGAGCGCGCCGCTGCACTAGTGCCTCCGCCTGCGCGCTCCGACGCCCGCGCGCTGAGCGAGCAGTTCAACGGGCAAGGGATCAGGCAGCGCCGGTGGCGCGGCGCGGTGCTCGAGATCCAGCAGGCGGAGTTCAAGGACTAGCCCATGCTTGGGCCAGGCACAGTGTTCTGGCGCGCGCAGTTCGTGGAGCACGAGCACGGGATGCGGGCCTTCCAGTTCTTCAGAGAGCATGGCCAGGCGGACCTCCCGGACTGGGGAGGGCTGGAGGTGGCCTTGCAAGGCTGCCAGGTCATCGAGTTCATTGCGAGAAGAGGAGCAAGGGCGGAAAGCAGAGCGACCATACCCAAAGGGCCGGCAGGGAGGATGCATGCGGCCGACTCCACAGGCACGCGCCGCACGACGGAGGAGATGATGAGCTGCCTCAACCTGGCGGAGCGTGCACCGAAGGAATTTCGGCCGCGGCGTCGACGTGGCGGAGCAGATGAGGGAAGCGCGGGAGGACGCCAGACTCTCGCGCAAAGATGACGCGTGATAAGCCAGGGTCAGAGGACGACCCCGCCCTGCTGGCAATCATAAGAGAGGGGGAGCGCGGCGGATCTCAGCCCCGCGCGGCTTTTGCTGCCCAGCGTGACGCGCTGCATCTGGCTGCGCCCGATCGAGTGCCTCGCGACGGGGGCCTGCCCTCACTGTCGCGGTCAGTCCGGCGGCGAGTGGAGGCGACGGGGCACCGCTCAAGTTGGGAGTTTGGCGCGGCTCGAGCGCTCAACGAGCTCGGAGGCTATGCAGACGCAGCCGCTGGCGAGACCTCGCCAGCAAAATTCAGGCCTCTCGTGCATGATCTTGGCGAGTCGCACGTTCGCATGTGTGTCTCGCGGTTGGGGAAGCCCCCGGCTAACCTCGCTGGTCGGGGAGCCTTCCGAGAGCTGCAGGCCTCCCACAGTTACCAGGAGGCCCCCGCGGGTGCGGCGGCCCTGGACATTGATCGTCTCAGCCCCCACTCCGCCCGGGGCCCCTCGGGACTTGGAGGGTCTCGTTGCGAACGGTCGTGTTGAAGTCCAGGGGTTCGTGGAAGACTACCTCTTGTCATAAGGATTCAGCAGGCGAGCGTTTGAGTTCGGCAGGCGTTCCTGAGCGCCCTTTTCTCGACCCTCTCCTCCATCGCCCTCACGCGCATGAGCGTCTCGTCCGGTCCGGAGCTTAACGTGGGGTGCTTGAGTTTTGCTTGGAAGTCCAAAATCAGTGCGTTTTTTTTTGTCGGCTTGGAAGAAAAACAAACTCAGCGTTTCATAATTGACGCACGTCGGTCGAATTTCGTGCTCCTCCTCCTTATCCTCCTTATTCTCCTTCGCCTCCTCCTCCTCCCTTTCCTCCCTTTCCTCCCTTTCCTCCTCCCCCTCCCCCTCCTCCTCCTCCCTCCTCCTCCTCCTCCTCCTCCTCCTCCTCCTCCTCCTCCTCCTCCTCCTCCTCCTCCTCCGCCTCCTCCTCCTCCTCCTCCTCCTCCTCCTCCTTGGCTTCCTGATCGAAGGGTTTCCTATCCAACGCCCTCACCGCAGACATTTTGCCCCGAGCGCCCGCCGCGCCGCCACGCGGCGGGGGGGGGTCCTGCCCCTCTCCCCGCCCCCCCTGGCCCGGGTGCTGCTGGAGGTGATCATGGCCCAGAGTGTTCCCTGCCTCTCGCGCCTCTTTGGAGCCCCCCCAGGGGGCTTGTGGGCCTCGTGACGGTTGCTCTGCAGGCCATCGTCGTCGTCACCCCTCGTCCTTCGTCCGGCACCCGTCGTTTTCGTTGTTGTCGTCGTCAACTTCGTCGTCGTCGTCGTCACCGTCGTCGTCGTCCGTCGTGCGGCGCCCGTCGTCGTCGTCGTCGTCGTGCGACGTCCGTCCTCGTCGTCGTCGCTGCCGCCGTCGCCGTCGTCGTCGTCGTCGTCGTCGTGGTGGGGGGGGCCCCCTCGAAATCCTGAGGGCACCTTCCCTGATACCCGACGTTGCGAAATTCATTGCAACGCGAAAGATCGCGACCAGAGCCCTACAGACCCCATCTTGCTGCGACCTTTACGGCCACGTCGATCTGGGAGGGCCCTGGAGCCCGAAACCGGGCGGCAACGCCCAGCGTGCACAGGTTGCCACGCCCGAGGCGGGGGCTGGGCCATAGGGCCGCTTGCGGCAACACCCCACCAGCGCGGCCGATGCTGCGGCCTTCCGCTCCGGCCGGGCTCCCCGCCGCGGGCGCGGCCCGGGCGCAGCACGAGCGGCCGGCGGGCGCGGAGGCGGCGCCCGACAGTCCCGCCGCCGGAGACGAGTGCTCGCGGTCCTACCGGCTGTCGCCCACGACGCCCGTGCGCCGGGAGGACGCTTAAGTCGGGCATTCGGGAGCCTTTACACGGGGGGTCAATGTAAACGGGGGTCAGCCAGGGCGCCAGATCTTGCAGGATCCTGCAGGGCCAGGGTCGCATTGACCCGGGGTTGGGTGCAGGATCCTGCAGGATCCTGCAGGATGCTGCATGGCCAGGGTCGCATTGACCCGGGCTAGGATCCTGCAGGATCTTGCAAGGCCTGACTGACCCGGGTTTGGATTGACCCGGGTCAGCAGATCCTCGAGGCGTGTCCCTCTGCAGGAGAAAGATTCCAAAGTGGTCCCAAAAATAGTCTGGGGACTTTTCTTCTGACTACTGATTGTTTTTGGCGCATGATTTGAGCATGTTTGGGTTATTGTAGTGGCCTCCGGCCAGTGCCGCCGATCTGGGGCGCTCTGGATGATGATGATGATGATGATGATGATGATGATGATGATGATGATGATGATGATGATGATGATGCTGATGATGACGATGACGATGACGATGACGACGACGATGCTGCTGCTGCTGATGATGATGATGATGATGATGATGGTGATGATGATGACGACGACGATGATGATGATGGTGGTGATGATGATGGTGATGTGACGATGGTGATGGTGATGGTGATGGAGATAGTGATGATCCCGGCCCTCTCCACCCACCTCCCCTCCTCTCTCCTGTCCCCCCTCCCGCTTTCTCTTGTCCCCCCCCCCTCTCCTTCCCCCCCCCTTCCTTTCCTGTCCCCCCCCATGATTGGGTTACTTTTGAAGTTTCGTCCAAGATCCGCCTAGGGGGACATGCCCGAAGGTAGGCGGAGGAAGTGAGGAGGAGGAGGAGGAGGAGGAGGAGATTGGCGCATGATTTGAGCATGTCTAGGTGATTTCTGAAGCCTCGTCCAAAATCCGCCGAGGGGGACATGTGGGGACGATTCTTCTGACCACTGCTTCTTCATTGGCGCATGATTTGAGCATGCTTGGGTCATTTCTGACGCTTCGCCCAAAATCCGCCTGTGTGGGACGTCGCCCGACCTCACGAGGACGCCGCCGGCGCCTCGGTCGCGGGCTCGCCCCCCGGGGCGCGGGCGTGGAGCACGGAGGGCATGGCGCGGGACCCAGCGGCGTTCCTGATGCAGGCCGCTCCTTCTCCTCCTCCTCCTCCTCCTCCTCCTCCTCCTCCTCCTCCGCTCCTCTCCTCCTCCTCCTCCTGCTCCGCCTTCTCCTCCTCCTCCTCCTCCTCCTCCTCCTCCTCCTGCTCCTGCTCCTCCCTCCTCCTCCTCCTCCTCCTCCTCCTCCTCCTCCTCCTCCTCCTCTCCTCCTCCTCCTCCTCCTCCTCCTCCTCCTCCTCCTCCTCCTCCTCCTCCTCCTCCTCCTCCTCCTCCTCCTCCTCCTCCTCCTCCTCCTCCTCCCTCCTCCTCCTCCTCCTCCTGCCTCCCTCCTGCTCCTCCTCCTCCTCCTCATCATCATCATCATCATCATCAGCAGCATCAGCATCATCAGCAGCATCCTCATCCCTCCTCCTCCTCCTCCTCCTCCTCCTCCTCCTCCTCCTCCTCCTCATCATCATCATCATCATCATCATCATCATCATCATCATCACCATCACCATCATCATCATCATCATCATCATCATCCATCATCATCATCATCGTCCATCATCATCATCATCATCAGCATCATCATCATCATCATCATCATCATCATCATCATCATCATCATCATCGTCATCATCATCATCATCCTGCTCCTCCTCTTCCTCCTCCTCCTCCTTCTCCTGCTCCTCCTCCTCCTCATCATCATCAGCATCATCAGCATCATCATCATCATCATCAGCATCATCATCCTCATCATCATCATCATCATCATCATCATCATCATCGTCATCGTCATCGTCATCATCATCAGCATCATCATCATCCTGCTCCTCGTGCTCATCCTCCTCCTGCTCCTCCTCCTCCTCCTCCTGCTCCTCATCATTATCAGCATCAACATCAGCATCAGCATCAGCATTATCATCCTCATCATCATCATCAGCAGCAGCATCAGCATCAGCATCATCATCATCAGCATCAGCATCATCATCATCATCATCATCATCATCATCATCATCGTCATCATCGTCATCATCGTCATCATCATCAGCATCAGCATCAGCATCAGCATCAGCATCATCATCATCATCATCATCATCATCATCATCATCATCATCATCATCATGCTGATCGTGTTCCTCCTCCTCCTGCTCCTGCTCCTCCTGCTCGTCCTCATCCCCCTCCTCCTTCTCCTCCTCCTCCTCCTCCTCTTTATGATGTTCCAACCTACTTTAGCCTTGACCGCCAGGAAGAATTCCGAGCACCAAGAAAGTGCCGAAGTTGGAGGGTTTTCTCGTGTCGGGCCTTGGAGGCGATGCTCGTGTGACACTGTTTCGATACCTGGCTGGGTGCTCGGAATTGTTTTTGGGATGTGGTCCTTCAGTGCGATGGGAGCAACACAATGCAGGCCCTGGACCCCTTCCTGCAGCCTTCCAGTCGGGTGTTGCCAGGAGTGCCCTTGGCTCGAGGTTCTATAGGCCTCCCAGATGGGGTCTGAGGTTCGATGTGGACGGAGGATCGCGCCGCACCGCCGATGCAGCGGCGATGCATCGGCGATGTGGCTCGATGTGGAGCCCGACTTTCTCCATGCTGGCGTCGCCGGTGCATCGCCGACGTCGCCGATGCATCGTCGATGCATCGGCTATTTATCGGAGACGTATCGGCGATGCGGCGCGATCCTACGACCCCATCTACTCGGACCCCGTCTTGGAGGCCTCTGAAGGTATTCCCAGCCTTCCGCTGCATGTCGGAGCCCCGTGGGGCCCTCTGGGCCTCGTGAGGGGTGCTCTGGGGGCCGTGAGTGCCTCCCTCGAAGGCTTGGGGACACCTTGCGCCAGGGCCGCTTCAGGCAACACCCGGTCCAGCAGCGCGGTGCGGGACCAGGTCCGCAATTTGGTATCGAAGACCATGCAGGTCACGGAGGCGAGGGCGCGGTCGTCCGCCGAGGCGGAACGGTCGAGGACGCTGGACAGCTTACGAGCGGCGCAGCAGGAGCTGCAGGCCACGCAGCTGGAGCTCCAGGCCACCGAGCGCAACCGCGCCGAGTTAGCGGTCTTGCTGGAGGCGACGATCGCCTCCTCGCAGGCTGCCCATGGTGGAGCGGCGCAGCTGGAGCGCAGCCACTGGGCTGCCATGAGGATCCAGGCGCGGTGGCGGATGTACCGCGCGCGGCTGCGGCAGCACGGCCTGTGGCGCGGGGCGCACGACCCCTACGACGCGATCGTGTGTTTCGACTCGCTGTCGTCCACGATAGACGCGGACAATCTCAAGATCAGCATCTTGAAGTGGGCGCATTCTGCATTCGAGATCGATAAGGCCCAGATGGAGGGGATCCGCATCGTGGCGCATATGGGCTTGTTCGACAAGGGGAAAACATTTTTGATCAACCAGGTGTACGGCAAGAATCTGCCGTCTGGCAAGTTGCACGAGACGTCAGGCTTAAGCATAGTCTACGTTCCGAAGTTGCGTTTCCTGGTCATCGACACCAAAGGACTGCAGGCGCCGGTATCTTACAAGAAGAGGGGCGTCAGGCAGTTGGTGGACGCGAGCCAGACAGAGGTATTCATGTTCGAGTTGGTGTCACGAATCGCCCACTACATTGTCTTCGTTGTAAACGACTTCACCTGGCCCGAGCAGAGGCACGTGGTGCAGCTTCACCAGAAGTACGTGCAGTCCAAGCGGGAGAACCAGCTCATCGTGCTGCACAATTTGCGGACAACGAGGAGCGTCCGCGAGGCGACCGAGCTGTTCTACAAGCAGGTCGCCTCCAAGTACGAGGGCGTGGACAGAGGCGAGCTGGGAGGCCTGATCTTCACCGTGGACGAGTCCCCCCGCATCCACCACATAGGACTCGCGGAGCAGGGCTCCCCCGCGGGCAACAGGTTCAATCAGAAGAACAAGGCCCACCTGCTGCAGCTCCTGGACCAGCTGGAAGGCATCGGCGAGCGTTCCAGGTCCCTCGCAAGCCTCCTCCAGGAGCACTTCGCCCAGCTGCTGCCCGAGTTCATATACCTCGAGTCCTCCACGGGCGAGCGGCAGGACGGCTCTGGGCTGGTGGTGCGGATTCAGTTGGAGGAGGCCTCCTCGGCCGCGGGGGTGGGCCTCAGCGGCCGCCCGGAGCCCGACGCGGAGCGCGACCCGACGCTGTACAGGTCGGTGGGCATGCTGACGCTGCAGGTCCCGGACGACCACGTCGTCCACATGAAGACCGAGGGGGTGTTCGGGGGGCGGCAAAGAGGGGGGTGATGACTAGGGGGGGTAGATATCATGGCGCGGGCCATGATATTTCCCCAGATTTCATGGCGCCTCTTCTTATTTCAGTACGTCCCTGGCCCCTCCCCTTGGCCCGCGCACATGCTGGCCATGATTTGCGCCCCCCCTCTTGGACGCCCCCCTCTCAACCGCCCCCGAGGTGTTCTCGGAGTTTTGCGAGCTGGTCGCGCAGGACGTTACCTTCAAGCCACCACCGCCCAACTTCTACGAGCAGCGCCTGAAGGACAAGCTGGTCCGGGTGGTCGAGTTCGAGGTGCCTGGTGTCTGGAGGAAGAACATCAAGTTCCGCAAGGGCAACCGCGGCTATTCTGTCAGTATGGTCAGGGCCAAGGACGAGTCGCTCGGCGGCTTCGGCGTGTGCAGCAGGTTCCAGGCACCGCGCATCCCGACCGGCGAGTTCGTCTTCGACCTGTTCTTCGACGACGGCATCTGGGACCTCGACGGCGGCCGAGAGGCCGTCACTCACGAGAACGGAATGTTGCGCGTCCGGCTGAAGCAGGACCTGCAAGGCGAGATCTTCTCTTTGGACGACCTTTGAGGTGATATCCGGGTTGACCCAACAGGGGGTCTAGCGACAAGGCAGTGGTGCAATAGATTTGGTGCAATAGATTCGCGGGGTTGCAATACATCTGAGGCGTGCAATACATTCCGGGGCGCAGAAGTATTATTGGATTTTCGCGTGCAGCGCATCACTTGCAATACAAAGCAATACAGTTCTCCAGCCCCAAATCTATTGTACCATCCCCTTTCAGCTGGACCCCCTTTTGGGTCACCCAAAGAGATGTTCTGGCTTGACGACCGCTGAGGCGGCGCACGGATTCGGAGCGGTCGCCAGCCACCGCGAGCGCAGTTGGACGTCACATCTGGGTCTCTGCGCCGTCCCGGAGGGAGGCGCGAGGCGCGGGAAGGATGACGAGGAGGAGGAAGAGGAGGAGGAGGAGGAGGAGGAGGAGGAGGAGGAGGAGGAGGAGGAGGAGGATACGACACGATACAGTACAGTGCGACATCGTTGGCAGCAATGAATCCCTGTCCACTCCAGCCGCAAGGAGAGGCTCAGCCAAAAACCATTATCTGCCGATGTAGCTCACATGAGCCGGTGAAGCGCCCGCACAGACCGCAGTCCCGTGACGATGGGGATCGGGCCTGCTGGCGCCGAGGTCCGTGGAGGGCCCACTCTCGGGCCAGATAGCACGCATCTACAGTACCCATAGGTCGTTGAAAGTAGATATTTGTGGATTCCCAGATTCCAATCTGCTTGAAGCGCCTTCCCACTTCAATGATCGAGTGGCTTCGCCGTTTCCGTCCTCTTTCGGGGGCGTGCGGACACACAATATATTTTCAACGCTTTCCTACTTCATGTTTCTACCTACTTGTTCCGACCGATGGGTAGATCTCAAGCAGTGGCGAAGCATCCTGGCTTGCCTATATGCCCACCAAAGAATGCTCTAAGAACCTTTGATGGTCTGCACGACATGTTCCAATCATAATAATGGCTGAGACTGTCTTGTTTCCCCACGTCGGCTCTATGCTCTAAGAACGTTGTTTCTGCTCTCAGAACATATATTGGGGTTATATGAACATTTCGTGGTAGGCCTATGAGAATGCGGGGACAGCCGGCCCCTGCTCAAAGATCACTTCTGCCTCCCCTTCCGCTCTCCCGCGGCACGACCTGCGCCCCCTCCCGATCCCCCAACAGAACGATGGAGCCAGGCGCCGGGCTCGAGGCGGCCGTCTCTCGGAAGCTCAGCCATGCGCTTACGTCGGGCGTGTCCCTCTCCAGGAGGAATATTCAACAATAGTCAAAAAATCGTCAGGCGCCGATGTTTCGTCTATGTTTGACAATTTGGGGTATTCTTTGACAAGTTGGTTTTTGGCTAAGGAGGACTATTTGTTTTTGTTTTCAAAATCCGCTTGTAGGAGGACATGCCCGACCTAACCATACGCACCGAGAAAAATCTAGCCTCCGAGCCAGCCTCAAAATTCCAGCATCCGGCTGAAAACCCCACGGCTCAAAGCTTCCATTGCCAGACTCTTGGGAACCCCGAGTCAAAAAAAAGGCCTCAGACCTAGAAAAACCTCGATCCCTCCTCACACTGGCAGGCGGCCGTCCTACTTCAGCTTCTCGAGAAGCTTGGCAGCCTCCCTGCCCGGTGGGCCCCTCGGCTGCGGACCCACTTTGCGGACGCCACCCGTCGTCGTCAACGCGCTCAGCACAGCCGCCTCGAGCTTGTGCCACTCCGTCGAGGAGCACACCGTCGCCCTCACGAACTCGGTGCTGTTCTCCTTCTTTTCTGTGGGGTGGCACCTGCAGTGACGGATCATCTCTGCCACCTCCTCCAAAGATTTCATGATGATTTCGTCCCAGAATTGCTTGATGTCGTCTCGATGGTGCTCTTTGAGGTCTTCTACTCCGTGGGCCGCCTGCACCATGGCCTTGAGCACGTGCGGGAAGGGTAGCCCGAGAATCACATCGTGGTTGGAGCCCTTGGTGGAATTGACATGCCTGTGGTACTCGACTCCTGCTGCCACCAGGGCCTTTGCGATTACCGACCCGCGTGGAACCACACCAGTATGATATACTGCTGCGGTCAGATCTCTTAACTCTGCCAACAATGCCAAGGCCACCAGCACCTGCACCAATCCTTCGAGCTGCTGCTGGCAGCCGCCTCCCTCTCCCGCCACGTCCTCGATCAGCCGTCCACGGCGGTTCCTTGGAGAGCCCACATGGCCTCGGACAGCGCCGTGAGTATGAGGTGGCACTTGGGTGATGAGGTGATCGTGAATCCACGATAGATCTTGAGCAACAGAAAACACAGCGTACATCTCAGAGAAGCAGGCTCCACCACTGATCCCAGGAAAAACGAATCCGAGCAAATACACGAGGACGTGCCAACTGTGAAATAACGTGTCCGTAAGCCGTAGACCTGGCCCCGACCATCTCTTTGCAATAAGGACACTGATTAGTAGCCACAGATTCTTGATATCTAGATTCGTTATCCGATGATGTGTCTGCACATGCGTGCACAGCTGTCGATGTGTATAAAAGGCCGCCTCACACCTCTCCCCCACCTCCGTCTTCATGAAGCAATTCCAGTTATCCTCCCATTCCTTCTCCTCCAGCCCAGTACGATCTTGTCTCTGCGCGGGCCTAAGTACACCTATACTCCTCAGTAGTGACACATCAACGCGCGGAAAAGCTTCTTGAGGTTCAGGATCCAGAAACACCCATCCCTCCCCTCTGTCATACTTATCTCTGAGCTCTTCAAGAAGCCACCGGGCATCCTCTAGGGGTTCCATGGCTTCCAGGTCCTCCAGGATTCGTCTGGCCCACGGACTAGCTTCAGAAAGAAGTCGCCTTTGCTGATCCATCGTGGCTTCAGGTTCTCAATGTATGTAACCGTCCGAAGTGTGCCGTCCACCGTTGAGCAGGCCTTCCTG
This sequence comes from Prorocentrum cordatum, assembly GCA_963575745.1. Taxonomy (NCBI): domain Eukaryota; class Dinophyceae; order Prorocentrales; family Prorocentraceae; genus Prorocentrum; species Prorocentrum cordatum. The sequence goes on from CAUYUJ010015271.1 coordinate 907,436, forward strand.
GATCCCTAGGAATAGCTTATAATATACGTAGCCGCCGTACTCTGAGCTCCACTTCCAGAGAAGGCAGTCGCCCGAACTTACGAACCTCATCGTTAGAGGGAGCTGTGTGCTTGCCTGCCTCCTCCATGTGAGCCCTCCCCCATCGTAGCCCTTTGTGTAATGCCGACCACTAGCGCCTGCAGCGAGCGTAACTGCACCTTTCGACGGAAAGAACACCTCCATGCAGTGCGTGACCGTCGACACCACATGCGACAGCAAGAGCATTCGCTTAAGACGATAAGGTGCTCTGGGAAGAAACCAAAGCTGCCTCAGGGAGTGAAAGGCTCGAATCGTAGCTGTTCTTCTTGCTTTTAGCGCCGCTCCACACACACACACGAGTCAGCCTGGAGTCCCCCACAAACTGCGCCCCCGAGTACCGAGCTTGCTGAACCACTTTGCCACGAAAAAACAACCCTCCCCTCCTTGATCGCCGAGTAGCCTTTATGTGAGCCTTCACCCACCAAGTACAGCAGCGATACTTGCTTAGAAACATTCTGCGCACAGCCGTCAGCTCCAAGTGCAACTGCGAGCAACTCAGGGGCACGCTGCGCTTTCTCGACAAGCTCCGACAGCGAGTCTGAGGTCAAGGCAACGTGCAGTCTTAAAAAGGTCGTCGGCATACCGACAGCTGGCCAGATCCGCTGTTCCTTCTCCTTCCACTTCGACTGGATCCTGACCGATCTTGGCCTCACGCCGCCGCTCAGCGGCGGCGACCTTTGCCTCCCTGTGCCCCGCCAGGGCCGCAGGGGGATGTCCGTCGCCGCGGTGCGGCTGCTCGAGTCGGAGCAGGGCAGGCACCGCCTCACTTTCGGCCGCTCCCCGCCGATCCCGAAGCTGATAGAGCAGGCCCAGCACGCACTGGACCGGTCACCTTTACGCTGCCCCGTATCACCCGCTCCCTCGACCAGGGAATGCATTTGTCCCCCATCAGCACAAGCGACAGCAGTCGTTGCACGGTCCACTCGCTGCTTGGCCTGCGCCTGTACAGCGACATCATACACAAGTCGGCACACGCCTCTCGCAATCGGTTCTGTGCAATGCTTCCAGAAGCGCTGGTGACATAAAAAACTGTTGAGCTACCGAGAGCCCTTGTTGAGCAGCCCGCCAGGCCAGTATATTAGCCACAAGCATCGGAGGTTCCTTCAATCGTCCATTCTCAGATCCACGAGCATCATCTTAATCTAGATCGTTTCATCATACTCCCATACCAAGCTTTCCCAAACGCCAGTAGCAAGCGAATCCACCTGTTACCTTTGGGTCCCTCCTCCTCCTCCGATTTCTTTGAGTCCCGCCGTTTTGAGACAGTGCCAGTAGGAAGGAGTGCGTCCGCTCGTCCTTGTCCTCCAGCATCCTACAAAGACAGCTCGAGTGAAAGAAACAGTCGGTCTCGCAGTCGCAGGCGCTCCCACCCCGGTTGTTCTCTGCTGTGGTTAAACTCGTATGCCTATCCCGTATGTAGTTTAATCGGCGCAGACCAGGGCGGAGGGCAGCGTCTCTTCTGACGTCGGCGAAGGTATTTTGAAATTGGGTAGACGTCCTCTGCCGTTGTCTCCTTGTCTCTCAAATCTAGACTCGTTTTGAATTCAGGTGCGAAAGCACTCGGCTCGAAATCTGGCGACACCCCTTTCAGCCGCCATGCCTCCAGCGACTCCTGCCGCCGACCAAAAAGCCACTTGGGTACGCCTATCAGGAAGAGCAGCGCGTGCTTCAAGAACATGCCGCTTCTTCGGGCCTGATCTAGTGCACGCCGCAGCACTTGCAGATCTCATAAGTTTGTGCAAGTCCCTAGCTTCCCAAGCATCATGCAAGGCCTCTAGGTGTTCTTCCATCCGAAGTTCCCAAGCTTTGTTTGAAGCCTTGTGATGTTCTCTGGTGACCTCCTTCTGATGCCCCCCTAGTCTCTCTCCCTCCTCATCACCATCCTCCTCCTCCTCCTCATCATCATCATCCCTGCAGTCCTGGAGCCCCATCCTCATGCCCTTCCTCTTCGCCAAGAGCCTGCCCCTGATACTCTCGAGCTCACGCGTCCCTGGAACCGCCGCCGAGTCGGAAACCAAAAATGTCCCCCCCTCCTCCAGAATTTTCTCCGGGTGCAGGAGTAGTGAGTCCGGCTCGGGCTGAGCCGCTAGGTTCTCCCAGACATCGCCCTCGTTAACCGGTCTAAGCTCAACGGAATCCAGGAGAGCTCTCTGCAGAGGCCCCCCTGGAAGCGCAGCCATCATCGCATCGTGGCTCAATCTTTTCGACCCGACCACCGGCGGAGTGGGGCCGACGACGCTAGATGGTTGTAGCTTCGAGGGGTCGCCCGACCTCCACTGGCACAGGGACGTGATCACGTCTGCGAGAAGCGTTCATCAGCTGCAGTTCACGCCCACTGCTGAGCATAGCACCCGCACGCAGCACAGCGTCTCCCAGGCTGGCAGGACGACAGGCGAAGTCCACGTGCGAAGAGGATGTCAGCCCGCAGTCGGCGTCCGAGTCTGAGCGCGCCGACGCAGCCTCCAAGAAGTGGTCCTTCAGCAGGCTGCGCACCGCGGACCCCCGGGTAGCGTTCTCCTCAGAGGCCCCCGCAGCAGGGACAGTGTCACCTTCCACTATCCGGGGATTCCCAGCATTCTTGCCCGCGCCATCGTTCAGGTCCAGCATCAACACAGGTACGGATCGTGAAGGACACGCCGGAAGCTCATGTTGTAGCCATTTAAGCAGTTGATCAACCGTTCGTCTGTAAGCTTCTTGTTTCGCCATCTCCGTTGTTCTCGACATGAAATAGGCCAGCATGAAGGTGATGTCCTCCATTACTGTCCGAACACGCACCGCCAAGCATTTGCCAGCCAGCGCCACAGGTCCAGATCTGACAGCTCTGATGTGCGTGTCCTTGAACCTCTTGTGCAGCAGGAGGCTCACTCCGCAAGTCTTGTTGGAGAAGGGCCTCCTCCCCCAGCCTCTGTCTATCACAGTGCGGCCCAGGACCTGCCTTCTCTGAACCGCCAGATCCTTCATGCGAGGCTGTGTCCCAATGAGGCCCACCGCGTCGACTCCCCTGAACGTTGAAGCTATGTCCTCGAGTCGTGCCTAACTGCTCGCCGCCAGCGGATTGAACTGAACGAATGTCCACTTCTGCCACTCCGTGTGCTCTGGGCCTCCCCACGTGAACCAGCAAATTACTGCAGCGAGCAGGGGGGGGACACATCCGCGGAGGCCTCTAAACAAGGTAGGCTGTTCTGTGCCCGTCGCTCGGCGAGCGTGCTGGACGTAGTGTGAGTAACACCTGCACGGGGCGCCTGCCGCCCGCACATCTTGAAGCCAAAACGGCGACTAGGAGGAGGAGGAGGAGGAGGAGGAGGAGGAGGAGGAGGAGGAGGAGGAGGAGGAGGAGGGAGAGGGAGGAAGATGGGTGAAGTGATATTCTCGCGCGATCGCTTTATAAGTTGCATCTGGATTGCCTTGTCTAGCTTTTTAGAAAGTTGGGTGGAGGTGCGCGCCCGAAATTCGGGAACGCCGGCGTGGCAGTACTAGCGGCTGCCTATGCGGGCAGTCCTGCCCTCAGTGAGGAGGTTACAGGCTTAATGCCTTGCACACATTGCCGACTTTGCTCGGGGGGCCGCCAGAGGTGTGTCTGTCCCACGGTGTCCCCTGGATGTTTCCAAGGAGGCCCCCGCTGCCTCCAGAGCGTCCCTCGCGAGGACCCCAGAGGACCCCAGAGTTTCGAAACCGAGCGACAGCCTGGGAACGCACTGGGCCAGGTTCCCGAGCATTTCCTTTGGGTGGAGGGCAAAGGGTGAAATCTGAAATGCCGTTTCGATTGATTTTCGAGGCTCGAATCTGCAAAAGGTGACTTCACAAGACGGATTGATTCTCGAAGTGCCAAAGCCCATGTGGATTTCACCCTGAGCCCTCCACCCTGAGACACTGCTCAGGGCTCACTTCATGGCAGACCCCCCCTGTGTTGTTCCTGTCTGCGTCGTCGTCCGGCGTCCCTCCCGCAGCCGCCACGGCCTGGCAGGCTCGCCGCGGGCCTGCCTGCCCGCCCAGCCGCTCTTCCTGCCGACGTGCCAGATATACGCGCGCGCGCCGAGGCGCCCTTGGTGCAGCGCGCGCACACCACGCCTCGAACGAACAAACATCGGGCGAAGCTGGCGGCTCCCCCTTGGGGTGCCGAAGTGGCAGGCATCCTGCATCGCCGTCATCATGAGGCTCTCGAAGCGCAGGGGCCGGGGGCGCCAGGAGAGGCGTGTCCTGAGGCACCCTCACAAAGTGGACGCAAGCGGTCACGTGTCATGCCCCCAGGCAGGTCTCCCTCGGGATGTCCAAGTGCCATTGCCTGCTACGCCGCGGTTGACATTGGGCTCCCAAATTGGAGGAGTCGGGAAAACCAGAACAAGCGGTTCGCTTAAGATGTCCCCACAATTTGGGCGCGAACAGGTAACTGTCGTACCCCTTGACGACCCACCCTTGAGATATACAAGTGGTATACATATCGCATCGCGCTGAGTACTGGGCGAATTCTCAACTCAAAACCCAACGAGCCGGGGAAGCCCAGATCAGCGCTTCCCGTGCGGCAGCCTGACAATCTGGCCGCCACGCACGGGCTTTGTGGTACACCTCCTGGCAGCTGCCTCTCGTGGTGCCCGAATGGTACGCCTGCTATTTCGCGGTGGCCACAGAGCTCTGAAAGAAGAGGAATCGGGGGCGCCAAAGCTAATCCCCACATGGTGGCCGCAAACGAGCAAGTGCCATATCCCCAGGTGATTCCCCATTGGAGTGCCCAAACGCCACGCCTACGATGTCTCCTGAGTGTGAGCGGGTCAGAGCGGGAGTGAATGTTTGTAAGAGTGAGTCTGAGGTTGGGTGAGCCTGAGTGTTGAGCGAGTGTGGATGGAAGATTCTTTGACTATGCATAACTACGTGTGAAAGTGTCTGTGTAATGGAGTTTGAGTGTGAGGGAATATGCGCACGAGTGAGTCTGACTAAGGGTGAGTCTGAATATGACGAGTCTGAGAGGAACACTCAGTCTGAGTGAGTCTGAGTGTCAGGAGTCTAAGTGTGCGCATTTGAGTGTGAGTGGGCCTGAACGAGTGAGTCTGAGTACGGGCAGGGCGTGAGCTGGGAGGGAGGGGATGGGTGAGTGTGTGAAGGAAGCGGGGGCGTCACAACAACCACGAGAACCCCACACTCGGGATATGGAGAGCGAGAACCACATACATAGGATATGGGAAAATACACATGCCGCAGGACAGGACCGCTGGGCCTGCGCAGATTCAGCATCCTCCGCTCGCACGTCGTACCGTCTCAGTAGGCACGTCAAAGAGGAAGCTAGCTTGCCAGCAGATGCCCCGCTGGAGGTTGTTTCCCCCGGTGGCCCTGGGGGATACACAGAAGCCGTGGGGCACCGCAGGAAGCCCAATCTTGACGACAAACGCACCCCTAGATTTCTTGTAGTAAGATTTCTTATCGCGCATCGGCTTTCAGTGCTGAATAATACCAGATATCAGATCAAGCATATGATGGTACGTGTCTACTGTGTCGAGGACGCTTTCGGCGAGCTCCCCCCACCCGCCGCCGTTCCAAAGTCGCCCGTCTCGCCAAGCGCTGGGCCAGCGCTTGGTCGGACGACTGGCGCGTGTGCTCCCTCAGCCCTTGCGGAAGAAAATTTGGGGAACACGTTCTATCATTTCTGTCGGTTGCGCCCCGACGGGGGAAGTGAGAGGCGGCAGGCCTTCTCGGAAAGCTGCGCGGGCGTCTGAGATGGTTTAGAAAGTCTCTGCTAAGGCCGTAGGCCGCGTGAGCATTCTGAGAAGGCCCGCCTCCCCTGCCTTCCCCATCCGACGCGCCGCCGAGTACTTCTCGAGTCCGAGACAAGGTCGCATTCTAATGGCAGTGGTGAGTGTCCATGGTCATGCAGGCGTCCAGTGAGAAGAGGAAGCGCAGTGCATGAACCAAGCGTTTCTTGAGCCTGCAACTGCGGACAAGGCAACGGCTGATTGTACGGGAGATGCCCGTGAGCATTTCGGAGAGGGCAAGTATGTACGCCGCACTTGCTCCAACCATGTATTTCATCGGCCCGAGGCTCCGCCAACGGAGCATCACACATGCCACCATAATATCATGCAAGATGTTACAGTACAGAGTCTCGGGGTTGTTGCAGGAAGCGCTCCATCATATCATTATCTGGTCGCCCCCTCGGCGTATCTGTTCAAGCATCGCTGTGCACGGTGCGGCTAGAAGCAGTTATGAAATGGTGCAGCCACAGACGTCACGATTGTATGTGTTGCGGCGGTGCAGCCAGAAGCTACGAAGCAAAGAAAACCGCAATGCCTCTTGGGCCTCTTGCATCCATTACGTTTGGCGACCTCCTGCTCTGATTATCGAAGACGCCTGCGGCGAATCACCGTCGCCCCCTGCCTTTTTGGAAGTGCCTATGTGGCCGAACGTTGAGGCCAGACCTGCCAAGCTATCGGACCATGTGTTCCCCGAATCGGTTTGGAAAGCTTTCGGGGAACACGTGGGCATCTTGAAGGTCATCTTGGCCGCCTGGAGGCCAGTTTGACCCTTTCGGGCCTTCTTGGAGGACGTCTCGGATGGCCCGTGGGTCGTCTTGGGGGCCATCTTGAGCGTCTTGGAGGCCTCTTCGGCCGTCTTGGGGGCCTCTTGGGGCCGTCTTGGGCCTCTTGGGCGATCTTTGGGGGCACTTGGGCCGTCTCGGGTCGTCGGAAGGATGCCACAATCCTTCAAAAACTCATGGGAAATCAATGATTTGGGCGTTTCCGGGCCTCCCAAGAGGCCCGCTTGGAGGCCTCTTGGGCCGTCTTGGGCCATCTTAGTGCCATCGTCGGCCGTCTTGGTGGGCCCCTGGCCCGTCCGACGCCGTCGGAAGCCGTTTGGGGGGCCTCTCTGAGCCGATTTGGGGCCTTCTTGGAATGCTCCAGGGCAGTCTTGGAGGCCATCTTGGGCGTCTGAAAAGCCGCATGGGCCGTTTGAGGGGCCTCTTGGGGCCGTCTGGAGGGCCTCTTGGGCCGTCTTGGGCCATCTTGGAGGCCCTTGGGCAATCTTTAGGCGATCTTTGGGGGCTCTTGGGCCGTATCGGCCCGTCGGAAGGCCGAAACGAAGCAAATGTCAAAATCCTTCGAAAACCGATGGAAAATAAGTGTTTTTGGCCTTCTGCAAAATGGCCTTCCTCGAGGCCCTTTTGGAGGCCTCTTGGGCCGTCTTGGGCCAGCTTCGAGCCAACTTAGGCCATCTTCGTGGGCTCCTGGCCCGGCTGACGCCGTCGGAAGCCGTTTGGGGGGCCTTTCTGGGCCGACTTGGGGCTTTCTTAGGGTGCTTCAGGGCCGTCTTAGAGGCCATCTTGGGCGTCTTGGAAGCCTTTTGAATTGTTGTTGTGCCCTCTTGGGGCCGTCTTGGGGCTGTTTTGGGCAGTCCTGAGGCCATCTTGGAGGCCTCTTGGACGCTGGGGCGATCTTGGGGGTCTCTTGGGCCGTCTTGGGTCGTCGGAAAGCCAAGAAGAAGCGAACGCCACAATCCTTCGAAAACCTAAGGAAAATCAATGATTTTGGCCCTTGGAGCGTCTGGGAGGCCTCTTGGGGGCCTCTTGGGCCGTCTTAGGCCATCTTAAGACTATCTTAGGCCGTTTTGGGTGCGTCTTGGGCAGTCTTGGATGCATATTGGGGCCACCTTAGCCGTCTTGGAAGCCATCTTGGACCATCTTGGGGCCGTCTGGGGCAGGAAAGCCGTTGGCAACCACCTCCTTCCGGGACCCCGGCGGGACGCGCCGGAGCCCCAGGGCGAGTTCTTTTGGAAAAAGAACCAAGACCAAAACCGAAATCGTCTAGCACCCCAGGCACCCCTGCGATGAATCGAGAGGGGGCGGCGGATCCAGCTGCCTGCGGCAAGTCCCGCCACCGTGCCAGCCCTTCATTCTGGATGTCGATTGTTCGAGGTTCGAGGGGACAGCGAGGCCGTCACGTGTAACACTTCGTGCCCCCAGGCTTGGGGGAGCCGTGATGATGATGATGATGATGATGATGATGATGATGATGATGATGATGATGATGATGATGATGTTGACGTTGTGGGTGATGATGGTGATGATGATATTGATGATGGTGATGATGATAATGATGATGATGATGATGGTGATAATGATGATGGTGTTGGCGCTGATGCTGGTTACGATGCTGATGCTGATGCTGGTGCCTGTGTTGATGATGATGGTGATAATGGTGATGGTGATGGTGATGGTGATGGTGATGGTGATGGTGATGGTGATGGTGATGGTGATGGTGATGGTGATGGTGATGGTGATGGTGATGGTGATGGTGATGGTGATGGTGATGGTGATGGTGGTGGGTGATGGTGATGGTGAAGATGAAGATGACATTGGTGATGGTAAGGTTGTTATTGTTGTTGCTGATGACGGTGATGGTGATTGTGATGGTGATGGTGGTGATGATGGTGGTGATGGTGATGATGATGAGGAGGAGGAGGATGAAGATGAGGATGACGAGACAGTCTTGGGGTCCCTGGGGGGGCGTCTTGAGGCTATCTTGGGCGGTCTTGATGTCACAGTGGGCCGTCATGGAGCCATTTTGGGCCGCCTTGGAGGCATCTTGGTTTCGGGAGCGCAGATATCGCTGAATGTTACGGCGGGCTGTGGCTTCGGGAGCGCAAATATGTCGTATTGTGTTGGGTAGTTTGGCCTCGGGAGGGGGGCGCGTGCATGCGGCGAAGTGCGACTAGAGGGGGGTCCCTGAGACGATTTCAAAAACTCTACCAAGTAGCACTTGGCAGCCTAGCACGCCTCAACGTGCCAGGGGGCAGGGTGGCGGATGTGTCTTCTCTCGTGCGGCTTCTCAGGGTGCGAAAATAATCGCGTTGTAGTTTGTCTACCCCTCGCAGTTCACATGAATTCTGGGTTCTGCCCCCTACTCACCAGGCACTGCCCTGCAAGGGAAGGCGTAGGTGATTCCACGTGCGCACTTCAAGATGTAGTGTGCTGCAGCAGGGGGAACTCGGGGCTTCTGACCAGCGTTGCCTAGAAAGCATCACGGGGAGTTGAGCGGCGCACGTTGAACTCATAGTTGCGTTACGAGTTCAGATCAGAGGTTAGAGGTGATGGCTGTATAGGTGTGCGACCCCTATCCATCTACGTTGAACCCAAGCCGAGAGGAGTTACGAGGGATCTGTTCGCCTTCTAGCACGTAGCGCTCTTTCATCCGACATGAGTGCATGCGCTCGCGTGTGGATTCGGGTGCGTGTGTGCGCTTGCGGATTTGCACTTGAAGCCGCAGCTCCTCAAGGAGGTAGGCACGCTTGCCTCCGATTCAAGACAGACACCACGTCAGAGTCCCACGATTGGCGCATGAAGCAACGGTATGTTTGGCAACCAGCTGAACGCTGTCAACGTGGAGCGGAATTAAAGGCTTCAAGAGAGGAGGACAGCGTGCTGAGTTCTTTCAGTCAAGCAGTTGTGGCTCTTTTTTTCTTTGTGAGCATACCCTATGCGGCATTCTCTGGTCACAAGTGCCCGGAGCCTTGTCGTTATCTTGCTCCTTACCTCCCCACCCAGAAACGATGTCAAGCCGTGTTGTCGTGAGAACGAACATTGGTGAGCAAATGTGAATGGGAGGGGGCATTGCATTACCATACCAAGTTGTCTTGTTTGGAAGCGATCCCCGTTGAGGATTCGTTGTGCGTGTCTTCCATGCTGATAGCGTGTCCTTCAAGATGAGCACGGCCACTGCGGCCTGGTTGGCCCGTTGTGTTTGTGCTGGTGTTACGCAACAGTGTGTTTTACGAAGAGTTGAGCAGATCGCGTCAAACGTTGTGTATCTTTGTTCGCCGAGTGGCAGATCAAAGCTGTATCGGCCAGGTTGTTTCGTCCTTGTAGTGTCTGCGGACTTGCTTGTTCGTACAAAGGTATGGCAAAGTAGTGTCGCATCTCACGATCGCCAGTCACGTGTGTGACGCTTTCGCATATGAAGGTGCGCGTGTGTGCTCGGCATGAGATTCGTCTGCCAGTGTGCAGTTTCGGTACGATATACCCTGTGTACATGGTTATTTTTGTTATGGCGTTGTGTTCATGTGTTGGTTCCCGTGTGATGTGACCGTGCACCGTTTTCGTCTGCCAGCGTTCTGCCAGTCTCGTGTGCTAAATTTCTTGTGTGCCGTGTTCGGGGGGGGGCCATGCGCCTTGCCGCTCTCGTCCGTCCATGGAGTGTCTCTCGGGTTGGAATGCGCAGGTGGGTGCTCTGGGTTTGGTGTCGGTACTGCAGGGGTGTTCCTTCGCGGATCGGAGCGCTGTCTCTCTTGGAGCGAATGCGGCCCGTCAGACATGATGGGAAGTGCAAGACGCGTACGGCACGGACCAGCGCCCGGCTGCCCTCCCCGAGGACGCAGCCTTGGCGGCGCTGCTCCAGTCCGTGCTCGACGCGCCGCCAGCAGAGCAGGACAGCATTCTCAGACGATTCTGTCTCGCGCGCGGTGGGGCCCCTTGCACTGGAAGTCCAAGAGGGGTGTGGAGACGGGGGGCGTCTTTCTCCTACTCCTCGCCGGATTTGCGTCTGATCTCTGCTGGCCATTCCCCGACGCCCTCTCGAGGGGGCTTTCCCGGGCCCCGGGTGGAGGGTTTCTCCAAAGGGCTTAGGCGACCCATCTTCCTCCTCTCTCCTCCCTCTCCTCCTCCTCCTCCTCCTCCTCCTCCTCCTCCTCCTCCTCCTACTACTACTACTACTACTACTACTACTACTACTACTACTACTACTACTACTACTACTACTACTACTACTACTACTACTACTACTACTACTACTACTACTACTACTACTACTACTACTACTACTACTACTACTACTACTACTACTACTACTACTACTACTACTACTACTACTACTACTACTACTACTACTACTACTACTACTACTACTACTACTACTACTACTACCACTACTACTAGAAATT
>CAUYUJ010015271.1:923430-929073 GCA_963575745.1 Prorocentrum cordatum
GAAGCCCAGCTCCCTGGCGAGGGCCGTCGCCTCCCTTCTGCACCGCCTCGTGCGCGCAGCAAACTGCTCCAGCTGCTTCCGCAAGCCCTCCGGCGGCCCTGCCAGGAAGAACTCGATGCGCGGCGCCCGCATGAGCAGGAGGTCCTCGTGGCGCGTGGCGCGCGAGAGCAGGACGTAGAGCTCCAGCCACCAGTCGCCGTCCTCCTTCTTGCCGTTCCCCACCTCGTGGCGGCCGCAGTCCAGGATCACGCCTGGGCGATGTCGGCCGAGGGAGCAGCGCGCCGGAAAGCCGAAGGCCCAGGGCGAGAGTCCACGAGACCGAGAGAAGGTCTGGCTGCGGACCGCTCGGCCCGAAAGGTTCGGCCGTAGACTGCCCGGCGGCGCCGTTCCCCCGCCCCGTCGCCTTCCCGCATGGTGCGCCCCTGGCACGCCACCGTGGTGATGACCCTGCCGTGCAAAAGCGGGAAGCCCGTCCGGGTGACCTTGGAGGTGCGGAAGGTGAACGGCTCCGACGTACGGGGCTCGATGAACACCAGCGGGCCCGTGAGGTCCCCCATGAGGCTGTCGTCGTGAGGTCCCCGCGGGCCCGTGAGGTCCTCCTCCTCCTCCTCCTCCTCCTCCTCCTCCTCCTCCTCCTCCTCCTCCTCCTCCTCCTCCTCGCAACGCTTTCCTAGGTGATGCTGGGTGGGGGACAGGCAAACCTGTGTCCTAGGTGGAGCCCCCCATGGGGCCACGAAGCGCTGTCCTGGGTGGGGGAGACGCATGCGAACACCCCCACTGGAGCCTTCGGTGGAGCTCCCTATGGTGCCACGAAACGCTGTCCTGGGTGGGGGAGACGCATGCGAACACCCCTATTGGGACCTTCGGTGGAGCTCCCCATGGGGCCACGAAGCGCTGTCCTGGGTGGGGGAGACGCATGCGAACACCCCCAGTGGGACCTTCGGTGGAGCTCCCCATGGGGCCACGAAACGTTGTCCTGGGTGGGGGAGACGCATGCGAACACCCCTACTGGGACCTTAGGTGGAGCTCCCTATGGGGCCACGAAACGCTGTCCTGGGTGGGGGAGACGCATGCGAACACCCCCACTTGGGCCTTCGGTGGAGCTCCCTATGGGGCCACGAAACGCTGTCCTGGGTGGGGGAGACGCATGCGAACACCCTTATTGGGACCTTCGGTGGAGCTCCCGATGGGGCCACGAAACGCTGTCCTGGGTGGGGGAGACGCATGCGAACACCCCTACTGGGACCTTCGGTGGAGCTCCCTATGGGGCCACGAAACGCTGTCCTGCGTGGGGGAGACGCATGCGAACACCCCTATTGGGACCTTCGGTGGAGCTCCCTACGGGGCCACGAAACAGTGTCCTGGGTGGGGGAGACGCATGCGAACACCCCCACTTGGGCCTTCGGTGGAGCTCCCTATGGGGCCACGAAGCGCTGTCCTGGGTGGGGGAGACGCATGCGAACACCCCCAGTGGGACCTTCGGTGGAGCTCCCTATGGGGCCACGAAACGCTGTCCTGGGTGGGGGAGACGCATGCGAACACCCCTACTGGGACCTTCGGTGGAGCTCCCTATGTATGGGGCCACGAAACGCTGTCCTGCGTGGGGGAGACGCATGCGAACACCCCTATTGGGACCTTCAGTGGAGCTCCCTATGGGGCCACGAAACGCTGTCCTGGGTGGGGGAGACGCATGCGAACGACCCCAGTGGGACCTTCGGTGGAGCTCCCTATGGGGCCACGAAACGTGTGAGGGGTGTGACGACATGGGCGGTGGGGACGATGATGAAGACGATGATGAGGATGAGGATGTGGATGAGGATGATGCTGCAGATGATCATTCTGACGGAAGAGAGAAGAGGAGGGGGAGGAGGGAGGAGGGGGAGGAGGAAGGAGGACAGGAACGCGGGGCACCGTCTCTTCAAAACGAGGACCCAACACCACAGGATGGTTGGGAAAAATGGCTTAGACCCCCAGGAGTCTTTCCAAGGAGGAGCTTCCGCAACATTGAGGAGGACACCGAAGGATTTGCAGGGAAAGGCGAAAACGAGGAAGGGGAAGAGGACATATAAGGGAAGGAAAAGGACAAACATAGTAGAACGACGACGAAAACTTCAACATGGCGTTAGCGTTGTCGTTTCGTATATATATATACATATATTTATATATATATATATATATATAATCCCGCCCGCTGGCCGAAATTAAAGGACCAAGGTGCGTGGTGCGAAGCGCCAATGTAGTCGTGTGCGTCTATCGAGACATGCATCTACACACACACACACACACACACACGCATGTGCATGCATACGTACAGAGATACATGACCCTGGTGGGGGGCGTTGGACCCTGGTGCGGGGCGTTGCCCGGCTGGGTGCCTGGACATCCTGGTGCTGCGGTGCCCGTTTCCAGGCGCCCTTCGGCCCACACCCATCCGGGGGACGGCTACCAGCACGCGTGCTACATCGACCTGCACCTCCACATGTCCTACTACTTGTCAGCCCCCGCGTCGCTTTTGCTCTCCGCTGTCTCTTTTTATGTCTCCCGCCTCTCCAACTTCGCTCTTTGGGCCCCGCTGGTCTTGGATAGTCCGCCCGCTGGGCTCACCTATTTTTGCTGGTGTTGGGTCACCTTTGGATGCAGCCGGTCTCTCCTGCGGGGCAGGCGACCCGCGCGTCTTTCAATTTTGCATTAGCGTTTCACTCGACCGGCGGTTCTTGTGCCTCCCTTGCCTGAGCTGTTGCTGTTGCTGTCTCTTTTGCTTTTGCTGCTACTGTCCTCGTGTTCGCGCTGCCCCTGTTTGTCCTCTCGCTGCATTAACAGACAGTCGCAACGCTGAATTAAAAGTGGCCACGCTTTGTTTGCACATGTTGGCGCTGCTGCGATTGACTGCTCATAGTGGGCGGTCCAAAAACAGACGTACATATATATATATATATATATGTATATATATACTTGTCGATAATATGCACCAGAGAGAGAGAGAGAGAGACAACAAACACAACTTATATATAGAGAGAGAGGTAAGTAAGCAACAACAACGTCGATATACATATATGTATATAGAAAGAGAAGGAGATAGCGAGGCAGGGAGAGGGAGACGGAAGGAGAGAGAAACATAAACAAAACAACAACGGCAAAAACCAACCAAAAGAGGGAGGGAGAGAGAAAGAGAGACACCTACAACCAAGATAACGATATCGAGAGAGAAAGAGACAGACAGACAGACAGACAGACAGACAGACAGACAGACAGACAGACAGACAGACAGACAGACAGACAGACAGACAGACAGACAGACAGACACACACACACACACCAACACACACACACATACACACATACACATACACATACACACACATACACACACACAGACACAGCATCCCAGCGACTGCCCCACCGCCTCCACGGCGTGCGCGACGCGAGGAGCCCACCTCGGGAGGCTCCTCGCCACTGCAGACGCCGCCGCACCGCGCGGCGCGGCCGCGCGGAGGCCCTCCGCGGGCGGGCTCGCGGCCGGGCGGCGCCCCGCCGCCTCGGGCGGCCGCAGAGGTCAGGGGAAGCGCCCAAAGGGGGGGGGGAGCGGGGGGGATTGCGCAGTGTGTGGTGACGCCAGGGTGTGGTGTCTCCTCCCTCCTCCTCCTTCGTCCTTCCTCCTCCTCCTTCTCCTCCCCCTCCTCCTCCTCCTTCTCCCCCTCCTCCTCCTCCTCCTCCTGCTCCTCCTCCCCTCCTCCTCGTCCTCCTCCTCCTCCTCCTCCTCCTCCTCCTCCTTGTCCTCCTCCTCCTCCTCCTCCCCTTCCTCCTCCTGCTCCTTCTCCTCCTGATTCCTGATGGCGTTAGCAGTCTCCGACTGCCGCCTTTCCCGGCCTCCACAGCAGGATGTTGTTTTGAAAAAGGGCTCCTCTAGCCGAAGGGGGAGCTACCCCACAGGAGGAAGGAGCACGACGGACGGGGACGACCCGAGAAGCCAAACAGCCGCGGAGGAGGAGCAGGGGAAGCGCGGAAGAGCGGAAGGGCAACACCACGACGAGGAGGAGAGGACGAGGGAGGGGGAGGTCCTGACAAACCAGGGAGCCCCCCCCAAGCGCCCCCCCAATAAATGGCGGGCAGTTCCCACAAGAGATACCGAGACCGACCATGAGGTCCCTACAAGGGCACACCTGAGAGGGGGGCGCTGGGAGGGGATTCCCCAGAGAGCGGGGCCTCGATAGTTACTCGACAGTTCCTCCTCTTTCCCCTCCTCCCCTCCCCCTCCCCTCCTCCCTGGGTCTCGGGGGGGCTCTCCTCCTCCTCCCACTCCTCCCCTCCTCCCCCTCCCTCTCCCTCCCCCTCCCTCCCCGTCCCTCCTCCTCCCCCTTATTCCTGGCCCCCTCCTCCTTCTGCCCCCTGGAGGGGCACGACACTATCCTCATCATTGGGGCCTGTGAGAGGCAACGATAGAGGGGGGGGAATGCATACAGGGGGGGGATGTGTCGGCCTAGAATCGGCGATGCATCGTCGATGAATCGGCGATAGGCCTTCGATAGCGAAACCGATCCTTCCTGTGCGGGTCGAGGCTACGGGGCCCCTAACGGCGATCAATAGGCGATTGGGGGTCGATGCATTACCCCATATGCTTATCCCCCCCTTCTCGTTGCCCCCGCGCCTGGGGGGGAACGACACTGTCCTCGTCGGGCCTCCTCTGGGCACGGCAGGGAGCTCTGTCGAGGTCCCCGCCCGCCCCGCAGGGTGCCCTCCAGGGTGCCAGTTGCAAGCCACACCCGTTACAACCGACAGGGGCAGCGATGGGGGGGATGGCTCAGGGGGAGAGCGTTTCGGGTTCGAGATTTGAGGTTGTCGGGGGTGGGGTCAAGGCGACGCCAGTGGGGATCGGTTAAGCCATGCTCAAGTCGGCAGCCCGGAGGGCGAGCTCGAGCATGCCACGAAAGGAGCCCGACATCGCAGGCACTCGGTGCTCGCGCCCGCCCAGGCCACCGGGGGCTCCCTCGAGCAGTGGTCCGGGGTAGCAAAAGGTTCCAGGAAGACCGTCGGCGTGGGCGGTGGGCGTGCTTTCGCCGCGCCTCGCTGAGGAGGCAACTGCCAGGCGGGCCTTTGCTGGCAGTCTCAAGCCCAAGCCAGGCCATAGAGGCACAGGGGGCAGGGCAGGGAGGAGCAGGAGGAAGGAGGAGGAGGAGGAGGAGGAGGGAGGAGAGGGAGGAGGGAGGAGGGGAAGGAGGGAGGATGGAGGAGGGAGTAGGGAGGAGGGGGAGGGAGGGCGGGGGAGGAGGGAGGGAGGGAGGGAGGGAGGGAGGGGAGGGAGGGAAGGAGGGGAGGGAGTGGAGGAGGAGGATGAGGAGGAGGAGGAGGAGGAGGGAGTGGGGCATGAGGGAGGGAGGGATGGAGGGAGAAGGAGATATGGGGAGAACCGTTGCGAGGTTCCGGATGGGTTTGCGAGGTTTTCGAGCGTTGAGGTTTTCGAGCGGTCTCTTCGGTCCTCGGCGGGCTTCCAGCCTCGAGGGGCGCGTACAGGCGGCTGTGCTTGGCCCAGGGCGGCGCTCGAGGTGCCCAGCTCGTCCCAAGCGGCCGGCGGAGGCCCCGAGTCAGGGCCCGAAAACCAGCGACAGAGGAGGGATAGGCTCGGGGGGGGCGCATCGACCCCCAATC
>CAUYUJ010015271.1:929173-934173 GCA_963575745.1 Prorocentrum cordatum
CCCTTCCCCTCCCCCTCCACAATTACTCAATATGAATACTACTCTCCCTCTTCCCCCGATGGCGGCCTGAAAGTAGCCGACCCCCCCACCGCGTCCTGCTTTTTTAACCGGATTCCCGGGAGTTGGGTTGTCGCCTGCATTTTTTGCAAAAATGCTGCTCTCGCCGAGGCGCCGGCCTCATTTTCGGGCCCCGCTCGTTCCGAATCGTGCTCCCGCTGCAGCGCTGGCCTCATTTCCGTGCTTCCGCTCGTTCTCAATCGTGCTCCCGCTGCAGCGCTGGCCTCGTTTCGCGCTTCCGCCCGTTTCGACTCGTGCTCCCGCTGCAGCGCTGGCGTCATTTCCCGTGCCATGCCACAGCACACGCGCACACACGCACACACACACACACACAAACAAACACACACCACCACCACCACCACCACCACCACCACCACCACCACCACCAGCACCACCACCACCACCACCACCACCACCAGCACCAGCACCAGCACCACCACCACCACCACCACCACCACCACCACAACCACGCACACACGCACGCACGCACGCACGCGCACCACCACCCACTAGTCCGCGGATAGAGAAAATCAGCGCCATGGTAAGGGATGGGAGGGAGGGGTAGGACGTCAGATATGACGCGCGCGCACCTAGCTTGCCCGCCCATCCTCCTGGTCCTCCTCCTCCTCCTCCTCTCTCTCCTCCTCCTCCTCCTCCTCCTCCTCCTCTCCTCCTCCTCCTCCTCCTCCTCCTCCTCCTCCCCCTCCCCCTCCCCACCCTCCCCCTCCCCCGTCCCTCCTCCCCCCCTCCTCCCCCTCCTCCTCCTCCTCCTCCTCCTCCTCCTCCTCCTCCTCCCCTCTCCCTCTCCTCCTCCCCTCCTCCTCCTCCTCCTCCTCTCTCCTCCTCCTCCTCCTCCTCCTCCTCCTCCTCCTCCTCCTCCTCCTCCTCCTCCCTGGCGCGTGGAGCGCGCCATGGGCGGCGCCTGCCACCCCACCCGGGAGCGTGTGGTTTCGCCATCGGGGGCATACCGCGGCCTAGCGTACTTCGGGGGCCCAAGCCGGGATTACCCACGGACCAGAGTCGTCCCAGATATCTCGTGCGTCCACGGGAATCGTTGATACATCGCCGATGTGAAGGGGCCCAGGGACACACACAAATAAGCACAAACCCCAGGATTCCCAATATTTCCCACACGTTTTTGACTTACGCGTTCCCGCTCGCTTTTCATGTTTTCCTATATTTTCCTGGGAATCCACGTTTATATGTGCCTGTGTCTATGTCCCCCTCTTGACGATGGGTTGGCGAAAGGCCCCCGATGGTGAAACCGCACGCGCTCATGGGCTGGGTTGGGCCATCGAGACCGCTTCTGGGAAAGGGGCACCAACTCAGAGGCGGAATCGGCTCACGTAGCCGGCTTTCCTTGCGTCTCCTGGCGCCGGAGGCTTACCCGTAACCATCCCCAGCCCCGATGGCGTCTGATTCGTGCTTCGGGGGCCCAAGCCAGAGTTGCACGAGACTTTAATGGAGAATGCGTTGGCTCACGGCTGCAGGTTTCTCGGGCCTGCCGATATCTTGGTTGATCAGAACCCCCAGTGTCGGGGTTTTGATGAAAATCCTGCCCAGGGGGCGATGCGATGATTACAGTGAGCTTTAAATATACATAAACAATTGATACATAAACAATTGAATTAAAGAAACAAGCATATACAAGTAGAAGTAACATCACACATTTTAAGACATACAAACATGACATACCGTGCCCGTTGGGTTCTCGGCATCGTTTTGTGCAGAGTTTGCCTTGGCTTGGGCCCCCGAGGCGCGAATCAGGAGATACCCCTGACCCACCCCCAGCCCCGATGACTCGGGAGGGGCTGGACGCCTCTGGGATAACTCCAGCCCCGTGCAACTCTGGCTTGGGCCCCCGAGGCGCGAATCGGGGGTTACCCCTGACCAAACCCCGCCCCGATGACTCGGGAGGGGCTGGACGCCTGAACTATCCGGCGTACACCTCGAGTCTGAGGCAACTCCGGCTGGGGCCTCCGAGGCAAGAATCAGGAATTCCTCCTCCTCCTCCTCCTCCTCCTCCTCCTCCTAATCGTCCTCTACCCTGACCACCCCTGGCCCCGATGATGCGGGGCCCGTCGCCGACCCATCGCCGATTCCTCCTCCTCCTGCCCCCCCCCCCTGATCTGGTCCCCCCTCGTCGTCGCCGTCGGTTTCGTCGTCGTCGCCGTTGTCGTCGTCGTCGTCAACGCTGCCCCATCGAGAGGCCGCCCTGCCGCTTCCCGCGCCACCGCCAGCAGCGCCGCCGAGCCTGCCCGCGCGGGCGGCCTCGCGGGAGCTGCCGCCGGCGCAGCCGCGCGGGCTGTCGGCGTCGCAGTGCAGCACGACGGCGGCGTCGGGGGACGCGCTGCCGCTGCAGCCCGGCGCGGTGCCGCGGCCGGCGCTCCCAGACGTCAGTCGGGAGAGTCCCTCTGCAGGAGGAAGATTCCAAAATAGTCTAAAGTCATATGGGGGCGTGCTTGCACTATGTTTGCATATCTTTATGTCTCTTGATACTGTTCGTCCAAAATCCGCCTGTAGGGGGACATGCCCGACATAATCCCAGAGCCATGGCACATCGATGCCGAGTTTGTCTGGCTCGATCCGATTCGATGTCGATCTCTTGGCGGTCCGATGCGGCCCGATGCTGGCACACCGTCGGTGTGGTTATCTGGGCGCAGCCGATGCGATTCGAGTTCGACCCTGTGCCGATGCGGCCCGATGCGACGCACGTCCCGATCCGATCCTTTCCTGATTCCATGCTGGCTGATCCTGCAGACCTCGAGCATTTTGAAGAGTCGGGGGCGGCCAAGAGGGGAGTGATGACTAGGGGGGGTCCAATGACCAAGGCCATGATATCCCTCCGGAGATCATGGCGCCCTCCTTATTATTAATTATCTCTACTGCTTGTTTTTGTGGTTCTTAGTGTTAGTGTTACTGTGGCTTTCCCTATCACCATGCTTCCACTGCGCCCCCCGTTCCCCCCCATCGCCGGCGCACATGCACCGGGCCACGATGTGCGACCCCGTCTTGGACGCCCCCTTCTCAGGACGCCCCCGAAGGAGAATTCCGGCCCAGATCTCCTGGGCCGCATGGCCGTTTCCCTCCGAGAGCCGTGCCTCCGTCTCGGCCTCCAGGGCCCAGGGGGGGGCCCCTTCTTCGGGCACGGGCGGGCAGCAGACATGGAGCGGAGACGAGAGCCGTCCGTGGGGCCTCGGAGTGGAAAGGGCAGGTCGGCCGATGTCAGGGGAAGGGCTCGATGCGGAAGTTGCTCGCCCTTTCCGCCCTCCCTGGGCCCCGGGGCCGTCATAAAATGACTCGGGATGACAAGCCGGCCCTGTGGACGGGGTCGGGATCCCAGGGGTCCCGCAGTAACAAACTCACGGCATCAGATGTACGGGTTCTTCTGGGTGCCAGGCAGTTGGATACATTGATAAGGAAGAAAACTATCTGAAAAAGGTGCTGTTCAGACTCTGGGCCGCCCCCAGACTCTGGGGGGTCCTCCCTCCTCCTCCTCCTCCTCTTCCTCCTCTTCCTCCTCTGGACCTCTGGATGGTGGCAGTTCTTGTGCATAAAATTGATGTCATCGTCCTCTTCCTCCTCCTCTTCCTCCTCCACGCCCACCTCCTCCTCCTCCTCCCTCCCCACATCCTCTGCCTTCTCCTCCTCCTCCTCCTGCAGCTCCTCCTGCCTCCCATCGTCCTCTTCCTCCTCCTCTTCCTCCTTCTGGACCCCGAGAAGCCCCCGAGCGAGCTGCCAGAGAGCCCCGAGACGGCTTCAGGAGTGGCTCAAGATGGCCCCAAGAGAAGCCCAGGAGTTATGTACCAGCGGGCCCCGGGTTGGCACATCACTCCTGGGTCCCTCTTGGGGCCATCTTGGGCCCCTCGTGGAGCCATCCTGGGGCCCTCTGGGGGCCCAGAGGGCCCTCGAGGGCCTTGAGAAGCACCCGAGAGGGCCCCCAGAGGGCCCCAATACGGCTCCAGGAGGGGCCCAAGATGGCCCCAAGAGAAGCCCAGGAGTTATGTACCAGCGGGCCCTCGGTTGGTACATCACTACTGGGCCCCTCTTGGGGCCATCTTGGGCCCCTCGTGGAGCCGTCTTGGGGCCCTCTGGGGGCCCAGAGGGCCCTCGAGGGCCCTGAGAACCGAAAGGGCCTCCAAAGGGCCCCCAGACGGCTCCAGGAGGGGCCCAAGATGGCCCCAAGAGAAGCCCATGAGTTATGTACCAGCGGGCCCTGGGTTGGCACATCACTACTGGGCCCCTCCTGGAGCCCTCTCGGTGCCTTCTTGGGCTCCGCCGGAGGGCCCTGGGAAAAACCCAGGAGGGCCCCAAGACGGCTCCAAGGGGGCCCGAATACGATCCCAATAAAGCCCCGAGATCGGTCACCCAGACGATTCCAAGAGGGCCCAGAGACGGCCCCAAGACGGCTCCGAGAGGTCGTCGTCACGTCGTCGTCCTCGTCGTCGTCGTCGTCGTCGTCGTCGTCGTCGTCGTCGTCGTCGTCGTCGTCGTCGTCCTTCGTCGTCCTTCGTCGTCGTCGAATTCCATGTGTTTTCCCGTGCGGCCCCCCTGAACGGGCAACAGAAGCAATGGGTTTTGCACATTGCGACCGAAAGCGCTTGTTGCGCGCATTCACCGCCAACGCGCCGAGGTAAGGGCTCAAACGCAGAAATGTTGAAAATCCCATGGGTTTTTGACTTATCAGGGGGGGCCGCACAGGAAAAACACATGGGAAAGTTGCCGTCGTCGTCGTCGTCGTCGTCGTCGTCGTCGTCGTCGTCGTCGGCGTCGGCGTCGGCGTCGGCGTCGGCGTCGGCGTCGGCGTCGGCGTCGGCGTCGGCGTCGGTCGGCGTCGGCGTCGGCGTCGGCGTCGTCGTCGTCGTGGTGCCCCACGGGGAACACCGGGTAACTCCGATGTCCCACCAGGACCACCGGGTAAATCATGCCAAGACCCCCTTCTG
>CAUYUJ010015271.1:941673-994173 GCA_963575745.1 Prorocentrum cordatum
GCCGCTGTGCCCAGAGCTCGGGCGTCCAGCCCGAGGGCAAAGGTAGATCTGCGGCCGAGACGATGACGCGAGGAGCAGCTCGGGCTCGGGAGGGACTCGCTGCTCCCGGGGTCCTTCAGCGGCCATTTCCCCTGCACCCAGGCGCCTCTGGGGCCAGACAAGAGCGCCGCTCCTCCGTTCGAGCTCCTTGCGGAAGCGGTCTGGCTGTGGATCTAGCCCCTCGGGCTTGGGGCCCGAGTTTCTCTTCTCGTGGGCCCAGGCGGGGCACGAGAACAACGGTTCAGGTTGTGGATGTCGGCATGTAATCGCGGCCGCCCCGCGGAGGAAAAGGCGGGCGACACGCTCACCGCAGAGGTCCTGCACCTCGCGGGAAACCTCTCTGGCGCACGCGGCTCCCCTCCTCCTTCTCCTCCGGTTCTTTTCTCGTGGGCCCCTCGGGCTTGAGGCCCAAGCTGGTGGTGTCGCAGAGGCTCGCCGAGGATGTGCTGCAATCGTTCCTGGCATGTTCTGGGCGTCTTCGCGAGTCTTGCGGGGGGGGTCTGGGGGTCCAGTGGGGGCCCCCCTCCTCGAGGGGTGGGCGGCCCCAGTTGTGACCCCCCTTGGCACTAGCTGGTGCAGGCAGGCCGTTCCAGAGAGGGCCTCGCCCTCGGCGCATCTCGCCCTCGGCGGGAGTGCACGCTACTCCTCCTCCTCCTCCTCCTCCTCCTCCTCCTCCTCCTCCTCCTCCTCCTCCTCCTCCTCCTCCTCATTCTCCTCCTCCTCCTCCTCCTCCTCCTCCTCCTCTCATCTCCTCCTCCTCCTCCTCCTCCTCCTCCTTCTCATCGCCCCTCGCCCTCGGTGGGACTCCTGGATCCCAGTCTACTTCAAGCGCCTTCGTACTTCAAGAATCGACGTGGTTTTGCTGTGCTTTTTGATGCTCTGGGGTGGGCCTGGACCCAGTCTGCTTTGTCCGCCTTTCTACTTCATGTGTTTACCTCCTTCATGCGACCGACGTGTGACACTGCGGCGGGTCCGCTAGTGAAAGGCGGCGGAAGTAAAAGTGAGGCGTCCTCATTTTCAGAGCCTCGGAAGCCGGCCATGGAACACCCAGTGGAGGACCTTGAGCTGCCGCCCCTTCGTATCTCCACGAAACGGCTGAGGGCAATAGGATCTCTCGACGCGTTGGGCGAAACTTGCACCCCGCAAGAATGAGGCCATGCCTCCGGTCCGTGGAGTTCTCGCGCCCGACCCTTGGGTGATCCAGCGCGGGGGGGGGCGGGGTCAAAGGGGCAACATCGTCCAACATATCCCCATCCCCATTGGGCCATGGTATCCCAGTCGCGGCAGCCCACCCCCCCAAGTGAGGGTAGCTGCTCCAGCGAAACCCAAAGGGAGCAGTAGATGTGTGCATATGTATATATATATATGTATATATGTGTGTATCTATATATATATATATATACATTGCCCCGGCAAGCGGGGTTCCCCGTTCGAGCCGGCGCCGAAGACGCTATTTGAAGACGCTATTCCCTGTGAAGATGCGTCCCTGTGCAGACGCTATTCCATGTGAAGACGCTCTTCCCAGTGAAGACGCTATTCCTGGTGAAGGCGCTATTCCCTGTGAAGACGCTATTCCGGGTAAAGACGCTGTTCCGGGTGAAGACGCTATTCCCGGTGAAGACGCTATTCCCTGTGAAGACGCGCTTTGCGGACACAGGCAGCACTTCCCCCATGAAGACGCTATTCCCGGTGAGGACGCCTTTCCTGGTGAAGACGCTGTTCCCTGTGAAGACGCCATTCCGTGTGAAATCGTTATTCCTGGTGAAGACGCCATTCCGGGTTAAGACGCTATTCCTGTAAAGACGCTTTTCCGGGTGAAGACGGTATTCGCTGTGAAGACGCCATTCCCGGTGAAGACGCTATTCCAGTAACGACGTTATTCCGGGTGAAGACGCTAGTCCGGGTAAAGACGCTATTCCTAGTGAAGACGCTATTCCATGTGAAGACGCTATTCCCGGAGAAGACGCCGGTGAAGACGCTCTTCCTGGTGAAAACGTTAGTCCTTGGAAAGACGCCTTTCCCGGTGAAGACGGTATTCCCTGTGAAGATGCTATTCCCTGTGAAGACGCTATTTCCGGTGAAGACGCTATTCCTTGTGAAGAAGTTTTTCCCTGTGAAGACGCTAAGACGCTGTTCTCCGTGAAGACGCTATTCCCTGTGAAGACGCAATTCCGGGTAAAGACGCTATTCGAGTCTCGACTTGTTCGGCACAAGGGCCCCCTTGACCTCTTCACGACTTCCACCGGAGCGATTCTTCATCCCGAGCCATCATTTTACGGCACCGAGGCCCGGTAAGGGCTCCGAGAGGTCGAAAGCGATGGAAAATGTGCATTTCGATGTTTCCGAGATGCTGGATGTCGACTGCACGTAAGAGTGACCCTGAGTGGCCTTTGGTGCTGGCCCGCTGGGGTCCCTCGATCGCCGAATGCGATGCGATCGCAGCGGCATGCGCGCTTGGGCTTGGCCTCCCCGCCCGCGCCCCCCGAAAGCCGCGCACCAGAGGTCACTCTTGTCGGCGCTCACTCGTGCGTGTAGCCGATGGATGTCTGGGGCAGGGCCCTGTCCGTCCCCTCCGCCGCCTGCTCCTCCTCCTCCTCCTCCTCCTCCTCCTCCTCCTCCTCCTCCTCCTCCTCCTCCTCCTCCTCCTCCTCCTCCTCCTCCTCCTCCTCCTCCTCCTTCTCCTCCTCCTCCTCCTCTTCCTCCTCCACAATTATTCAATATGAATACTACTCTCCCTCTTCCCCTGATGGCGTGCTGGGAGTGGCCGACCCCCCCCGCGTATTGTTTTATTACACGCAGGATTCCCGGGAGTTGGGTTTTCGCCTGCTTTTTTTCCAAAATGCTGCTCTCGCTGGGGCGCCGGCTTCATTTCTGCTCCCGACTCGTTCCGAATCGTGCTCCCTCTGCAGCGTGGGCCTCATTTTCGGATCGGTGTTTGGCCTCCGTCGTTCAGGATGGCGTTCTCGCCCCAGCGCGGGCCTCTTTCTCGCGCGCCCATCCGCCCACCACCACCGCGCCGCACCACCACCAACACCACCACCACCACCACCACCACCACCACCACCACCACCACAACCACCACCAGCAGCACCACCACCACCACCACCACCACCACCAGCAGCAGCACCACCACCACCACCACCACCACAACCACGCACACACGCACGCACGCACGCACGCACGCGCACCACCACCCACTACGCACGCGCGCGCGGAGCCACAGGTCCGCTACGACACGCGCCACAGGAAAATCAGCGCCATGGTAAGGGATGAGAGGGAGGGGTAGGACGTCAGATATGACGCGAGCGCACCTAGCTTGTCCTCCTCCCCCTCCCCCCCCTCCTCCTCCTCCCCCTCTGGGAGCCCCCAGCCTCCCCACCCCAAGGCAAGCGGGTCGGCCGCGCCAGCGGCGCCCTGCGGCAGGTGAAGGCCACGGGGGGTGCGAGCGGGAGCGAGGAGGTTCTCAGTCGGAGGCAGCGATAGGGGGGGGGACAGGCACAGAGGGGGGAGCGCGTCGACCCCCAATCACCCATTCATCGCCGGCAGGGGTCCGATGGCCCCAGCCCGCCCCAGAGCGTGCGGCTTCGCGATCGGGGGCCCATCGCCGAGCCATCGGCGGTGTATCGCCGATTCCAGGTCGATGCGCCCCCGCCTATGCCAGGTCCCCCCCCCCCTGTGGTTGCCCCTCGCCCACGTCCCTGGCGGCACGAGGTCTTCGGCCCAGGCCGTGCTCCTCGAGCTCCCTCGGCCTCCGGGGCCCGCTGCCGGGCCCCACGAGGCCATCGAAAACGGATCGGGGGGCGAAGAGCTGCGGCGGGGGCGCTGGTCAGGGAATGCGCCCAGGAGGCTGCAGACCCTGGAGGATTCCTTCTCTGATGAGGGCAGCGGTGATCTCCATGGCCAAGCCTCGATCGGAGTTCCACCGGTCTCCAGACCCGGGATTCCTCCTCTCAGGGTTCCTCATCCAACGCGGCCGTGAGCGGCCGTCGGGACCTCCGCAAGGCCCGCGCACTGAAAACGCACACCCTCGGATGTCTGGATTGCTGCTTGCCGAGGTCATTTGGCCGAGCATCCAGGGCCCCCAGGCCGTCCGATCTGGGCCCCTCCGCCCAGTACAGAGATCTCTCTTGTTCTGAAGTCGGCTCTCGGCATCACGCTTCCTGCCTCCCGTCCTTGTGAGCTTTAGGTTTCCGGCCAGGCCAAGAAGGGAAGCTTGAGCTGAAGGCAAATTGATGCCGTGCTGGAGTCCTGGATTCCAGGCCTGGCGGCCCTCCAGGGCCACCCGACCGCGCTTCAAGCACGGGGCCCTGACTTGAACCACGTCTACACACTGTTTGTCTTTGATGTTTCGAAAGTTCTTTAACTTTTTGGGGGCCAAGATCCTTTCAGTTCTAATTGTTCTATCCTGGGCCTCTTCCTGGCCACCAGCGGGCCAGGAACAATCAGAAACGAGCACAACCAGAAATGAGCACGATTAGAAATGAACGACGTGTGCTCTTCCGTGATCTGTTTGTGCCTACTTGGTTGTATTTGATTCCGAAGTATTTTTGCCCTGGTCTGGATCGTCCGCCCTTTACCTGACCTGCTCTCCGATTTCTGGTGTGACCCTCTGCTTTCTGCGCCTGCTCTTTGCTCCATAGGCTTGCAAGATTTCGCCGACCCCCAGGGAAGGATATGATTACACGGCGGTCGCCAGGCTATGTGATTGGTTGTTGTGATGTTGCTCGGCAGGAAAAAAAGGATAAACCTGACGCGGAGGGGAATCGGTGAAACCGTGAAGGAGAATCGTGTGTAGAGATATGTGTATACATGTAGGCATGCATGTATTCAGGAGTGTGTAAACACATGATAAGGTATGCATATGTACAGTTAAATACAATGTAATGTTTGCCAGGGTGGACCCCAAACAGAACGTATATAATAATATATGATGTGCAATCTACGTTGGGCAACTCACTTGTGGAACTCGCAGTTGTCAACTCCACTGCTCGCGCAATCATCCCACCCGCCCACCCGCAACACGTTTTGCAAAACGCAAGCGGCGGCGATTGCGATGAATGCTTGATGTTGGCTGGTGCATCTCTGCGGCCGCGCTAGCCCGCGTGCACTCGCGAGCGCAGCGGCCAGCTCGTTCGGCGCGACCAAGGCGGCCGCGGTGGCGCTGACCTCTGGGCATTTCCCAGCAGGCACTTCAGTGCGAGATGGCCACTTGGGCGATCGCGGTATCATGGCAACGTCGACAACGGTAGACACGATGAAGATAGTCGCGACGCTGGCGACGATGATGACAACGGCGACGGCACGGCCAGCGACGGCGCCGATGCTCATCACGCCGGCGACGATGACGGCGTCCTCGTGCCCGTGGTGAAGATTTTGGAAAAACTTCGACATGAGCGCGCGGCCGACCCGCGAGAGCGGCTCGCATGGTATTATTATACACGGATCGTGTCCCCTAGCAAGCGCGCAACGGCTTTCGAATGATGTCGGCATGCGGCGCGAAAGGCACGTTTGGCCGAATGTAATGAAACACGTCAAAACTATAGTTTGTTTGGGGGGAATTCGCAAACGCGCGAGCCCAGTTTTTTTGTGAAAACGAATGTTGCCAAACCACGTGTGTCTTATATGCTTCCGGGGCGTTCGATTTCGAAATCCTTGTGGGACCGAGGGTTTTGGAAGGATTCTGGCATGCGCGCGTGACGTCGCGCGCGTGTGTACTTCGTCTTTTCTTGTGCAAGGGATTATTCCCACAGCGCGCGAAAAGGGCGTTCGAACGATTGCGACACGCGCGGCAAAGAGGCCAATCTGGCTGCATGTTATGAAACGATTGGAAAAACTGTTTGGTTGTCCTAAGGATCTGCCAGAACGCGATCGCAGGTTTTTGTTGATTATCCTTGCTGCGAAACTATATGCTTCCGTTTATGTTCTCGGGACAGCCGGTTTTGAAACCTTTACGAAACAAGGTTGCTGAGAGACTTCGGCATGCGCGCGCGACGACGCGTGCGCGCTTCGTCAATTTTTCTGTCGGGGGGGACTCTCGGGAACCTATGAAGTCCGGAAAACGAAAAGTGCGAGCACATACTATTGTTATGTTGAGGATAGGGGGCGTTACCAGCATAGTTTGCA
Source organism: Prorocentrum cordatum (assembly GCA_963575745.1). Taxonomy (NCBI): domain Eukaryota; class Dinophyceae; order Prorocentrales; family Prorocentraceae; genus Prorocentrum; species Prorocentrum cordatum. Next base: position 947,836 of record CAUYUJ010015271.1, read on the forward strand.
TGGTACGATGTCATATTTCGGGTGGACGGTTGGGGCAGGAGCCTGTTGTTGTTGTTTGAAAAGAGAACAGATGGTGCGCACTAGATGTGGTGCAGTATGTGATGATGTTCCGACGATGTGCAATTTATGCGGCGCAACATATATAGTGCAGCACGCGTGGTGCAAGCAATCTACGCGGTGTAATAGTAATATATGTGGCGCATCCTATGTGGTACGCAACTCTTACGGTCCAGCCGGCGTGGCGCAATCTAAGTGGTGCATTCTTGCGTGGTGCGACCCACGTGGTGAAATAGATGTAGTACAACCTATGTGGTGCAAGCTTTGCGGCGCAGCCTACTGGTGCAAAATATGTTGTGCAATCGTGTCTCTGCAGTCTTTGTGGTGAACCCACGTTGTGCAATCTATGTGGCGCAATTGGATGTTACAAGTGACTTTGCAAAACCCACGCCCTTGCAAACACCCCACGCCCACCCACCGGCCTTTTTGTTTGCAAAACCCATGCGGCGGCGACTGCGATGAGTGCTTGGCGTTGGCTGGTGCATCTCTGCGGCCGCGCTAGCCCGCGCATGCTCGCGCGCGCGCACAGCTGCCAGCTAGTTTGGCGCGACCAACGTGGTCACGGTGGCGCACGCCGCTGGACACATCCCACCAGGCAGTTCAGTGCGAGTCGGCCACTGTGGCGGACGCGGTATCATGGTGACGCCGACAACGGTCGACACGATTCTGAGAGTAGCGATGATGGTGACGGCGATGGTGGCGATGACGACGGCAAGGCCGATGGCGGCACCGATGTTGACCGCGCCAGCCGGTAACGATGGCGATGTCCCCGCGTCGGCGATGAAGGTTTCTGAAGGAGTTCGACACGCGCGCGCGGCCGACGTGCGCGAGTGGCCCGCGTGGCGTCATTTGACACGGATCGCGCCCCCCCTTCCCCCAGCACGCGCTCACGGGCGTTCGAATGAGTTCGACATGCGGCGCGAGATGCCCGTTTGACTGAACACGCTGGAAAACCCATGATCCCCCTAAGAGTCCGCACGACGGCGGGCGTACGTTTTTTGTTTTTGAAAACTGATGTTGTAAAGCCATGTGCGTTGATATGTGTTCGGGGCGCTCGCTTTTGAAACCCGAACGAAACCGAAGGTTTTGAATCATTTCGGCATGCGCGCGCGACGACGCGCGCCCGCGAACTTCGCCCCATTTGTTGCAAGGGACTCTTGCGACAGCACGAGCGCGAGGGCGTTCGAACGATTTCGACGCGCGCGCGAGATGCCCGCTTGATAGCATGTTTTGAAGATGCTGGAAACCGTTTTTTGTCAAGAATTCGCAACCGCCCAAACGCAATCGTTTGTTTGAAAACCCATGTTGCAAAATTATGTGTTCGTGATTATCGATGTTGAAACCCTTACGAACAAAATATGGTTGTTGATGGTTTCTGGCATGCGCGCGCGACGACGCGCGCGTGTGCACTTCGTCCCGTTTGTTGACGTTTGATAAGCGAGTGCGCGCGGATAATCTCTTGGGCAAAAAATGAGGAGCCCGGCTGGATTCCGGCCTTGCTGGGACGGTACGATTTCATATCTTGGACGGACGATGGGGCAGGATCGAATGCAAATTGCCAGACGAAAGCGTAGACCGTTAACCCATGGGGAGGGGCGGGAGGATAGATCCGCATATAATTGTAGAAAGGGGAACCGATGTGGTGCAGCCTACGCGGCGTAATCCACCCCGCCGAACTTGAAGTTGTCAACTCCACTGCTCGCGCGAACATCCCACCCACCCACCCGTAATTTGGTTTGCAAAACCGATGCGACGACGATTGCGATGAGTGTTTGGCGTTGGCTGGTGCATCTCTGCAGCCGCGCAAGTCCGCGCATGCTCGCGCGCTGCGATGAGCTAGTGCGGCGCGACCGACGCGGCCGCGGTGGCGCTGACTGGTGGGCATCTCCCACCAGGCACTTCAGTGCGAGTCGGTGACGAGGGCGGGCGCGGTATCATGGCGACGCCCACAGCGGTAGACACGATCCGGAGAGCAGCGATGATAGTGACGATGGTGGCGATGACGACGACAAGGCCGATGGCGGCGCCGATGTTGATCGCTCCCGCCGGTAACGGAGACGATGTCTTCGCGCCGGTGATGAAAGTTTTTGGAAGGAGTTTGACATGCGCGCGCGGCCGACGCCCGCGAATGGCCCGCGTGGTTTCATTTGACACGGACCGTGCCCCTCTCCCCCCCCAGCACGCGCGCATGGGCGTTCGGATGAGGTCGACATGCGGCGTGAGAGGCCCGCTTGGAAGAAGTTGATGGCAATGTTGAAAAACCTACGATTGAACCAACGATCGCAGGCATTTTTTGAAAACCGACGTTGCAAAGCCATGTGTGTTGATAGGTTTTCGGGACACTCATTGTCGAAATGCTCACGAACCCTGTTTTTTAGCCACTCGTGCGCGTCCATTTCGCGCGCATGGCAAAATCCTTCCAACAACTTCATCACCGACACGTTTACGCCATCACCGTCATCGGCATGCTCTGCATCGGCGCCGTCATTGGCCGTTTTGTCGTCATTGCCATCGTCGCCACCAGTCTCGCTACTATCATCATCGTGCCTCCTGATGCCGACGCCACCATGATACCGCGCCCGCCCGAATCACCGATTCGCATTGAATTGCCTGCGCGTCAGCGCGGATTGCGAAACACGTTGGGAAGTCCCCAACGGTCAGCGCCCCCACCGCGTCGGTCGCGCCGGAGTAGCTGGCCGCTCTGCGCGCGAGCTTGCGCGCGCTAGCGCGGTCGCAGCGATGTATCAGCCAGCGCCAAGCAGTCATCGCAATCGCCACCGCGTGGGTTTTGCCAGCCAACTTGCGGGTGGGTGGGTGGGATGAGTGCGTGAGCATTGGAGCTTGCAGCTTCCAGCTCTTCATAAATAATTGCGCCACATAGGTTGTACCACTTAGGGCGCCCCGCATTGATTACACATCATAGGTTGCTAGAAAAGCAATGTCTGGGGTGACGATGGTGAATACGTCGAACGCAAAAACGAGTATGCTAAAGCGTATACGTTCCTTCTTGTGAGTGGGCGGCATATGCCTGTTATATATATATATATATATATAAGGAAAAGAAGGGTAAGACAAATAAATACATAAAGAATGCAAGCAATACATTATTCACTGCGTGGAGCTCCCTATCTGTGCATCTATTCGAATGGACCTGTCCGCCGTGAGTGCCTAGGCAGAAGATTTTCGAAAATAAACAGGCTTGAGTACTGACGTTCTGGGAATGAATCGAACTTCAAATAAATTGGAGTCAGAATGAGTCTCAGTAGTACGAGCGCGTCTCTGCGCATGAGCCTGGGGCCTCCTGGGGCCTCCTGAAACCTCCTGGGGTTTCCTGGGGCCTCCTGGAGCCTCTTGTGGCCTCCTGGGCCTCTTGGGGCTTCCTGTGGCCTCCTGAGGCCTCCTGGGGTCTCGCGTGGCCTCCTGGGGCCTCCTAGAGCCTCCTGGGATCTCCTAGGGAGGATTCGTGCCCCAGGAGAGGCCCAATCTATAGGAACAGACGTACATAAAACATTGCGGATTGGAGCCACAGGAGAAGGGCAATATATAGAAACACACGTACAACACCAAGGACTCGTGCCCCAGGGTAGGCCCAATCTATAGGAACATACGCAAAACATTTGGGATTGGACACACAGGAGAAGGAGAATCTATGGAACCATACATATAACATCAAGGATTATTGCTTCAGGTGAGGCCCACTCTATAGGAGCATACGTAAAACACATGGGATTGGAGCCACTCCGGTGGCCTTCTGAGGCTTCCTGCTCCTGGGGCCTCTCGGGGCCTCCTATTGCCTTCCGGGGCCTCCTTCGTGCCTCCTGGCGCTTCTTGTAGCCTCCTGGGGCCTCCTGGGGTCTTCTCCAGGCCTTCTGGAGCATCCTGGAGCCTCCTGAGGCCTCCTGGAGCTTCCTGGGGCCTCCTGGAGCCTCTTGGGACATCCTGTAGCCTCTTGAGTTTTCCTGTGGCCTCCTGATGCCTCCTGGGACCTCCTGTGACGGGCTTCTGGAGCCTGCTGGAGCCTCCTGTGGCATCCTGGGGAGAATCCGTGCCCACGAGTCTGACCATCAAAACAGGCAAACCGATCGAGACATCCTCAACATCTGGCCCCCCTTGGGAGCGAAAACGAGCGCCTCGCTCGAGGCATCCTCCAAATCTGCTCCGAAAGCGGAGGATGTTGGGCATGCAGACAGGCAGGCCGCGCGAGACGTCCCGCCACTCTGGCGTGAACGGAGGCCGTGAGATACCCCTGGCGGCCTCCCCTGGGGAGTGCTGAAACCCGCGCCTCGCTCGAGACATCCTCAGAAGTTGCTCCGCCATCATCATTATCATCATCATCATCATCATCATCATCATCATCATCATCATCATCATCATCATCATCATCAGCATCAGCATCAGCATCAGCATCAGCATCAGCATCAGCATCATCATCAGCAGCAGCAGCAGCAGCATCACCATCTCGCTTTGTTTGCGCCCGTAGTCTTGCACTGGTTTCACCCACCGTTACGCCCGTCGGCCCATCCACTTGCAGTTTGGCCGTTATTCCTGTAACCAGCATTAACATCAACATCAACAACAACATCATCATCAGCAGCAGCATCATACACTGATCCCCATCCGTTGGATATGGAGAATAACATACCATGACCTAGCATAACGTAGCAGATAATACCATAGCATTACATACCATACTGTATCAGAACATGCCATATCATACTTATCGTCATCTGTCGGCATCACCATACGCTGAGTGCATCAGCATACTCTGAGTAGGATGGAGAAGAGAGGGAGGAGGGGAGCAGGAGGAGCGAGGTTCGAGGCGTCTCAGTAATAACAAGAAACCATCCTAGGATATGGGGAATAAAGAAAACATAACAAAACAAAAAGTCCTCCTGGAGCCCTCCTCGGGGCATCTTGGAGGCCTTCGGGCCGCCTTGTGGTCATCGTGAGCTCTTTCGATGCCAGTTGGGCGTGTCGGTACCCGCCATGGGTTCCTGTTGAAGACATTTTGGGCATGTTGGAGGCGGCGGAGGCTGGATTTGGAGGTTCCGCAGGCCTCGGGAATGCGTTGAGGAGCTCGCCCACCTCCCCTCCCCTCCCCTCCGGGGGCCGCCCTCTAACAGGATTTGAGACCCCAGGGGAGAGGGAAAGGGGAATGGGGGACAGTCGATCATATCACACTTCTGTGCACCCCTGGCAGGTGGAGGTCAGGGGTTCCCAGTTACCATTCGCAGTCGATGTGTCACCCCGACTCTTGCCTTCAATCTCACCCTCCGCTCCGCTCTGCGATCATCTTCGATACGAGGCTTTGCTCGCAGATTCGGACACCTTTTGCGCCGGTCCTGGCAGGCCGACGTGTACGTCCTCGCATCCCTCTGCACGGCTATGCGCGAACGGTTGGACGCCTGCACCACTGGGCTCAAGTCCTTCGCCGCATCTGTCTCTTGTGCCCCTCAAGCTCATTGTGGGAAGCTGAAGCCAGCCATCAAATAAGGAAGGGAAGGATGCACGTTGAGAACGAAATTGCGGTGGAGGCGTTTGTAAAGGAATAGCCCCACGAGGCGCCAGACCCTGGAGGATTCCGTATCCAATGATAGCGGCGGTGATATCCATGGCCGATTCACGATTGGAATCCCATTGGCTTCCAGACCCTAAATTCTTTATCTGAGGGTTCCTTATCCTATGCCCAATCCGTAGCCTATCGAAGGACCAAGCCATTTTCAGTTGCGTGTAGCGTTGTTGTGGTGGGGGCCATCTCCATCACATGGTGCGGACCGCAGGAGGGAGGGTTCCAACGGGGCGACCGCATATGAGCGAGATCCGCGTGATGGGTGTGCTGAAACGTACGGAAAGACACTCAGCAAGTTCCCCTTTGGTGCCGCAGTTGGAGCCCCTTGTTCGGCACGATCTGCATGAGGGGTGTGCCTGGACGGGCGGAGTGACGCTATGCGAGCTCCCCTCTTGAGGTCGCAGGTGGAGCTCCACGATCCGCGTGAGGGGTGTGCCAGGACGGGCGGAGCGACGCTGTGCGAGCTCCGCTCTTAGGATCGCAGGTGGAGTTCCCTTATGGGACACGACCCTCGTAAGGGATTTGCGAAGATGGGCGGGCGGGCGCTATGCGAGCTCCCCGGCTCCTTGGCTTGGGGCCTTGGGTGGAGCTCCCTGTTGGGCACGATCTTGGGGCCGCAGGTGGAGCATCCTGCGTGGCACGATCCGCGTGAGGGGCCTACCGAAATGGGTGGGGAACCGCATGCGACCCTCCCCCCTGAGGGCGTCGGTGGAGCTACCCACGGGGCCACAAAACGTGTGAGGGATGTGCCAGAATTGGTGGGGAACTGCATGCGACCCAACCCCCCTGGAGGGCTTCGGATGAGCTCCCTGTGAGGCAATGAAACGTGAGAGGCGTGTACGGAAATGGGTCTGGGAACGCATACCCCCCCCTCCGCGCCAGAGAACTTCGGTGGAGCTCCCTATGGGGCCACGAGACGTGTGAGGAGTGTGCCGAAGTGCGCATGCCCAGGACAGAGCAGAGGCAGGAATGGGAGGAGGGAGGAGGAGGAGGAAGAGCAGGGGAGGAGGAGAGAAGGAGAGAAGGAGAGAAGGAGAGACGCGGGACGCTGTCTCTTCAAAACGAGAACCCAAAACCACAGCCCTTTTGTTGCCGAAAAATGCATAAACATCATATGTCTGAGCGCCGCGCGGATTTCTCGGATCTGCCCCGGACCCCCTGGTGACACCTTCGGCGCCGCCCCTGGCGCGCTCCGCGCACAAGGAAATGGGCCCAGCGCCAATCCGAGACATCCGAAGGGAATTTTGAAGTCCTATGTTTTTATGCAGTTGCTTGGTCCTCGAATTGAGTTGCTGTCATTAGTCCGGAGTGTCCGGAAAATGGGTACGTGTGTCGCAGTTGGCCTGGGTCTTTCTATGGCCAGGTACGTCGAGCTTCCCCATGTGTATCCAACGCTTGGCCTCCGCATATCCCACATGTGAATCCAGCCATGCGTGTTTCCAGCTTCCTGGAATTGCGGGGTGCAGCACGGCAGTTCGAAGGGCAAATCTGAAGGTCGCGGGTCTTGCGGGTACATCCAGCGCGCCATGAAAACACGAGGCTTGGCGCAATTGTTCGGGAGAGCGAACTCCGGATCGATGTTGGAGCGAGTGGTGACCCTTCGATCTGTTCTGGATGCCGTTGATTGACTGACCTGTAGGGTCGGCCTACGGTAAGTTAAAGTGAGGAAAGGATATCACGAGCAGCTCATGAATTCCATTCTGCGTTTCATGTCTCAAGTCGCTTTAGCATTCCAGACTTGTATGAACGCTTCTGTGTGTCTGCGTGGACGGCGGGTTCAGCCGAGATTGCATCCGGAACATGTTGGAAGGGCCAGCAGGGCGAGTACGCCGTGCACCCCTCTGCAGGCAGAGGGGGGCGGCGGATGACGGAAAGCGTGCGTAGTGTCGCGATCCGTTAGTTGGGAGAAAAAATAATCACTGCATGAAGCTCACCATATGTGCAACTATTTGCATGGAAGTTTCGGCTGTGGGTGTCTAGGCGCAAGAGTTGTCGAATCTAAACGGGCTTGGATATTGACAGGCTGGGGTTGGATCTAATTGCGAATGGGTTGGAGTGTGAATGAATATCAATAGTACGAGTAAGTCTATGCGCATAGGTCTGCGCACGTGTAAGCTTCGCGTGGGTGTATCTGCGCGTCTGTGGTCAGATCATGACTGGGCGTGATTGGGTCGAAATGGCCACGCGATCCTTCCCTCCATGGCGAAGCAAGGATTGGGGGTGCTCGTGCGAACGCCGTTCGATGCCTTTTGCGCTTCGTTGGCTGGCCCAGGAGATCCCACGCAACGGCTGGACCGTGATACGTCCAGCCGCGCCACGGAGAGGAGAGGCCCGATCTATAGGAGCATGCGAAAAACACTCGGGGTTGGAGCCACAGGAGGGGGGCAATCTATATATATATATATATATATGTATATATATATAGAGAGAGAGAGGAGCACACGCAACATACAAAGGAGTCGTGGCCCAGGAGAGGCCCACTCTACAGGAACATAAAGAAAGCACATAGGGTTGAGGCCACAGGAGAAGGCCGAACATACGCAAACCACAAAAGGATTCGCGCCCTAGAAGAAACCCAATCTACAGGAACGTACGTAAAACACATCAGATTGGAGCCATTCATGTGGCCTCCAGGTGCCTCCTGGGGCTTCTCGGGAACTCTTGGAGCCTCCTGGGGCCTCTTGGGGCCTCCTGGTGCCTCCCCGTGCTTCCTCTTGCCTCCTGGAATTTCCTGGGGCCTCCCAGGGAGTCGCTTGGCATGTCTTCTAGGGGCGGCGAGAGTCGCCACGGCCGCCTGCGCTTCCCTTCGGCATCTTGCGTTTGATGGGCTGCTTTCTGAATGTTATTGCCCTCGTTGGGGCCATCGCCAGGCGCCCCCTGGCCGCCGCCATGATTCGCGCCAAGAGCATCGAAGCCCTCGACGACAACGCTCGGCCCCGAGGCGCCGATTTCAAGCTGCACGTCGATCGCTCGCCCATCTCGGCTGTCGGGAACGGCAGGCAGGCGATCGACTGCATAGTCTTGGGTGCCCAGCAGCCGGAGGAGGCTGGATTCTGCAGCCGCGCGACAACATCCCGGCAGGCTGGCGCGCCTGCTACCTCTCGATCGCGTGGGCGAAGACCAAAGTCAGCCTGGTTCACGCGCAGAGCGCGCCAGCAGGCCGCTGGCATCATCGGACCCGCACTCTCGGCTGAGATCGCCATTATCATCTCTTCCCAGGCCGTCGGCTTGCAGGTCCGGGAACTCCCTGGCCGCGAACATCCGGGGCCCCCGGCCCAAAAGCCTCCCAATTCTGGCACTGGCGACGCCGCGGGAAAGCCATTTCGGCCCAGGGGCCGAAACCCCAAGGCCACGTCCCGACATCAGGCTGACCGCGCCAGAACTCGACGCGCATCTGAGTTGGCCCCGACCATTGGCAGGCGCGCGCGCGTCGTTCGCGGGTCGCGGGGCCGCCCCCGTGATCAATTATGGTTGCGAACGCTATGGGGCCTCTCTTCGGGAGCTGCTCGGCCCGCGGCGCTCTCGCCAAGGCGACGAGGCCTCCGGTCCGCGCTGCTTCCCGAGAGGGGGCCCGCCTGCCTCGCCCGAGTCGCGCGCTCGCGGCGCTGTTCGAAAGCCGACGGGGCCGGAGGCAGGCTTGCGCGGCGTTCAGTGGCTGGCCCCATTTCCGCGATGCTGGCGCCCCTCTCCCGCCTCGGACGGGAGATGGGCCCCCCCTGCCCCTATCAGGGCGACCCGGGCAATCGCCCCCCCGCCCCGCCCCCCCAGGGCCCATCTCGAGGAGGCCGCCCCCAGGGGCTTGGAGAGGGGCATCGGCGCCGAGCGCAGTTTCAAGCGCGCGCTCTCGCACGACGCGGCCCGGTCAGCGCTGGCTTCTAGCAAGTTCATACCGCTGGAGAAGGGGTCTCTCAGAGCGGGTGCTGGGGGGGCCGCGTGGACTCGAATGCGGGCTAGGAGCGAAGGGCGCCAGTTTGCTAACGACCCTATCTCTCTTTCTCTTTCTCTGTCTCTTTCTCTTTTTTTCTTTATCTCTCTCTCTCTCTCTCTCTCTCTCTTTCTTTTTTTATTTCTCTCTTTCTCTCTTTCTCTCTTGCTCTATTTCTGCCTTTCTCTCTTTCTCGATCTCGCTCTCTCTCTCTCTCTCTCTCTCTCTCTTTCTCCCTCTCTCTCTCTCTCTCTCTATGTTTTTCGTCTATCTCTCTCTCTTTCTATGTTCTTCTATGTCTCCATATATTTCTCATTCTCTGTATAGTTATCTTCCTCTTTCTCTCTTTATATCTCTCTCTCTCTCTCTCTCTCACTCTCTCTCTCTCTCTCTTTCCCATCGCCCGCGGGGGCGCCCCGTCTGCGACGAGCTCGGGCGAGAGCTCGTCGCCGCGGCGCAGGTCGACGGCGCGGTTGAGTTCGGCCATCACGGAGCCGATAAGTTTTTTTTCTTTGCTCGCGGGGGCACCCCCCACCCCAGGGATCGCGCCCCTCCGCCCGCGCACTTAGAGGACTGGACCATTGATTTTCATTGATGCATTGACCCCCCAAACCCCGAGCAGTTGGAAGGCGAAATTTCTTCGTTGGCGTGTCCTGCGCCAGGTCCTCGGTTCGCGAAATGAACTGCGCCTCTCAGAGTGTTTTCTTTCATGCGTCCATTGGGTATTGACCTGCAGGGTGGTCGGCCCAGCATGAGCCCACCTGTCGCGAACTCCGTGGGCCGCTGAGACACGCGGGCACCCGGCAGCTTTTCAGCTGGCAACGGGGCCCAGTGATATTACGTCGAAGTGTAGGAATGTCGTTGGTCCGCACGCCTCGCCGCATCGCGTTTCTGTCTCAGAGAAGCGCAATGTCGCGGGCCGCGCGTCGCGAGCTAGATCTCACGCGTCCTTCGGACCCAGTGAGCAGGAGGCCCGCGCCAAAGCGCATCAGGATCTTATCGAGGCGGACATTCGCGATGACATCTGCTTTCGCCGCGAAAGCAATAACGCTGCGGACCACGCAGCTAAACGCGCAGCGTCTCTCCATGCGTTGCCAGATGAGGCCTTGTCGGCAGAGCTCACAGAGGAGTTAAAGTACGCCCGTGCTTTTTGTTTTCTTAGCATGCGCCTGCTGCCTCTGCGGAAGCCGCCCCGAGTGTTCGGCGCCGTCGAATGCGTTCGGCCCCCGTCGGGCCTCCGTTGGGCCCCGGGCACGCCACTCGCATGCTTGGGCGTCTGCTGCCAATTCCTGGCGCTACTCCGCTTGTTGGCGCGCCGCCTGTTTAGCCTGGCCGAGGAAGCCCCCCCCCTGCGCCAGAGCGCCGGGCCCCCTTAAAGTGCGGTTTTCCTTCGGCTCCATGACCTTAGTCGCACTTGCATCGAATGGCCTCGCAGCGACGGCGCTATGTTCGCGATTTGTTTACCCTGCATGTCCTACAGTTCGCGCGGAAGGATCGCTGCCTCGCGCGCCCGCTGCCAGCCGCGCCCTTCTCGGTTCAGAAAGTGGGCGCGGTCGAGGATGCGCGGGAGCGAGCGCCCCAAGCGCCCGCTGGCGTCAGTCGACTGCGCGACGGATCTCGGCACCGAGCCCCCGCGGCCTCGCGCGCCCCGCGCGCGGGCGGCCGAGGGCGACGGGGCCGAGTCCGCCGCCGCTCCCTCGCTCGCCGCTGCGAGGCAGGCTCAGGATAGCGGGGCGGGGGGCGGGGGGGGCGGGCGGGAGGTCGGTCGGATCTGAAACGCAATTGCTTTTCCAATTGAGGGGCTGGCCCCCCCCCAACCCCCCTTGGCTCACGCGCGCGCGACGTCGCTCCTTCGTTCCAGTTTCCAGCCAAACGACGTGGAGTTGCGCCTCTGCTGTCGCCGCCCCAGAGGTCGCTGAACATTGCATACAGTGGTGGAAAGGAACGCCCCCCCCTGGCCTGGTTCCTCGATTTCGGGACGCGCCAGATACACCTCGGGGCCTCCCCGGGCCCAGCGGCGTCTCTTTCGGGCGACCGGCGCGCCCTGGGTCAAAGAGGCGGCAGCGCGGCCACCTTTTGCATCCTGCCCAGTCGGGCCGCGACGCCACAGTTCGCTTATATAACACATGTGTGCCATCCACTCTTAGCCGCGTCGCTCAGTTCTTCTGTGTGGAGCAGACAGTCGCTTGCCGAGAACTGCGCATGCGTCGCGAAATGCTGGCCTTTTTCCGCCGAACTCGTTTCGCGGAGTTGACCTCGTCGCAATTCCCGACTGGGTTCCAGCGCCCGCCCCAGCTTCGCCCCAGGCAGTCGCACTCGCTGCCGCCATGCGTTGCGATGCGGTCACGTTTCAGAGCGGCTGGGAAGATTGATTCTCCCGCTTGTGCGACGCGGCATGGGAAAATTGCGCGATCCGCAATTCCCCGCCCCTATCGCACAGCGCGGCTCGAACATCTGTTCGGGCCAGCGATGCGGAATTCCCCCCCAACCAAGCGCTCAGGTCCGCTCGAGCAGAGGGCCGCGACGAGGTCGCAGCTGCCGCCCCCGCAGCGCCGAGCCCGCGTCCAGAGAGCGACCGCTGCTTCACTTCGGGCCGCGCGTTGTTCGTCGCCCTTCTCCGCCGCGCTCACCAAACGGCACGGGGCCCCCAGCTGCCGCGCCCCGGCGATCTCTCCAAGCGCTGGGCATCGTTGCCAAGGACTCTCTGGCGGCCCGTGCCAGGAACGCCCGCGCCGAGATCCAGGACCGCACGAAGAAGAAGCGCAAGGGCCGCAGCGGCCAGCCACCCCAGGAGGCGGCGGCGGCAGCGAGGGAGGCGCACCCGCTTCCAAGGGCAACGAGGCCGACGCCGCCACTCAGGGGTCAGCCGCGGCCAAGGAGAAGTTGGAGGAGAAGGAGCTCAAGGAGGCGGCGGCCCGCCCCTCGAAGATGAAGCTCCAGGCGCAGCAGGCGGCCGAGGCCGCCATGGGCGGCGGCAAAGGCGAGCCCGCGGCGCCCGACGTGAAGAAGGAGCGACTGTCAGTGGCAGTTCGCTCTTCGACATCAGGCTCGTCGAGTGCGACCAGCGCTGGCGCTGCCGCATCTTCGGGGTTTGGGTCTAGCACATCGTCCATTGGTTCATCTGCACCTTCCAGGCCCAGTGCGTCTACTGGGCAGGCCCTGTCGTCAATAGGCCCCAGTGCTTCTACAGGGCAACCATTGGATGCTGGATCAAACAAGTCACTCCCCTTTTTCTGCGCCAACATCAGCTGCATGGGGGACAAGGCCTGGGGCGCCTCCTCCACCTGCAGCAGCAGAAGTACGACGTCATTTTCACGCGCGGGACACGCCCACGCCAAGGGCTGCACTTCTTGGCGCAAGAAGGCGCGAGACAGCTCTCTCAAGCACCTGGTCAACGGTGCTCGACCCAAGACAAGATTGCTCGTCGCTGGAGGGGTTGAGTTGAGGGCGTCGCGTGAGAGAGGTGTTTTTTTTCTGTCTCGCGATCATATTCTTGTGCAGGTTTTAGATGAAGCCAGAGCAGCCTCGGGATTCAAAGCAGATAGGTGATCGGCGCGTGGCGGGTTCCTGTCTGTCTTGATCCATTGCAATGGCTTGTCTTTTGTGCACAGCACCTCTAAAGGGGCGTTCGCCCATCGGGTTGCGCGAACAGACTGTCGCGCGATCTCGCAAATTTGCCAGCCTCGCCCCTGTGTCCCCAGCTGCCCCGGGCAACTGCCGCCGACGGGATGCGTTCCCCAGCCGCGTTGGGAACGCATTTCCTCGAGCGTACGGGTGGCCAGATGTTAACCCGCCCTCTGGATCTCACTTGCAGGCCTGGGGGCGGCCGCAAACCTTTTTACTTCGACGATTTAGTTGTGTCCCTCGGTCCGTTTGCACACGCGCAGCGTGCAGGGCGCGCGCGATGCGCCGTGAAGGCCACGCGCACGATTGCGCGTCTAGCTCGCGGGACTGGGGGCTCAGCTTTTCATTCGACTCCTGGAGCTTGCTTCCATGCCCCCCCCCTAGCCCTCGCGCCTCAGAGGGAGGCCGCGGAAGAGTCCAAGTCCCCCGTCAAACAGCAGAAGCAAGCTGTCGCTAGGCAGCGTGCGCTTGAGAAACGAAACAGCAAGCCCACTGCCTGGTCTGGCGAAGCATTGGAAGCGGGCCCGGATTTGAAGGTCATTCCGATTGGAGGGGGGGGGGGGGGGGGGGCGAGGCCTCGGGCGTCGAAGCAGGAGGCTTCGAGAACATCGCGGAGGCCCACGACTCCGACCTGGGGCGGCACCTTCGAGCATGACCCGTGGGCCGACGAGCCCAACTTTGGAGCGGCCGCGCCGCCCCTTGCTTTGTCTGCCTCTGCTCGCGTTCCAGCATCGGCCGAACCCAACCCGCAGTTTGATTATTCGGCCCCAGCGGCGAACCTCGAGAGTAATGCCCCAGAAGCAGACGCCCAGGAGGAGCCGCCCCAGTCTCAGTCGGCGGGCTCAGCGCCCCCTGGGCTTGAGTTTCAGATTGCCAATGGATATTGCATGGCCGCCAGAAGAAACGTCGGGTTCTCTCCGAACCCGCCCCGCCCCACTGCCGACGCTGTCGCTTCCTCCGTAAAATTTCGGCTTGGGGCCCAGGCTTCGCACTATGCCAGCGCGCTCTGTTGCAGTCGGGCGCGGACGGTGAAATAGGCGGCGCACGCTCGCCACCATTTGCCCGCGCCCGCCCCTTCGAAGGGACAGGCCCCGCAGTTCAAGGTCTGCGCGGTCCCGCAGTCCGCGCCACGGCGCACGGCAGCCTTACGCGACAATGACAGCGGGCGGTGGACTCGCCCATCGACGGCGTCGAGCAGTTTTCAGCGGCACAGGAGGCGGACCAACGGATCCCAGCAGCAGGGAATGCTGCTTCATGCGGCGCGTGACCTTCTCGCCACAGTGCCTGCGGATCGTCAGGCCTTATTTCGACCTCGTGATCACTACAAGTGGGGCCAGTGGAAGATTTGCTTGGAAACTCTGGATCTACGCCCGGACGACGCGCTCACAACAGGCGCTCGTTCTGCCGATCGTCTTGCTCAGCGCAGCCAGCATCGCGCCATCAGCCGGTCGGTTTCGCAATTCCGCGAGCGGGGTGAGACGGCGCCCGCTGGCAAAGCTCTACGTCGTTATATACGTCAGCCACGTCTTGGCCCCGAGGAGTTTGAAGTTGGGCAACGCGCCCTTTGTGCCCTCGGGAGAGCCTGGAGAATAAGACCGAACGGTGCGAGACTTTCTGGAGGCCTTCAGGTCAGGATCTTGAGCAGCTTGAGGATTTGGTCGCAGATATCCGAGTGCGCGTCCAGAGTGCTCCACGATCACCCATTGAGATTGTCGGTACACGACGTGCGCTACGACGTATGATTCCATCTTCCGCTATGGGGGTTGGCCGCTGGTGCAGCGCTGACAGCGATTGGTCATCTTTTCTTTTTCGCGCGCCTGGCCCCAGGCGAGAGGAGATCACGTTCGCGCATGGGCCGACCAGTGCGAGAATTCTGCGGTTCGCGATGTATTTCTCAAGCAGCCGATGGAAGAACTCGCAGCACAGCTCGACGCCGCCCACGGGCGCGGACATGTGGATATCGCATATGTTTACGACAGTGTAAGGTGGCATGAGATTGGACAGGCAGCATTGAGATTTGATTTCCCTCCCGAAATCCTCGGCTCGGAACTTCAGCAGTGCATGGCCGCTCGCTGTGTCAGGCAGGAAGGTGCGCATGGCTTTATTTAATCGCTTCGCTCATTCCGCCGGCCCATACAGTCTCATGTCTGCCGTTTGCCCGAGGGCCTGGTGTCAATGCGGCGCTTTGGGGGTTCCTGGGGCCGCTTGGGGGACTCCTGGGGCGCTCGGGGGGGCATTTGGGGGGCCTCCTGGGGCCGCTTGGGGGACTCTTGGGGGCCTCCTGAGGGCCCCGTGGGGGCCTCTTGGGGCCTCTTAGGGGCCTCGTAGGGGCTTCTTAGGGCCGAGGGCTCGAAATGTTGTTTCGTGTTCCCTCTCTGGGGCCCCTTTGGGGGCGTTCTTGGGGCCCTCTTGGACCGTTTTGGAGGCTTCTTGGGCCGTCTTCGAGCCCTCTTGGGCCATCTTGGGGCCCTCTTGGGTGCCTCTTGGGCCCTCTTGGGGCGATCTTGGGGGCCTCTTGGGCCGTCTTGGGGCGTCGGGAAGCCGAAAAGGTGGAAGCTCCAAAATCTCTCAAAAACCTATGGAAAAACAATGATTTTTGCCTCCGGGGGCCCTATTGGGAGTGCTCTTGGAGGCCTCTTGGGGCGTCTGGGGGCTATCTTGGGCGTCTTGGAGCGATCTTGTGGCATGTCGGACCCCTCGTGTACCATCTTGGGGGCCTCTTGGGGGCCTCTTGGCCTTTCTTGGGGCTCTCGGGGACGTCTCGGAGCCCTGTTGGTGCGCTCATGGAGCGCTCGGGGGGACCCGGCCGGGACCCGGCCGGGACCCGGCCGGGACCCGGCCGGGGACCGGCCGGGACCTGGTCGGGGTACTTTTCGTCCGGGGACCCCCAGGGGCCGCCCCGCGCGCGCGAACTAGAAAATTGTTAACCAGTTACCGGAGATCTTAGCACGCCTCTGGCCCGTTGGGCCGGCGAATTTGTTTCCTCGGCGCGGTCCATTGCGCGGGGCGTCAGAACAGGCACGAGGCCGGAAAGTGTGCTACCCATTTCTTTATGGATAAAATAACCACGTGTGAGGCCAATGCGTCTCATCGTCTGTGCGCGGACGATCTAAGTCAGTCGTGTAATGGATCACGCGCGCGCACGAGGAGGCAGCTGACCGCCTGTGCATTCACTACGTGCAGGAGTTTCATCGAGGCTGGTCTTCAGATACCGCCAAAAAGTGCTGCGGCTTGCAATCGTATGCAGGACGCAGGCACGGTAGTGCAACGGCTCAGCAGTTACGGTTTCAGGAGTTTGCGGACCAGGCGGCAGACCTGGGGGGGGGGGCGGCGTCTCAGGAGGTCGCCGATACGGTCGGGCTTTTTACACAGCTCGCGCAGCGAAGCATCGCCAGATGTCCCGAAAGGTCGCGGCTTTCGCACGCACGTAGAGGAAGCACAGGTTGACTTCGCGCCTGGGGCAGCGGGAAGCACAACCAGGCAGGCCTTTACGCTCGCCAGCTTCACTGAGTTGGGGGAGGACAACTGGCTCCTGTACGTCGTCAGCTTGCAAACGCTCGTGCCCCTCGGCTCACAGACAGGTGTCCCGCCGCAGTTTTGGATTTGCGCGCTGATAGACGGGGCATTGTCCACAAACTCCAGGTCAGTTGTCAGCACCCCCCGCATGTGGATCGCAGCGCGGGCCCCAGAACCCAGCATCAGGAAGGACGTTCAGAGAACATGGGCGGCCATGGCTCAGCAATTGCAGGCTTTCCATTTGCCCCGACGTTGTCGACGCACTCGGGGCCCCCAGTGCTAGGCTGCTGTCACCAATTACTTTCTCGACGCGGAATGGTTTCCTGGGTCGCCATCTCTCTGGGGAGCGCCTGACTTTCAGAGCAGCTGGGAGTTTCGGCTGAACGCGCTCACTGGGCACACGGCAGTCGGCGCTCCAGAATTTTGTTGCAGAGTTCCAGAGCACCGTCCAACGGCAACTCTGGGAGCAGGCTGCAGGTCACTTCGGAGGAGCAGGCATAGATAATGGGATATGTAAGTACAGCCGGAGCGGGCACCCAACGGGGGGAGACTCACAGGGCTGCATCTCGCGGCAGCAGCAGGCGCATCGTGGCCCCGCACGCGGCGACAGACATGATGCAAGCAGACGATTTCGACCGAGTGCCCGAGGTGCCGACGATGTTCTGAAACCAACGTTCATCCAACGAAGGTAAGTCCAAGCATTCAGTTTTCGAGATGAACGCCGAGTTCTGTCATCAGGCGCACTCCAGGGGCGAGGCGGTGGAGCGCTTCTGGACGAGATGTCTGCTGCCGCAAAGCTGGGTTCAAGTCGTTGTTCCTCCGTCCCAGGACAGATGGATCATCGCGGGTACCGACATCTCTGGTTTGGGAGAAGAGACCGCAGCCAACCCCTTGTTTATTTTCGGAGACGCCAGCAGAGGCAAGGAGACGCACCATCCTCAGCCCCTCCATATCCCTGTCCGTCGGGGTACGGGGGCCTCTCCCAGGCCCCAGGCAAACGGTTGCGCGTGGGGAGTTGTGCTGTCCGTGGTTGCCCGCCAGGGAGTGCGACGGAAACATCGCGCATGTCATTGACAAGTCATCCGTCCTCGAGGGCTGGCACGGGCAACGTTGGAAGAGACCCGTTGGGAACGATGCTGATCTTTGGCGGAAGATAGGAGGGGCTCTCGGCAGCAAGCCTAGCACGTCGTGCGTTGTTCTTTTCACCAGCTCACACACCGACGCTGAGCAGTTCCCCCGTTCACCCCCCACACACACCCACCCTCTCATCATACTTGGCAACAGTGTTGCGGACACTTTCGCCGCGGTCGGTGCATGCGCGGCCTGTCGTCCAGTCCGAGCGCACGCGTGTCTGGCAGGCTGATCCGCTTGCTTTTGTTGTGCGCACGCGTATCTTACAGGACATGTTTGAAGTTGCACAGGCGAATGAGGTTCTGGCAACACAAGAAAGTCGAAGGCACACCCGTGGGAGCTCTCAGCTCTTTCGCGACACCGCATTGTCTTAGAGAAGACGGGCGTAGTAGTTCGCGCTGTCTGGGGTCGACTTCGCTCGCCAAAAGGGGCGAATGTCTGAGCTCACCATGTTTCGATTCGATTTAAAAACTAGTTGTGAAATGCGTCAGCCTCCTCCAGGGCGCAGGGCGCACATCTCGTGGTGATACGCTCACGAAACCCACACGTTAAGATTTAAACTGGGGCTGTGACTTTCGTTTTGCACGTCGGTTTAACCCGTCATCGCAGAGATTGCCTTGAACTCATCAGTAAAAGGCTGTGGCCGAAGGTCTACAGCAATACTGAACAGGCCAAGAGAATCACCAAGCAACCAATATGAGTTGCCCAATCAGTATCCGACACGGTCGCCACACCAGTAACCCCGTAACTCTTCCTCATTAATTTCCTCCTCCTCATCCTCCTCTTCCTCCTCCTCCTCTTCCTCCTTGTCATCCTCCTTCTCGTTATCTTGCTCCTCCTCCTCGCCTTCCTTCTCCTACTCTGCATCCTCCGCCGCCGCCTCCTCAGAAGTAGCCATGTTGACTGAAGCCATCTTGGCTCAATTAAACCATGTCCTCAAGGTGGTTCAGGATGACCGACACCCAGGGGGCCCAGAGGGGCCTCCTCCTCGTCCTCCTCCTCCTGGTCCTCTTCCTCCTCCTCCTCCTCCTCCTCCTCCTCCTCCTCCTCCTCCTCCTCTTTGTCCTCCTTCTCTTTGTCCTCCTCCTCCTCCTCCTCCTCCTCCTCCTCCTCCTCCTCCTCCTCCTCCTCCTCCTCCCCCGATCCTTATCCTTTATTAGAATATTCTCTTACTCCCCCCACTGGCCGGCCGATAGCGGCCCCATCTGGGCCCTCCCATCCTAATCGTTTTTAAAAATTACGAAGTCCTTGTTTTTTCTCTCAGCATGGCCTGTCTTGTCGTCGATGATGCGAAATGCGTGGCAGGAACGGGACGCGGCGCACATCGCGCGCGCACGTCAATCTGGGCCCTCCCTTCCTGATTGATAGAAATCAATACGAAGTCTCCGTTGTTCCTCTCAACATGGCCTGTCTTGTCGACGATGCGGAATGCGTGGCAGGAACGGGACGCGGCGCACATCGCGCGGCCGTCAATCCAGGCCTTCCCATCCTAATTGTTAAAAGAAATACAAAGTTGTCGTTTTTCTCTCGACATGGCCCTTCTTGTCGTCGACAATGCGAAATGCGTAGCACGAATAAGACGCGGCGCAGATCGCGCGTGGCCGTCAATCCTGGCCCGCCCATCCGAATTGTAAAAAAAACAATACGAAGGCATTGTTGTTTCTCTCAGCATGGCCTGTCTTGTCGTCGACGATGCGAAATGCGCGGCAGGAACGGGACGCATTGCACATCGCCTGCGGACGTCAATCCGGGCCCTTCAATCTTTGATTGATAGAAATCAATACAAAGTCTCCGTTGTTCCTCTCAACATGGCCTGTCTTGTCGTCGACGATGCGAAATGCGTGGCAGGAGCGGGACGCGGCGCACATCGCGCGCGGACGTCTGGGGCAACCCCAAGCGGGAGCGGCCATCCGACCTACTAAAAACTCATACAAAGTCGACATGTTCCTTCTCAGCGAGGACTTTCTTGTCGTCGGCTTTGCGAAATGCGTGGCAGGAATGGGGCGCGGTGCACGTCGCGCGCGACAGGGCAAAATGTCGCTCCCGCTTCGGCGCCGCGCGCATGTTTTCTGAAAGTTGCACTCCCGCTAAGGTGCGGCGCACA
Source organism: Prorocentrum cordatum (assembly GCA_963575745.1). Classification (NCBI taxonomy): domain Eukaryota; class Dinophyceae; order Prorocentrales; family Prorocentraceae; genus Prorocentrum; species Prorocentrum cordatum. Next base: position 967,762 of record CAUYUJ010015271.1, read on the forward strand.
TTTTTCGCTCGCCAAGTGGTCGAGCGCCTAGGGCCCCTTGGGGCCTCCCAGGGTCTCCTGGAATATCCTGGGGCTTCCGGGGCTTCCCCAGGGCCTCGTGGATCCTCTTGGGGCCTCCTGACCTGGGAGTCCCCGGAGCTTCCTGACACCTTCGAGGGCTTCCATGAGCCTCCTGGAACCTCCTGGGGCTTCCTGGGCCCTCCTGAAGCCTCCTGGGGCTGCCTGGGGTTCGCTGGGGCTTCCTGCAACCTCCTGGGGCCTCCTGAGGCGTCCTGGGGCCTCCTCGGCTCGTGCTGAAATGCCAGCGCAGTCTTTGAGACGCGCCAGGGATTTCCTATCGGTAACCACCATCGCGGCTGCATCAGCTGTGGCAAACCACTTTGCCGATCTGACTTCGGTCCCAGGTTGCGCCGGCACTGTTCCTTATGTTATGGGAGGGCGGGTGGGAATGGGCATGTCATGCTTGACTCGCTCGAGCTGGCTAGCTTGACTCCTACTCCTACTCCTACTTCTACTCTTCCTCCTCCTTCTCCTCCTCATCTTTCTCCAGGGACGCCCGCTCCACCTCCTTTCCCTCTTCCTTGTCCTCCCCCTCTCCCTCGTCGTCCTCCTCCTCCTCGCCCTGCTCGCCTTCCGCCTGATCCTCATCCTCCTCTTCCTCCTCCTCATCATCATCCTTCTCGTCTCCTCCTTCTCTTCCTCCTCCTCCTGGTCCTCCTCCTCCTCCTCCTCCTCCTCATCATCATCATCATCATGTCCCTCCTCCTCTTCCTCCTCCTCTTCCTTCCTCCTCCTTCTGGTCCTCCTTCTCCTCGTCCTTTTCCTCCGCCTCCTCCCTCCTTCCTCCTCCCTCCCTCCTCCTCCTCCTCCTCCTCCTCCTACTCCTCCTGGTCCTTCTCTTCCTCCTCCTCCTTCTCCTCCTCCTCCTCCATTCCTTTTTCCTAATACATAAGTTATCCCTGTCGCACCCCGGGGCAAGTTTTTAGGGCGGGCCGGGCGTTGCGCCTGAGACTTCCTCACCATGTATGACCCTGAAGCTTCGAAATTGGCAGCCGCTCCACAGATGGAGGGCGGGTCGTTTTCAAAATGTGGCCCTCGCCTCAGCGCCGCGTACACTCGTTCTAACAATGTGCAAGAGTTTCACGGATTGAGGGGGACCCGTTTTCAAAATGTGGCTCTCGCCTCAGCGCCGCGCACATTCGTTTCAACCATCTGCAAAAGCTTAACGGATTGAGGGGAACCCGTTTTCAAAATGTGGTGTTCGCCTCAGTGCCGCGCACATTTGTTTTAAAACATTGCAAGAGCTTCACGGTTTGAGGGCGGCTCCTTTTCAACTTGTGGTTCCCGCCTTAGCGCCGCGCACATTCGTTTTCAAATGTTGCAAGAGCTTCACGGAATCCCATGATCCAAGTATCAGACGTGGAGTTTCGGAAGGATTTGGGATTATGAGGGTACACCAGTTACGCGGCGTTGAAGTCCCAAGCATGGCGTTCTGGCACGATTCCGGCTCGTCAAAGCGCAGCAGTCAGGTTAATCTCGAGAACAATGTCATGGCATGCTTCAGGGTCTTCAAACGGTTGTCTTACAACGAGGCAGTTCCCTCAATGACAATGAACCGTTGTATGGGGCCTATGAAGAGGGAGCTTGGAGGGATGGTTTATTCCAACGTCGTTGATGACTCTTGGGTTTACACTGGTCCGCCTCCTCTTGCTCCTCCTCCTCCTCACCTCCTTCTCCTCCTCCTCCATCTCCTCCTCATTCTCCTCCGTTTCATCCTCGTTCTGCTCGTCGTCCTCCTCCTTCCTCCTCCTCCTCCTCCTCCTCCTCCTCCTCCTCCTCCTCCTCCTCCTCATCATCATCATCATCATCATCATCATCATCATCATCATCATCATCATCCCCCTCCTCATTCTCATCAGCAGCACCATCATCGTCATCATCATAATCAGCATCATCACCGTGATCATCATCATCATCAGTAGCATCATCATCAGCATCACCATCATCATAATACTCAGCATCCTAATAATCAGCATCATCAGCAGCAGCATCGACGCCATCATCAGCATCATCATCGTCCTCCTCCTGCTCCCCTCCGACTCCTCCTCGTCCTCATCCTCCTCCTCTTCCTTCGTCATCCTCCTCCTCTTCCTCCTCATCCTCATCATCAGTATCATCCTCCTCATCCTCCTCATCATCCTCTTCATCGGCCTCCTTGTTATCCTCCTCGTCCTTCGCCTCCCCCTCCTCTTCCTCATCGTCTTCCTCTCCCTTGTCCTCCTGCGCCTCTTCCTCGTTCTCCTCCGCCTCGTGTTCCTCGTCCTCCTCATCCTCCTCCTTCCTCATCATCCCCCTCCTCCTCCTCCTCCTTCTTCGCCTCCTCCTCCTCATCCTCCTCCTTGTCATCCTCATCATCCTTCTCCTCCTCCTCCTCGTCCTCCACCTCCTCCTCCTCGTCCTCGTCCTTGTCCTTGTCCTTGTCCTCGTCCTCCTCGTCCTCGCCCTCGTGGGCGTCGTCCTCATCCTCCTTCTCCACCTCGTCCTGCTCGTCATTACCCTCCTCGTCCTCTTCGTCAGCCTCCGCCTCCTCTTCCTCCTCCTCCTCCTCATCCCCCTCCTGCTCCTCCTCCTCCTCCTTATCCTCCTCCTCCTCCTCCCCCTCGGCTGCGCTTAGTGTAGCGGTTATAGAACCCCATCGAATCATCCTCAGTGTTTTGTCATGTCTTCGCTCTCTTACTCGCTCTACTCCTCCTTCCCCTCTCGTCCTGCTCCTCGGCCTCCTCCTCATCCTCCTCCTCGTCAGGCCACGTGCTATACCGAGCGGGCAACGTGATAGGATGCTTGCGTTGTGGATGTTGTTCCGAGCGTGCTTATACATACGTCCCAGCTCTATAATGAGTGTGAGGACCACAAGGCCTTCGAGGGGAACCCTCAGATGAAATGACGACGAGGCAATGTCGCCTCAGGCCGTCACCCTAGCGAAGGCCGCAAGCACCCCATACCGCTTCCCCGGCGTATGCTCGTGTCAGATCTTGCTGTGGATTGGTTTGGTCTCGCTTCCTAAGGTGTGTTCAACTCGTGTTGTTTCTGGTGGCGGGGGCCTGGTGTTGTGTCCGTCCCCCGTCCAGTGTTGCCCTGGTCAGCCCTCATGGCCAGGCTTTACTACCGCTCGGACCCACAGGGCCCGCGCTGGATGGTATAATTGCGGGCAGGCCCGTCTTATGTTATCACCATGGTCCGTGAGAGATTGTGCTGACTCTCCTTTTTCCATTCGTCCACGCCTGTCCTGAATCCTGACTCGGCGCGTCCCCTCATGCGCTCGCGACTCCTCCTCGTCATCTCCCTTCTCCTCCGCTTCGTCATCCTCTTCCGTCTCCTCCTCCTCCTCCTTCTCTTCCTCCTCTTCCTCCTGCCTACTTCCTCTTCGTTGTCCTGCTCGTTCCCCCCTCCTCATTCTCCGTTTCATCCTCCTTGTCCTCCTCTTCCTCCTCCTCCTCCTCCTGCGCCTCTTATGTCTCCTCCTACTCTTCCTCCTCCTCGTCCATTTCATTATCCTCCTCCTCCTCCTGCCCTTCCTCATCCTCCTCTCCTTCTCGTCGTCCCCATCCCCCTCGTCCTCCTCCTACTCTTCGTCCTCATCGCCCTCGTCCGGCTTCGCTTCCCCCTTCTCGTCATTATGTTCGTTCTTCGCTTGCCCCTCCTCGCCCTCCTCATCGAGAAGGAAAAAGTCGGAGATCGATCGGACCCCCACCATGCCAAGTCGACCAGCGACTTGCCCGTTTCGGTCCTCGCCAGAGTGCTGTGTGGCCGCAGAGCTCGCGTGCCCGTGCTCGCCCAGTCTGCCCAGTCTCGCACCAGGTCGTTCGTTCAAGGGTATGTTGATACCGGGGGGGGTACACACCCAGAAAGTTGCACATGCATAAATTTCTGGAGGTCCGCGATGACTTCTTGGATCTGCGTGAAGTCCCAATGGCGCGCTCTGCGCGCCAAGGGGGGGTCCAGCACCGATTCAAGAAATCCGCACGGACCCCCAACAGTGTGTGTGTGTCTATGTTGCTTGTCTTCTTCAACGTTCCTCCTCCTCCTCCGCCTCCTCCTCATCATCCTCAGCATCAGCATCATCATCATCATCATCATCATCACCATCATCATCCTCATCATCATCATCATCATCATCCTCATCATCATCATCATCATCATCATCATCATCATCATCATCATCATCATCATCATCATCGTGTTGCTCCTCCTTCTCCTCCTCCTTCCTCCTCCTCCTACTCCTCGTCCTCCTCCTTCTCCTCCTCCCACTCCTACTCCTCGTCCTCCTTCTTCTCCTCATGTTCCTCCCTTCTCCTCCTCCTCCTCCTCCTCCTCCTCCTCCTCCTACTACTCCTCCTACTCCTCCTACTCCTCCTCCTCCTCCTGCCCTTCCTCATCCTCCTTCTCCTCCTCCTCCTCCTGCTTCTCCTCCTCTTCCTCCTCCTCCTCCGTCTCGTCCTCCTACCCCTCCTACTGCTCCTTCTCCTTCTCCTCCTCATCATCCGTCTCTTCCTCCTACTCCTCCTACTGCTCCTCCTCCTCCTCCTCCTCCTCCTCCTCCTCCTCTCCGTCCTCGTGTTCCTCTCACCGTGGGGACGAGGGTGTCCTCAGGGACAGGGGATCCTGAGGTTTTTCTTCGATTTCGGCCTCCAGATGCTGTCCCCAGGTCACTGGACCGTGAAGAAGAGGCACTGCGGGGGGGAATACACAGAAAGAACACGGAAAGCCCCAAGGGCCTAGGAACCACTTCCGTCGGGGCCTCTTCTTCCTCGTGGCGACCTTCCTTCGGCCCACTCGGATCGACAGGCTTGAAATTGTTCGAGCGAGTTCGACCCGAGCTTCGAACGTGGATGAGCGCGCTGCCCACGGGACCTGGCTCGTCGGAGGCACGAGAGCCTCTGTGGCGGCGCCCCGCGGACCCTCCCGAGGTAGCTCTCCTAGGTGCAGCCCGCCATCTGCACGGGGAAAGGAGGAGGAAAAAGAAGAGAAGGAGGGAGGAGGAGGAGGAGGAGGAGGAGGAGGAGGGGTAGGAGGAGGTGGATCCAGGCCTCCCCAAGGGGATCCGAATATATGGGGTCGGAGGACAGCGACGCATCGCTGATGCATCGCCGATGCGGCTCGATGTGTAGCCTGATTTGCTCCGCACTGGTGTCGCCGATGTACCGCCGACGTCGCCAATGCATCGGCGACGCATCGGCGATGCGGCGCGATCCTCCGACCACATCTACTCGAACCCTCAAATTGGAGGCCTCCCGTGGAGAAACAAACAGAAACAACAGAAGAGGGTGGCAGGTGGGCATGGAGGGGGGCGAGGAGGCGAAGAAGCAGGAGGAGCGGCAGCAAGCAGCAGGAGGGTGGAGGACCTGGAGTCCGGATCGGTGCAACGGGAGGCACCATCGCGTCGTTGCGGCCGTTTCAGCTCAGCCGCGGCGTCTGAGCCGACGCCGCTGGTTGGGTGTAAGGGCTTGGCTCGACTACACGTAAGTGTGACTCTTCGCTGGAGTGGCCTTTGGTGCGGGCCCACCGGGGTCCACCGATCGCTGGATGCGGTGAGATGGCAGCAGCTTGTGCGCTTGGTTTTGGCTCCCCCACGCCCTCCCTAAAGCCGCGCACCAAAGGTCACTCTCGTTTAGGGTCACTCCTGCGTGCAGCCGGTTGGCGCTGCGATGGACTTCCTGCGGCAGCGGCAGTTGACTCCGAACACGCCTTTGACTGGTCTCTTCTGGCGCATCGTGCGCTTCGTGATACCTGGGTATGCAGTCGTGCTGCTGGGGACGGTCATGTCGGCCGTGGACAAGGCATTCGTGGGACGCGTCTCTTCCCTTCAGCTCGCGTCGTTAGGCCCCGCTACGGGGGCATACGACTGCAGCACGTTCGCTCTGTCATTCTTCAACCAGGCGACGTTGGCCCTGGTGGGCAGCGTGCCTGCAGGTGAGGATCGCGTCAGGGTGCGATCACATGCCCTCGTATTTGCTGCCTCCGCCGGAGCAGTGCTCGGTTTGTTCTTCGTTGTTTTCACGGAGCACGTGGTTCACGCTTTTGGTGCCAGTCTCAGTTGGTGATCGCCGAGGGTGTTTACCGATTTCGGGGCATTTGGTCACACAAACGGTTCGGTGCTGACACGCTATTTGTTCTGGCTTAATCGATCGATCGGTTTGAGATCCAAGTTGTAGCCATCGCGATCGGGTCCGATGACGCGATGGGCACTGTGATCGGCCAGCCGGACAGACAAGGCGCCAGCGCGGAGATGGCTCCACATGCTGTGCGCTATCTGAGGATCAGGGCTTTGTGCATGTTCGTGGGCCGCACCCGGGACGTGTCGAACCAGTTCTGCCTGGCAGAGAAGGATGTCATCACGCCCTTCCTCACAACTATCGTTGCGGCTTTGGTGAACGTAGTTGGAGATTTGATCTTGTGTCAACGCTTCGGCACGCTGGGAGCCGCCCTGGCTACGGATGTGGCCTCTGCCGCAGCCTGTTTTCTCGTCGTGGCGCGGTTGCGTGTCAAGGGGGATTGGCCTGCGCCGTTGCAGTTGCCGTCTAGCCGAGATTTTGCGCCGTTCGCTTCGTACGCAGGGGCCCTTTTCGCAAATAATTTGCTGAAGATGTCGGCCGTTGCCACCATGGGCGCTTTCGCGGTCAGGATAAGCACGGTGAGTGGAGCAGCGCACCAGATTTGCGTGACGGCTTTCATGCTGTGCGGTTTCGCCTTGGGGATGCCAATGTCGTGGGCTGCACGCGCATTTCTACCGGCCAAGGTGGAGGACCCAGAGTACGGCCGTACGGCCGCGGTGCTCTTGGCAGTGGCGGCAGTCGCGTCAGCCTTCGGCGTGCTGACCTCCGCGTTCTTCTTGCGGGGCGGCGGTTTGTATTGGTTCACGCAGGACCCAGAGGTGGTCGCCGAGGTAGGGCATGCGGCGCGGTACGTCAGCGCCACGGTGTCTCTGAGCATATTCTACCAGTCTGTCGAGGGGCTGCTCGTCACGCAGCAGAGGCTTCGGTCGCTGGTGCTCCTGGGCGGCTCCCTGACGTTCGCCTTCTGCGTCGCCAGCACCTTCCTGCACCTCGCGGGCCTGCTGTCCCTGCCGCTGCTCTGGGCCACGCTGATGGTAGGCATTTCTATCCGCTTGTGCTGCCGCGCGTGACCACCGCCACGCTCGCTGGGAGCTGCGCACCAGCGCTGTGGGACGGCACGGCCTTGGCTCTGATCTGCACGGTGTTCCTCGATGCTGCTTCGTCACCCTTTTCCGGGGCCTCTCGGGAGGCTCTTGGGGGGCCACCTTACGAGCCTCGAGGAAGTACGGGCTGATCTTGGGGCCATCGGGTGGTCGTGTGGCCGATCAGGATGGGGCAATCCTGGGTTGTCTTGAGGCCGTCGTTTAGGGGTCTTGAATATTGGGGCCGTCTTGGGCGATGGTTGGGCCGTACTGGTACCATAGTGGTACCATGTTGTGCCCGTGTCGGGCCGTCTTGGGGACGTCTGGGCCAGAGCCCCTCCTGAGGATGTCTTGGGTCCCTGGGAGTTTCAGGGAGCTGCGCAGGGCCGAAGCGCTTCGCGGTTTTCACAACTGCAAAGGCCCTGATACCTTCAGGGCTCGTTCCGATTCCTCCGATTCGATTCGATGTCGATGATTCCGATTCCGATTCGATTCGATTTCGGATTCCGATTTGGGCTCCGAGTCCTTACTCGAGGCATACTAGATTGCCGATTTCCGCCGATTCGACTTTCCCCGACACGGCTGCCGATTTCCGCCGATCCAATTCATTTCGATCGCCGATCCGACTTGTCGATTCGACTCTGGGGTCGTTTGCACAGCTTGATGTGAGTCCATGTGTGGAGGTGCGCCCTTGCGTAATGGGGGGGGCATCGGGACGTGTTCGCAGGAAGCAGCCCACGGCGTAGAGCTACAGCTGCATCCGAGCACGGACACTCGCTGCAGAGCGCGGCGGAGGCGGATCATCAGCACGGCCAGCGCGGTGGTGGCCTTCCGGGGGCTCCGCGGCGCGAAGTCCGAGCCCTGGACCGCCTGACCTGGGAGCGTGCGCTGCGGCGCAGGCCTCCCGGACCGATGGCGCTGCCGCCCCCGGGGCTGTCGGGCAGCGGGAAGGTCGTGCCAAGGCTCCGTGCGCGCCGCGGGCCCGTCTGGATCGCCGCCGACGTCGGCAGCGTCGTGGAGCTTTCCCGAGGGAGCCGCGGGTGCGCTGGCACGCGGGAGTCTTCGGCGGCGGATGGGTCCGCGCATGTGTTTGGCAGCGAGCAGGGCGGACGCTGGCTGCTTGCTCTCGTGAGTCCAGGTCAAGAGCAGCACGGAAGTTGATAGGCCGCTAGAGCATTGCAGCTTGCACTCGGTGGCTACAGAGCTGCTCGACAAATCAATATCTCCAGAGGCTTAGCCTCCAGCGTGTGCGCAGGGGTGGGGAGCGCCAGAAGTCGCGCGCGGGCGACAAGGTGTCGACGAAAAGGTATCCTCTTCTCGTCGTCCTCATGTTCCTCACCCGTCTCATATGGATTGCTACCCGCACCCTCCCTCCGTGTGTCCCCTCCTCCTCAGCCTAGCTTGCCCATCGTGCCCCAGAGATGGGGCCTGCGGGCGCAGGAGCAGTCGCGCAGCGGCTCGACCCTCCAGGCAGCCACCGCTCTTTCGGCCTCGGTCACTGATGGGTGCAACTTCGAATTTGGCCCGCTGCTTGGCCCAGCGCAACCTACCATTTACGAAGAAGATGAGGTCGGCGCGTATGCGGTCGAGAGCTCTTGGATATTACTATTGATGTTGGCTTCGGGCTGCTTGATACTCCTCGGATTGTCGTCCTCAACCTGCCTCACTGCCTCGAACACTATGACTCAGAAATTCTAGACGCTTTGCTTATCCCCACCAGCCCATCCCGAAACGATGTCCAGGCGAGTTGAGGTGATCAGGGAAGTGCGGCAGCAAAGAGGAGGACGGCCGAACCGTGCAAAGGAGTGAGGAGAAGAAGGAGGAGGTGGATGGATGGATGGATGAGGGAGTGGGAAGACGGAGGATGAATAGGATGAGGAGGAGGCGGAGGAGGAGGAGGAGGAGGAGGAGGAAAAGAAGGAGTAGGAGCAGGAAGGAGGAACAGGAGGAGGAGGAGGAGGAGGAGGAGGAGGAGGGCAAGCACAAGGGCCAGAGGTCTCTTGGATGCCTCTAGGAGCCTCTTGGAGTATCTCTTGGGCGATTCTTGGGGGCCTCTTGGGACGTCTTGGGGGTCTCTTGGCGATCCTGGGGGGCTCTTCGGGGTCTTGGGTGCCTCGGGGGGGGGCCTCTTGGGGCCTCTGAGGGTCTTCTTGGGGGCCTTCTGGGGGCCTCTTGGGGGCCTCTTGGGGCCATCTTGGGGCCATCTTGGGACCTCTTGGGGCCTCCTGGGCGCTTCTTTGTGCCATCTTGGAGGAGATCTATCAAAGAAGAGCTGAGCTTTAATTAGCGCTGCCCCCCCAGGAGGCCAAAATGGGGCCAAAACCCTGCTAACATCAATGATTTTGGCTTCCTCGCCGAGGCTGTTTTGGACGCTCTGACCGCTCCCCGCCCCTCCTGTCCAGGTCAGTGGGGAGGGGGTAGGGGAAGGGGTAAACCCCTCCCCGAAGGGGAAGAGGGAGGGGTGGAAGAGGAAACGCCCTAAACCACCGACGCCCAGAGGGCTGGTGGGATTGTCGGTGAGCGACTGTGTAATACAAGCTAGATCCGAATCCGCGCTGTCTTGCGGGATCCACCATGGATACAGGCGCTGCTGCCCAGGCACTCGGTGTAGGGTGATCCTCTTTGTCGCTTGCAGCTGGGGCTGACACCGAGCTCATCCTGCCCATCGTGGCGGCTTGCCCATGAGCGCCATGAGGACCAGCACCCTCCCGCGAAGAATGATTCATAGCCTCGTCCTTGTGCGACAGTAACCCGGTAACCTGCGAGTTGGCCGGCCACCTCTGGCCGGGCTGTTTCCTTGAGGAGAAGAGAGCCATGAGCTTGATCCGCGTCAGCATTGGCCACCTGCCTCCTGAGGGGAACGAAAAGTTATCCTGCTGAGGTGGCGGCGCAGCGTCCCCCCCCGTCGTCGCTAGGCGCAGCAGTGGTAAGACAGCTGCGTGCCTCTCCCCGGGGAATCCTGTCGACAGGGATCGTCACGAGGGCTGCCTTTGCACCGGATCCGTGGCTTCGATTGCGGTATGCCCAGATGGCGCCGCGTGTCCCTGAGGACCGTCGGCCAATTGTGCCCTGTACCCTTGGCGGCGAGCATCAACCTGAGGCACTGGCAGGTGAGAGCCGCAGCCCCGTACCGCAGGACTGGTGCAGGTCTCGCTCACGATCTGGTCCAGGAGATCCGACGATGAGTTCCCGGTGATGTGCCGCAGGACGTTTGCACACTGTGTCTACCTAGGCGAACCTTTGAGCCGAGAGTGATCTGATCAGTTCGTCTCGGCGAAGCTCAGGCGCAAGCTCGGAGAGCCCCCACAGGTGCGTGTCCAGCATTGTGGAAAACTTGCGCAAAAGCTCGTTGTTGATGCCGAACGGTGTAGAACGAGGCGCGGCCGAGAGCGCGGTCATTCCGCAACGACTGGGGCGATGGCAGACAGATCGTCGTGCAGTGGCGTTCCCCTCGACGACCGCGCAGCACAAACTCTCCCCGAGATCACACCCGGCATGAATTTCGTGGTGGTCGGCGAGTGTTGGTTTCATTGGGCACCCCTGCTCATCTCACGAAGCGCTCTCGTACAGGCCGGTCAGAAGGAGCAGGTGGGAGGATCAAGCAGATTGGGCTCGGGCCCACCCAGAGAATAACAAAACACGACCGAAAGCACCGATTCTTGAAGTCGGAAGGCGCCAGAAGTAGATCGGGATCTGGCGATCCCAAAAGATCTGCCTCCCACGACCGGCGTGCAGTGCAGCAGAGCTGTGCTGCAGATGGCTCGCCCTCGCGCACCGCACGGCAGCGCTCCCCCGGGAGCGGCGCTCTCAGAGCCACTGCTGGGTGGGCCCCGCCTCGACAAGCACCCGGTCTGAGCAGCGTGCTGCGCAGGCTCTGCGCACACCTGGGCGGTCACGGCTGGTGCCCCGATTCGGACTGAGGCTCGGGCTCACAAGAACCGACGTCAATCTGAGGCTCGGACTCAGGCGCGCACCTAGTAGGCGCCGACTGCGGCCCCGGCCCGTTCTGGCAGTCCTGTGCGCCCGCGGAGATGCACATCGGGCCGGACGAAAGGGTAGGATGGGGAAAGGGAGGGTACGAAATCTGCTGCATGCCGCTGGTTTCGGCCCCGCCGCCGGGCCCATTCCGCGATACATGGGTGCCCCCTGGCGCCAGGAGGCGCCAGGAAAACCAGCCGCGTGAGCTGAGTCTCTGCCCCACCCCTTTTGCTATCCTACCCTCGCGCCCCCCCCGCACACAGTGCTGCCGAGCGCCTCTCAGGCCACACGCCCGCGAGAGAGGCAGAGAGAGAGAGAGAGAGCACGCCTCCGGGACGCTGCTGCCGCTCGCCGCCGCCGCCCCGTCCTCCCCGCCCTCCCTTCTCGGACATCCGCCGACGGTCCGCGGCCCCGAGGTCCCGACGCTGCCCCCGTGGGTGTTGGCGGCGGGCGGGGGGGGAAGTGAGACGGAGACGGCCCTCTCAGAAGGCAGAAGGAGGAGGCCCGCTCCCCGCGGGTAGGGTGGGGGCGTTGGTTCAGGAGTGTGCCCAGGAGGCTTCAGACCCTGGAGGCCTCCTTATCTGACGAGGGTGGCGGCGATGTCAGAGGCCAAGCCTCCATTGAAGTTCCACCAGCTCCCAGACTCTCGATTCCTCATCCAGCGGCTCCTTCTCCAGTGCCCTCACCGTCTTTGTCGTGCTGGACGCGTACTTGATTGCCCCCCTGGGCCCGAAAACGCGTCCCTGGGAAAACTGCTCCCCGGACTGAACAAAAACAGGTCGTCGCTCGAGGGAAGAGAGACGGAGACCATGACCAAGATGCCGCGGGACCTCATCCATGCCGATCCTGGTCACGGTCTGTGCCGGCCGTCGCCGATTCGCGAGCATGACCAAGTTCGGCGCTGACCTTATGATGTTCCAACCTACTTCAGCCTTGATCACCAGAAAGAATCTCGAGCACCAAAGAGAAAAATACCGAAGCTCCAGGGTTTTCACGTGTCGAGCCCTGGGAGACACTCGCTCGACACTCTTTCGACACTCCTTCGACACTCTTTCGGCACTTTTCCCGGTGCTCGAAATTATTTCTGGGATGTGGTCCTTAAGTATGATGGGAACAACATTAGGGGAACAATAAGTGACATAAACATAAAAATTCTGAGGTCCGCACGGAGTTCTCGGATCGGCGCTGGACCCCCCTCCCTGGCGCGCGGAGCGCGCCAGGCGCCTCCGGCGGGGGGCCCCAGCGCCGATCCGAGAAATCCGCGCGGACCTCCGAGTTTTGATGTTCATGTCACTTCTTGCCCCCCGGAACATAACGCGGACCGAGCTCTGCACGGCTCCTCCGCGCTCGGCCCTGGCATCGCTCTCCCCATCGCTGCCCCCCCAGTCGCAGAGCTGGGTTCGGGCCGTGGGGCCCTCCGGCCGCGCCGGCGCACCCAACCGCCGCCAAGGAGGAGGAGGAGGAGGCGAAGGAGGAGGAGGAGGAGGAGGAGGAGGAGGAGGAGGAGGAGGAGGGAAGGAAGGAGGAGGGAAGGGAGGAGGAGGAAGGAAGGAAGGAGGGAAGGAGGAGGGAGGGAGGAGGAGGAGGAGGAAGGAGGAGGAGGAAGAAGGAAGGGAAGGAAGGAGGAGGGAGGAAGGAAGGAAGGAAGGAGAAGGAGGAGAAGGAGGAGGAGGAGGAGGAGGAGGAGGAGGAAGGGGGGAGTGTGCTGTTAAGCGGCGCTTCGCAGGTGGCGTGCGCAAGCGGTGCGCTGGGACGGGCGGGTGCCGCTTGGGACCGCACGAGGATCCGCCACGTACGCCACCCCGCCGCTCGGCCCGTCACCGCATACCAAACCACCCTGACCCAACCCGAAGGCCCCGATTTGCCCTCCATTTCCAGTGGGGGGGGGTCGGGGAACACTGAAAAACACTTGTGGAACCCGCACCCCCCCCCCTACCCGAGTTTCGGGTCTTCGGGTTGGGTTGGGGTGGTCTGGTAGGCAGTCAGTGTGGCGACGGAGCTCGCGGTGAGGCCCGTGGGGATTCCGAGTGCACCACGCGGCCCACCACTGCGCGGTGTGGGGGGCCCCGCGCCCCCCGCATGCCGCCCACGAGGAAGGCGGGGCGCGAAGCACGAGGGGCACGGGGCACGGGGCACGGATGGCCGGGCACGCGGCGCAGGTCGCCACAGAAGCCTCCTCCTCCCTCCTCCTCCTCCTCCTCCTCCTCCTCCTCCTCCTCCTCCTCCTCCTCCTCCTCCTCCTCCTCCTCCTCCTCCTCCTCATCCTCGGGGTGGGTTGGGGTGGTCTGGTAGGTAGTCAGCCTGGCGCCCGAACAAAAAAAAAGGTCGGGGCCGCGACCCCCCGCAGTGCAGGTCGCTGCGGTCGCGGCACGCGCGGCGCCGCCCCGACAAGGCGCGCTGGGGGCCTCGCGCCGCCGCCGCCGTCGCCCGCTGCCGCAGCGTTCTGCTCTGCCGAGCCGCCGCGGGCCGCTGGAGAGGAACAGAGGAGAGATAGAAGAAAGAAACGGCCAGAGCAAACACACGCGCCCAAGAGCATGCACAAAAATTGGCTCCCGGCGCGGCCCCCCCCCCGCTGCCCTGGCGCGCGGAGCGCACGCGCGCGCGCTTGGCGCGCGGAGCGCGCCACGGAGGGGGGGTCCAGATCCGAGAAGTCCACGCGGACCTCCCAGAGTCGGCGCCTGTGCCGTTAGTTCCTCGTCTGTGGGGGGTGGGGCGCTGGGCCCCCCCCCCCGGCGGCGCGGCGGGGCCATCGCGCGCCTGATCGCCTCGGGTCCGGCTGTCCCTTTGGACGGGGAGGAGTCGACTACACGTATCAAGGGCAACGATAGGGGGGGATGGGCACAGGGGGGGATACATCGACCCCCAATCGCCCACTGATCGCCGACAGGGTCCCGATGGCCCCAGTCTGCCCAGGAAGGTGCGGATTCACGATCGTCGGCCTATCGCCGATCTATCGGCGATGTATCTCCGATTGCAGGTCGATGGCGATGCGATAGCGGCTGCTTGCGCACCTGAATTATGGCACTTTGCGCCCCCTCAGTCCGTGCACCAGAGGTCACTCGTATCCAGGGATCACTCTTGCGTGTAGGAAAAAAAACGATTACAATCATTTGGGTATGTTCAGGGACTAACTGGCACCAGTTGCCACCACTCAGTTGGGTTGGATTTCGTGCGTACACGAGCAGAGAGCAAAGTCGCCTTTAGACAATAGGAAATGTGTTCTTCGGGAGGCCTCTTGAGAGTCCCCGCGCGACCTCAAGAGAACCTCTGCGCAGTCTGTTACGAGCATCTCTGGAGAGCCTCCTGCGCGGCCTCTTAGGAGCCTCCACACGGGCTCTCAACAGCTTCCGCGCGGCCTCTGAAGAGCCTCCGCGCAGCCTCTTCAAAACTTCCGCGCGGCCTCCCAACAGTTGTTGCGCGGCCTTGCAACAGCTTCTGCACGCCCCCATTAGGAGCCCATGGGGCCTTTTTTCTGACATGCTTCAGGCAGGTGTTCGAAATACTTCCGGTGGGGGTCCTCGAGGCTTCCAAGGAGCTTATTCATGGTTCCCGACAGGTTTCTGGAAGTCTGCTACAGGGTGCCCGAAAGGCTTCTGAAGGCCTCCGAGGGCTTTTGGGGGAGCTACGGTAGACGTCCAGCAATAATCGATACAGAATTACGAAGATAAGTATTCGCCATTGTTGCAAGAACGGTCCAGACGTCGCGATAGTCGTGATGTCACTGCAGATGCCACAATACGCAGTTGAAGTTTTCATGAGTATGTAGAGTGGTCGAAACATATCATTTTCAGCATTCCAGCGAAACGTATGTACCGTTCCGAGAACAAGGTATAATGAACAGCCGCTGAAACATCGAGCTAGAGTCAGCGAGCATCCCAGCAGTTAGTTCCATACCAGAGTTGTGTTAAGCTTCCGTGGAATATCCAGCAAACACTATGAATCAGCTGGTTCTGGATCAGGTGATTATCTTGGAGGTAGCAACCACTTGCAGAGTTCCAATTGTCAGCATCCGCTACAAGTTCAATACTTCGCAACCGCTCCAGGGAGGAGCGAGAACCCGCCACAATGCCGATGTGCAGCTGCAGCTCGAACAGATAAGCACACGTTCCATGATTTTCTGAGCTCCGAAAAGCCAGCCAGTTGGTCGCAGATCCAACAATTATCTCGAGTTAGCTCCGAGCCGGCCGCTCTGTTGTTGATTTGGAGTTTCCGTATATGCAAGAAGGGGCGCGCGCCTGCTTCGCCGGATCCGCCTTGAAACGCTGTCTGGAGGCACTTCTGGCCTTCCCCCAGGGGGTCGATTCCGCAAGGCTGTCCCGAGCGAGAGCACAAGTTTGGGAATCTTCTGGCGAAGCCACGGGTTTCGCCAGACCCGCCAGAAACGTCTTAGGAAGCATAGTTGTTGGCATCAGTTCTTCCCCATCAACTACCCGTAAAGAGTCACACTTGTAACAGCTAGCAAAAACTCGAAGAATGGCGCCGATTTGTTCAGACATCAGATAGTCCATTGCAATGTGAACCATTAGGTACAGCGTGCCACAAGGTCAATAACTGCTGACAGTCCGCATGATCAGTCACCACGCTTCTAATCGTTTGAGTCACTAATACATAAATCGAATACGCCTACGGCGAATCACCGCCGCCCCCTGCCTTCTAGAATCGCCCATGTGGCCGAGCGGTATGGCAAGAGCTCTGACAAGCTATCGGACCATGTGTTCCCTCAACCGTTGTGAAACCCTTCGGGGATCACTTGAGGAAGGATGGCAGGGAAGATAAGGAGGAGACGGAGGAGGAGGTGGAGGAGGAGGAGGAGGAGGAAGAGGGGGGCATCTTGGGAGCCTCTGGGGGCACTCTTGGGGTCACCTGGGAGCTTCCTGGGAGCCTCGTGGAGGCATCTTGCGGGCCTCCTTGGCCTCTTGGGGGTCTTTGGGGGGCTTCTCGGGGGCCTCTTAGGCCGTCTTGGTGGGCTCCTGGCCCGCCTGACGCTGTCCGAAGCCGTCTTGGTGGCCTCTCTGGGCCGACTTGGGGCCCTCTTGGCGCGTTCCAGGGCCGTCTTGGAGGCCATCTTGGGCGTCGTGGAGGCCTCTTGGGCCTCGGGCCGTCTTGGGGCCCTCTTGGGGCCGTCTTGAGTTTCTCTTGAACCGTTCTGGGGCCATCTTGGAGGCCTCTTGGGCGATCTTGGGGCGATCTTTGCGGGCTTTTGGGCCGCCTCGGGCCGTCGGAAGGCCGAAAGGAAGCAAGTGCCCAAACCCTTCAAAAACCGTTGGAAAATCAATGATTTGGGCCTCTTCGGGCCTTCCTGGAGGCCCTCTTGGAGGCCTCTTGGGCTGTCTTGGGCCATCTTAGGGCCATCTTCGGCCGTCTTGGTGGGCTCCTGGCCTGTTTGACGCCGTCGGAAGTCGTCTTCGTCTTAGGGGGCCCCTCTGGGCCGACTTGGGACCCTCTTGGGGTGCTCCAGGGCCGTCTTGGAGGCCATCTTGGGCGTCTTGGAGGCCTCTTGGGCTGTCTTTGGGCTCGTGGGGTCCTCTTGGGCAATCATGAGGCCATGTTGGAGGCCCCTTAGGCGCTCTGGGGGCGATCTTGGGGGCCGATCTTGGGGGCCTCTTGGGCCGTCTTGGGCAGTCTGAAGGCCGAAAAGAAGCAAATGCTAAAATCCTTCAAAACCTGAGGAGAATCAATGATTTTCACCTCTTCGGGCCTTCTGGAGGCCCTCTTGGAGGCCTCTTGGGCCGTCTTGGAGCCCTCTTGGGGGGCTTTTGGTGCCGTCTTGGTGGCTTCTTGGGCGCACTTGGAGGCATCTTGGACCCCCTTGGGCCGTCTTGGAGGCCATCTTGGACCATCTCAGGCGGACTTGGAGGCCATCTTAGGCCATCCTGGCCGTCTTGAAGGCATCTTGGAGCCCATGTGGGGCCATTTTGGGCGTGAAAGGCAGTGACATGCGCAGTTTGCGGTCCCTTCCGGGTGGCCGGCGGGTTGGGCCGGAGCCCCAGGCCCCAGGGGGAGTTCTTTCGGAACAGAACCAGAACCACAAATGGGAGCAACCAGCACGCCGGGCACCCGTGCGACAAGCACAGAAGGCGGCGGATCGAATGGCCCTTCGGCCGATCCCGCCACCATGCCGGGGCTGTGCGTCATAGGCCTCCAGGATGTTCGTTGGGATGTCGCGGGAGGCCCTTTGAGGGCCTCGTGGAGGCAGTTTTGAGGCCTTCTGGGGGGCCTCGTTGGGGGCCTCTGGGGGGCGTCCCGGGGCCCGCTCTGGGGGCACATTGGGCCTTTTGGGCCCTCCTGGGGGCCTCCCGGGGGGGGCCGCCTGGGGGGCCTCCTGGGACGGAAGGCTCGAGAAGTGTCGGCTCGGGTTTCGCTCTCTGAGGGCCCCCTCGTGGGGCCGCTTTGGGGGCGCTCTTGGGGCGCTTTGGGGCGCCTCTCGGGCCGTTTTGGGCGCCTCTCGGGTCGTGTTGGGGTCCCGTTGGGCCGCCTTGGGGCGGTCTGGGGGGGCCTCTTGGGGAGTCTTGGGGCGCTCTTGGGAGGGCTGCTCTTCAAATCTAACGACCCCGACCTGTCGGGTGGGCACATCCGCACTCGTTTGTAGCCCCGTCGGGGGCTCCACCGAAGGCTTCAGTGGCTGCGCTTGCGCGGCGCCACCAGACCCATTTCGGCACACCCGTCGCACGCTTCGTGGCCCCATAGGGAATTCCTCCGGAGGCGCCAGTGGCTGCGTTCGCATGACGCCACCGTACCCATGTCAGCACACCCCTCACACGCGTCGTTGCCCAATAGGGGGTTCCACCAAAGGCCCCAGTGGCAGTGTCCGCACGGCGGCGCCACAAATTTCGGCACCCCTCGCACGTTTCGCGGCCCCATTGGGAACTCCACCGAAGGCCCCAGTGTCCGCGCCCGCATGACACCACAACGCTCATGCCGGCACATCCCTCACACGCTTCGTGGCCCCATAGGGAGTTCCGCCGAAGGCCCCAGTGGCTGCGTTCGTACGCCGCCACCGCACCCATTTCGGTACACCCCGCACACGTTTCGTGGCCCAAAGGGAGCTCCACAGAAGGCTCCATTGGCTGCGTTCGCATGCCGCCACCGCACACATGTCGGCACACACCCCACACGTTTCGTGGCCCGAAGTGGAGCTCCACCGAAGACCCCGGTGGCTGCGCTCGCATGGCGCCATCGCACCCATTTCAAGACACCCCTCACACGCTTGGGGGCCCCAGAAGGAGCTCCACCGAAGGCCCCAGTGGGCCCCAAAAGGAGCTCCACCGAATGCCCCAGTGGCTGCGCTCGCATGGCGCCACCGCACCCATTTCGGCACACCCCTCACACATTTCGACCCCAAAGGGAGCTCCACCGAAGGCGCCAACGAGCGCTCGCATGCCGCCACCGCACCCATTTCGGCATTCCCCTCACACATTTCGTGGACTCATAGAAAGCTTCACCAAAGGTCCCAGTTGCTGCGCGCGCGTGGCACTGCCGCACCAATTTCGGCACTCCCCTCACACACTTCGTGGCCTCATAGGGATTTCCACCGAAGGCCCCAGTGGCTGCGCTCGCATGACACCACCGCACCCATGCCGGCACACCCCTCACGCTTCATGGCCCCATTGGGAGTTCCACCGAAGACGATACCAACAATTGAGTTGTCCCCAATTGTATCTGGTTGGGTCCTTCGCCTGGATAATTATGTAGAGGTTGTGTTGGCAGCCCGTCCGCAGCTATACCATGTGTTGAACGGCGCCTGTGTTGTCGCAAGTGGGAAGGGTTGGTCACAATTGGTTGCGATCGGTGGCAAGTGGTTGAGATCGGTCCCATGTGGTTGCGATCGGTCGCCATCGCCTGGGGGGTGGGGAGCGGCCAGCGCGAGCCGCTTGGGGGCGTTTGAGAGGCCTCTCTGGCCGTCTTGAAGCTATTCGAGCCTCTATGGCCTCCCTGGCCGTTTGTGAGACCGTCTTGGGAGCCTCTTTCGGCCTCCTTGGCCCGTCTTTAGGCTCCCGGGCTTCAGAAAAACTCACGCGAGAAACCCCGAGAGATCTGCGGGAAGCCCCAGGGGCGCCAAGGAGCGCCTGGAATTCGGAGTTGTGAGCCGTTTAAACAGGATTACAAGATTCAGCACAGAGGATTCGAAGCACTTGAGAACATTCCATTTCGTGCCTTGGGGCACGGTGGTGGGCTCTTCAGATAGCAGAGTTCACCGACAGCAGAATTGTTGCGCAAGTGTCTGACAGCATTAACGGCATTATGAAAACACAGTGGGAGGATCAAGGTTTATTGTGGTCAGTTCTTTGCGAGCGGTTTCAGCCCGGCGTTCCAGATGTGCCGCTTCGGGTAGTTGGCAGTGTTGGGCAGTTGCTGCGCTTCTCGAGTGCCTTGCCATTCATGCTAGCACCACGAGTGTATTGCTGACTCGACCCTACGGGTATAATCACGTGCGCATTTTTGGAAGATCCGCCGCAACGTTGTGTCAAGCTCCTCAAACGCTGAGCACGTGTTGGCTCCGACCAGCGCTCGGCGGTTCGCTCTTTCTTGTCTCTCTCTCTCTCTTTCTCTATCTCTTTCTCTTGTTTCTCTTCCCCTCTGACTACAAGCCGTTCCCACCGCCCAGCAGTGACCGAGACAGCAGTGAGTAAGAGCCTCGGCCGAATCAGGCGAGCGCACCATGCCCTGCAAAGAGACTATGTCACACGTGCATTCGCTACACTTGCACGCGAGTCTACACCATCTCGTGTCTTGTAGTCTTTCTCGATGTCCGTCGTCATGCCGCTCGCCATCACATTGCTTCTTCGACTTTGATCATCGGCTCAAGCTTGTTCGGCTTTGTAAAAGGGGTGAATCGTTACAAGCCTTGAGCTTGTATTTGAGGGGTGGGGTTTGAAGTTGACGACAAGATAGCGCACGCGTCGTGACCGAACCCTACCAGGAAATGGCGACAGACGTAGGCATGTTGCAGGTGCATTGTTGGCCACATCCCAACATGAAGCTTCCGTTCGATGTTGACAAGTTCCTTGTAAAAGTCAACCCCAAGTCCTCAGTAATGGACTTGATGGAGCAAGTGGAGACCCAAGTTGAGGACATGGCACAGGAGAGCGGACGGCCAATACAAATGCAGATACAGGTAATTTGGAATTTAAAGGACAACAAAAAGCCGTTCAATCCACAAGACATGGTGGAAGATGTCTTGGTTGCTGGAGATACGTTCGGCATCTACGGGGACACGATGACTGGGCCAAGCCAAGAGCCGGCAATACCAGAGGAGGCAAAGCTTCCAGTCATCCAGGATGTTGACGCTGTTCCGCACACCTCTTCGGCAGCGCTCCCCAGCACTTCTGGAATGGAGTGGACGTGTTGCAGGAGTGGCCAGGTGTTTTTTGGGCTCTCGCGGGAGGAGAGCAGGAGAGAAACAAAGACACGAAATTGCCCAGTCTGCCTGCGCTACCCTGGACGCTCCAGCGGTCAGTTGTAACCCTCTAGGCCTCCTAGATGGGGTCGGAGTGGATTCGGAGGATCGCGCTGCATCGCCGATGTATCGACGATGCGGCTCGATCTGGAGCCCGATTTTCTCCGCGCTGGCGTCGCCTCTGCATCGCCGATGTCACCGATGCATCCCCGATGCATCCCCGATGCATCGCCGATGTGTCGTCGATGCGGCGCGATCCTCCGACCCAACCTACTCGGACCCCATCCTAGGGGGCCTCTCAACCCTTGAGCACGCCGTGGCCCCCCCAGCCCGCAAACGGCCCGCGGCCTCCTGGCCGAAGGGAGTCCCCCCCGCGGCTTCGCCCGCAATTCTCTCGCCTCTGCAGGTGTCCGGCGAGCCGGTTGGGGGAAGCCACGGGCAGGGAGCATGCCCCGCGTTGAGTGGCCTGTCTTTCACCACCATTGCCTTGGGTAGGAGAGGAAGGAGGGGGAGGAGGAGGAGGGGGAGTAGGAGGAGGAGGAGGAGGAGGAGGAGGAAGTGGAGGAGAAGGATGAGAAAACTAGATGGAGAAAGGAGCGTGCCCCACTCTGATGGGCCTGTTTTCCATTATCACTACCAGAGGTAGGAGACAGAGGAGGGGGAGGAGGAGGAGGAGGAGGAGGAGGAGGAGGAGGAGGAGGAGGAGGAGAGGAGGGAGAGGGAGAGGAGGAGGAGGAGGAGGAGGACGAGGAGGAGGAGGGGGAGGAGGGGGAGGAGGAGGAGGAGGAGGAGGAGGAGGAGGAGGAGGAGGAGGAGGAGGAGGAGGAGGAGAACGAGGAGGAGGAGGAGGAGGAGGAGGAGGACCTCCTCATCCTCCTCTCTCCCCCATCTCTGCCTTGGTGGAAAATTGGCCCATCACACTTTTCGGACCAGAAAGGGGGGGCGAAAAGGAGGAGCGGGACGATGCGGGGAGGGCTTGGAGAGGGTGGAGCGGCGGGGCTGCCAGGTGCGCTTGCTTGATCCCGCAGCGCTGGAAGGCGAAGCTACCGGGCACGTTGGACGGGGTCCGCATTCGGCCCCGAACCTTCGACCGCCCCCCGCGAAGCCCCAAGGCTTCTCCAGCGCCGTTTTTCTGCTGCTACCCGTTCCGAGGCGCGAAATTATACATGACCACCGTCTGGAGGATCAATTTTCGGGGACCTCGGCAGGCGGCGAAATATATCCATATCCACCGCCCGCTGGGGCATGAGGACGTCGGTTCCCAGGCGAGGGATATGAATAAATACCGGCCTCGCACCCGTGTAGTTCCGAATCACACACACAGGCTGCGCGAAGGGCGGGACCCAACCACATCCTCCTCAGGAGCGGCCGACGGCAATATGTCTGAAGAAGTGCGCGCGAGCTGGTCACATCGCCGGGTTTCATCCTGGCATTGGTCATTGGTCCCCCACTCACGCGCTGGTGCGTGGGCTTTCCGGCGCTGGCAGCTTAACAAAAACAGGCTCAAGTCGGGTTGCATAACACTTTGGTGTACTGACTTGCGGGAGGAGGGAGGGGAACACAATGGGGGGGAGATGGAGGAGAGGCGATAGCAAGGGAGGCCAGGGAGAGGAGGGTGAGGCAGGGAAGAGGCGAGGCATGTGGCGGATGGAGGAACAGGGGGGCAAAGAGAAGGCTGGCAGAGGGAATGACCAGAAATCAAAGAGAGAGAGAGAGAGAGAGGGAGTGAGAGAGATCAAGCAATGAATCGGCGGCATGCTTCTTGTCAGCTCGGGCGAGCTCGGGTGCGCGGACGATTCTGACAGGATTCTTAGGCTCCGGCAAGACGACTCTCCTGAATTACATTCTCCAGGAGCAGCGCGAGAAGAAGATCGCGGTCATCGAGAACGAGTTCGGAGAGATCTCGATCGACGACGCGCTGCTCCAGCAGAACAAGATGGCGTTGGCAGAGAAAGTGATCGTGATGGACAACGGCTGCATGTGCTGCACCGTGCGAGGAGACCTGCAGCAGGGCCTGGAGCAGATACAGGCCGAGGCGAGCTTGACAAAAGACTGACTTCTGTCCCTGCACTTCCCCCCAGGGAGGAGAAGGAAGGAGGAAAAGAAGGAGGAGGAGGTGGGGGAGGAGAAGGGAGAAGGAGGAAGAGGAGGAGAAGGAGGCGGAGGAGAAGGAGAAATTGGAGGAGAAGGATGGGAAACAAATGGGAAGAAACATAGAGGAGGAGGAAAAGGAGGAGGAGGAGGAGGAGGAGGAGGAGGGGGAGGAAGCGGTCCGTAGCCATTTTGGCCCAAGGCTAAACAGGTGCAGCGACAGTACATAGCGAATCCAGATTAGTTTTGGGGTATCCTGCCGTTGTTCATTTTGTGCGGTGTGGCACTGCATCTCCCTTTTGTCTGTCTCTTTGGGTGCTCATTGTGTGTGGCTGGGGCCGCACCTCTGCGAGCGAAGGACAAGAGCGATGGCGCTGTCAGGTTTTTTGCAGGAGATCTCGGTGGATCAGGCTCGCCAAACCGATTCGGCAACATACGACAGAACATGGGCGTCTAACAACCTACGATGCCGGCGGCAGCTCTCAAGGACTATGTGGATCCGATGCAGTCCGACCTCCTGTGCGAGATCCAGAACATCACGAGCCAGGTCAACACTACGCTCGCTGAAGTTGGAAATAAAAGCCCCTGCATCGTGCATTCGTCTCGCAGCAACCATCGACGCGAAGGTCACACCGATTCAGAACCAGGTCAACGCCCACAACTAGAGGATCGAGAGGCTCGAGAAGGACTGCAAGCGGCTTCGTGACATCCCCCACGAGGCGAAGAGTAGCGCGCCTGCGCCTGTGCTGCGTTCGTCAGGAGGTGATGCAGGATTTAATCGTGAGATTGACCCGTGCATCGTGGCGGTCAGGTGCAAGCTCCAGACTGCCGAGGACTAGGTCAAAGCTTCCGTCGCGCCGTGGCTTCAAGAAGGTGGGATTCCTGACAACTGACAATGAATGTTCGATCGAGGGCGAACCGACCATCAAGACATTCTCGGTTCGATCCAGCGGTGCAACAGGCTTCGCGAGGAGGCGCGCGCAGCATATTCTCACCTTTCTTCGGCCCGGTGGTCCAAACGGGGAGTGGCGACGCTTTGTTGCCAACGCGATCGGCGGGGATCTCGCGGAGGTATACGTGGGGCCCGACAGGAATCCAGCCATGGTGCAGAAGGAGATGTTCTGCAAGACCATCAAGCGCATCCAGGTCGACTCCTACCCCAACCGCGTCTTCTACGTGGACCATCTCAGAAAATTTGGCCAGCTCGAACTGGAAGCCCCTGGCGCACGCACTCCCGAAGGCAGACCAGGACACGCCGACGGTCACGTTTGCGGAGGAGAACCTGCGCGCTGAGAACAACGGGCGCAGCCGCATCGAGCCCCATCATGAAGGTTGCCCTCAGGAGCTCGCCGAACCCTCCAGCGCGGTGTCTCGAACGTGTTGTGGGGAGGCGCCGTGCGCCCATCTCCCCCCTACCTTTCGGCGGCTTGGAATGGCGCTCTCCCACATCATGCACCTGCTCGCTGGCTTGCCATGCTGCGCCTCAAGAAGCTTCCGAAGCCAGGAGCGCCCACTGCTCTGCAGGAGGTTTCTCTTGTTCCTCTTCTTGCCCTGCCTCCGAGCGAACGGGCGGCGTCGTCGCGATCCACCCCAAACTCACCCCCGCGGGGCATCGCCAGACCAGTTTGGGAGCCCCCACCTCCCAATTGCCCCCTCTATTCCCTTGGGTCCTGGGCGCGTTCTTCTCGCCTTCATTCGCGCTCGCAACCTTCGAGTCAGCATCGACCACTACAACATACATAGCCATGGTCTTTCACGTGCCAACAGACTTACCCTACTGGATCACATAAAAATAGATATAGGCGCAGCTGCTGACGACCCGTTGCGATGGCTCGCGCTGGTCGCGGGCGATTTCAATTTTGGCCACTCCCCCCCTCGTTCTCTATCTCATGACGGGCGCGCGCTTCCCCCGCGGGTTCCGCGCCCCGCGGGCTGCCGGAGCTGCGAGTCGACGGCCCCGCGCGTTACCGCCCCGGGACCAATCTTTCACCGATCGGATCCGGGCGTCGACCCTTGGCCGAGTTATTGCGCGGCATCCCAAAGGGGGCGGGGGCGGCGGGAATGCCCGAGGTGCTCTGGGCCCAGGGGGCGCTGGGCCACGCCGCCGTCTCCGCCTGCTTTCGGGCGCGCCCCCCCCCCCCCCCCGCAGGCTGAAGATAGGCCCATCCCTAAGGACATTTTCTTTTCGGCGGAGTACAGGGAATTCCTGGGCCCCGCGATCGACGCCGCCGACGCTGGCCACCCCCCCCAGGACACTCGCTCCAACATGACAAAACGCCGATGATTGAGGCGGCCCGATATGCGAGGACGACCATCATCTTTCGGACACCCAGATCGTTGGCGGCCAGAGTCATGGCCATGGGGGGGGCGGCGCGCGCAGTTTTTTCGGCGGGGTGCGCACTTGGCGTCTAAGCTGGTTCGCTCTCACTCGCTGGCGCGAGAGATGCTCGCAGTTGACGCCGTCGGCGCGCGGCCGAGCTCACTGACCCCGGCCGCGCCGCTGTCGCTCGCCCCCAACCAGCCCCAAAGCGAGGCGGCTACCCAGCAGAGGCCCCGCGCCGTTAGAGCAGCTGAGCAGCGAAGCAATAAGCACAAAGAACATGGGCCACGACAACGCACCAAGCGAATGGCCAAATTTGGAAAGCTCCGGGGCCCAGTCGACAGGAGGGCGCACTCGACGGGGACCAGGGGCACGGAGGGGGAGGGGGGGGTCTTTCACGCGCCGTCGGGGATAAACGAGCAGCCGAAGCAGCACCGGGGCCAAATCTTGACGGGCCGGCCTTTCGACGCTGAGGGACCTCGAGAGTTTCTTCGCGGGCGCCCTGCGCCGGCGCGCGCCGGTGAGATCCCGCCCCCGACCTTCGCCTCGCTTCGCGCTCGCATCCAACGTTTTCCCCGCTCCGCCCCCGGGCCAGACCAGCTCCTTCACGCAGCCCAGCAGCAGGCACCCCGCGGCGCTGAGATGTGATCTTCGAGCATGCAGCACGCGCTGGCGGGCAACACCCCCGCGGAGGATAATAATTTCCACCGCGGAGCGTTTGCTCCGAAGGCGGGGGGCGGGGGGGGCCGACGACATCTCTGGAGCGACCCGCTCGCCGAGTGAGACTCGGCCCCTGGGGCTGGAGATGAGCGGCAAAAAGTTATCGCGGGCGCGATCCTCGCGTCGCTGAGTCGCAGGGCCCCCAGGGGGCTCGACGAGATCCATCAGGGCTTCGCCCAGGGCAGGGCTCTGGGTAACAAGATTATCGGCGTTGGCTCGTCCGCTCGCGCCTTCGGCCTCAAGAACCTTTCGAAACAGCCAGTTCTCGGGCGCTACGATTTCGGCCAGGCCCCCCCGTCGACTTCCCATGAGTGGATCCTTGAAGTTGTCGGCTCGATCGAGACGCCTGACCTTTGTAGCCATGCACCATGTGCAGGGGCTCTTGCTGGACAGGTCCTGTAGCTCGTTAAGATAGCCAGCGGGGTGATCCAAGGGCGCCCTGGCTCTGGCCTTGACTCCCCCTGGGAGTGGACCCGCCCCTCCGGACATTCCGCGCAACTACCGACTCCCAGAACAAGGGGAAAACCCGAGCCTGCGCGGATGACATAGGCATGGCTACGCGCGACCTTCGGCGCCCACGGCGAATTCACTTTGTTTTGAAAGAAGTTGAGGCGATCGCCCGTCTGAGGCTGAAAACAGCCAAGTGCGTGCTTGCACCCGTGGGGTCGCCCCTCACGGACATCCTGGAGGCGAAAATCAAAAACTGGCTGG
>CAUYUJ010015271.1:999173-1054173 GCA_963575745.1 Prorocentrum cordatum
TTCAGTGCAAGCACTGATTGGAATGAGATCGGGGTCGGTCCCGGGGGGGTGCCTCATAAGGTTCTTCGTGCCTGCTTGCGTGTAGCCGGCGTAGCGCACGATGCGCGCGAGAAGCGTGCCGGTCTGGGCGGTGCGCCCTCGTGCGAGAGCTGGCCCCCACGGGGGGCGCAGGTGGAGCCGCAGTCGATACGATCTCGGGGTCCCCCAGCGTGTGGTCCTACACCGCAGGGCTCCCACGAGAGGGTTTCCCACGGCAGGCTCCCACCCCATGGGGTCTCGCCATTTTGGGCCGCCGTTGGGCCGTTTTGGGGCCCTCTTGGACTGCCTGGAAGCCCTTCCGGACGCTTGTGGGGCGATTTGGGAGCCTCCCATGCGGCTTCTGGCGCCCAGAAGACCGCCGTCGTGAAGCGTCGGGAAGCCGAAAAGAGGAGAACCCCCAAATTCATCAAAAACCAACAGATAATCAACGAGGCGCTTACACAAGACGGTCCCTCACAATGGGTTTGCCACGATAGGCTCCCACTCGAAATGCTGCCACACCAGATTGTCCTACTTGAGAGGGTCCGCATGGGAAGGTGACAAACAACAGGGTCCCACACGATAGAGACCCACCCAATAGAGTGCCTTCCTGTAGGGCACTACACGGCAGGGTACTGGATCCCACAGGATAGCGCCCCATAAGATGGGGTCCCTCGCGCTCTGGCACAATATTGAGTCCTACGTGACAGGGCCCCACTCCCACACGATATGATCCTGGACGATAGAGTCCCACACGATAGGGTCTCTCCCGAGGAGGCTGCGCACGATAGGGTCCAACACGAAAGCGTCACACACTGCAAAGAGACTCACACGATAGGGTCCCGCCCGATAGGGGGTTCCCACGATAGGGCCCTACAGCAGGATAGGTTCGCACACCATAGGGTCAAACACGAGGAGCTCCTGCGCGACAGGTACACTGCAAAGGCCATACGGCCGGTGCCGCCGACCCTGAAGGGGGAAACGACGATGACGATGCCGCCGACGACGAGGCCGACGACGACGACCCCGACGACGACGCCGACGACGACGACGACGACGACGACGACGACGACGACGACGACGACGACGACGACGACGACGACGACGACGACGGCGGCGGCGGCGACGACGACTGCGGCGGCGACGACGACGACGACGGCGCTGACGCTCTAGAGCCCTTGTTGCCGCTCTCTTGGGAGCCTCTTGGGCTCGGTTGGGGCCGTGGTCACTTGGAGCCGCCTCGGAGAGGTTCTGAGGCATTCCGAAGGCATGCATGAAAATACGCAGCACCCCTCTGCACCAAATAGTAAGAGTGAGGAGGACGCCTCCAGGGAGGGGGGAGGGGGGTCAGGAGGAGATGGGGGTGGTGGTGGTCACCTTGTCAACAGGGGGAGGCGGGGGAGGGGTCCTGAGTTCCCCATGTCCAAAGGAGGGATCGGGAGGGGTGGGGGGGAGGGGGGAGAGCCTTGAATTCCCAGTGTCCACCACCCTGTCCCACCTGTCCACAGGGGCGGACCCCCAGGGAGAGGGTCACGACCCCCCAGACCCCCCTGGCGACCCCCCCCTCTCAGGACCCACCCCCCTTCCCCCCGGCGGGGAGGGGACTGAAGGGAAGGGGCGTCCCTTCGACTCCGCTACGACGGTGTTCGATTTCCGTCTGGCTGGATCGCAGGAGGGTGGCGATGGCGACGACGACGACTCAAGCGGAAAAACGTCTCACACACGCCGACCGGGTCGGCGGATTCTCGCAAAGACGGTCCCACACGACAGGCTCCCACCAGGTAGGGTCTCACAAGATAGAGTCCAACACGGCAATGACCCACACAGCCGAGACCGACATAATGGGGTCCCAGAGATCGTGCCCCACAGTTTGCATTGCACAGGTTACAGAAAATATTGGTGTTGTGTCTACGTCGGCATCATGCGTGCTGACTTTGTTTCGGGAGCAATGCGATTCGCTTGTCGATGCCGACGAGTTGCTCTTGTAGGTTCGCTCTTCGAGCTCGTATTCCTTGGCCTTGGTAAGCCTCTTCCTACCGACCCGCTGCACGCTTGTACCACGCAAATGTGCGAGCTGCTTGGAGCTCGGCTGGAGGTCGAACAGCCTCTGCCGCAACTGGCCATCTTGCTTTGCGAGCCGTCAGGACCGGCGCCTTGCGCGTGCGCTTTCTCGCCATGCACGCCTCCAGGCCTGCATTGACGCCTGAGCGACGCCAACAAGCTGGGCCGTCTGCGCCGGCATTGGCGCGCAAGCTGCCCGCACGAGGTCGCGCGCAAGCGCCCTCGTCTCCACCGTGGCGTCGCCGCGCTGGCGGCCCGCGCAAACCACCGCGCAGGATCGCTGCGCCACCTCGCGTAGGACCCGTCTCTTTTCGACGCTCACCCAGCGCTGGCGTCCATCCGTTGTCGAACACGTCGGCGGCGAGGCTCGGCCGCGCGCACCAGGGGGCGTAGGGGGGTGGGTGAAGGCTTCTGAGAGGCACCCGTGCTCCTTAGAAGGCGCGGGCCTCACCCGTAGGTGCAAGGCCCGCGCCTTCTAAGAAGCAGCCTCCTTCCAGGAAGCTTCCCCCCCTCCCCCATACAGTCAAGACGCTGAAATAAGGAACAGTTTGGGTTCGGAAGGGGCTCGATGTTCCTTAGGTTCCTCCAGTGCTGTTCCTCTTGCCCTCCTGGGGCACGGAGGCGCTTACAGGGCCAAGAAGGGGCTTCGTTCCTTATTTAGCGTTCCTTCTTTCAGCGGCCCGACTGCACCGCCTGTGCGCGCCGCCAGCACCCTGCGCCGGCGTCCATCCGTCGTCGGACACGTCGGCGGAGTGGCAGCCGATCGCCGGCGCGCTGCCCGCGGCGCTGTCTTGCCCCAGGCCGCGCCTGCCTCGCCTTGGCCTTACGTCGGGCCTGTCCCTCCACAAAAGGATAAGTCAAAAATTGTAAAAAATAGTCTGGGGACGATTTTTGAACGTTCTTAAACTATTTGTTTGGCATGTCTTGACCGTCTCTTCCATCCACAGTCCGCCTGCAGTGGGACATGCCCAGCCGCTGCGGCAGGCCCGCTGGCCGACACAGCCGCGAGAGCGCCGAGGGCCTTGGCGATCGAGAGGCAGCGCGACCGCGGCTTGAGTGTCGTCAAGGGTGTCCGCGGTCTGGCCCTGCCGACAGGGGGCGCAAGAAGACAGGAGACCGCACAATTCAGATGGACACAACACCACTGGGACCACCAGAGAACTCTCCTAAGGGCCCCCCCCTCCCGTGGACCGACAGGGGAACAGGATCGCAAATATTGAGGCCTCTCACACGCAGTGACATCAGTGGTATTGCTCGCACCTACCTACACGTCGAATGGAAGGGGGTATTTCAGAGGTAGACTTGAACTACTACAGAGAATTTCTGATGCAGCGTATTACAACACAGGGCTTGTGTCGGACATTACATCCATGGTTCGACCATCGACCAGCACGTCCAGAGAGCGAAGTGAGTCTAGAGAGAGGGTGGGACTCTGTTCGAAGCGTGCGCCCAGCAGGACCTTGGTAGAATATGACTCAGGCCCCCCAGCATAACTCTGGCACGACAAAGGGGCCTTCTGCATTCCCTCCCTCCTCCCCCTCCCTCCTGCGTCGTTGAGGTGAGGTCGCGTCGTCTCCTTCCCCCCTACTTGGGAGCCGTGCTCGCCCAGCGCGTTCCCAGTGGAATGGGCACGCGAGAGGGCCAACAGACAATTCCCCCTGCAGTGACCCGCAGGGACTCGCGCCCTGTCCTGTCCTGTCTTCCTCCTCCTCCTCCTCCTCCTCCTCCGCCTCCTCCCTTTCCTTGCCCTCTTCCTCCTCCTCCTCCTCCTCCTCCTTTTCCTCCTTTTCCTCCTTTTTTCCTCCCTTTCCTCCACCTCCTCCTCGTCCTCGTCCTCCTGCCTTTCCTCCTCCTCCCTTTCCTCATCCTCTTGCTCCTCCTCCTCCTCCTCTTCCTCCTCCTCCTCCGTATCCATGTTGGCTCAAGTCTTTGAGCTGGCACTGGGGAGCAGCGGCCCCACAGTCTCAGGGACGGGTGCCCGTCCCGTTCCTGCAACCATTCCTCCCACACGAAGATGGCGAGGAAAGGCGATTTCACGGTATGCTCGTGCGGCAATTGGGCGTTCAATTTCCGGATCCAGAGAAACGGTGGCAAATGTGCGAAGTGCGGGCATCGGTGGACTTGTACCAGAGATCACCTCCGTGGCGCTCGAAGAGGCAGGGTTCGCGGTATCATTACCGAGCGACGGAGACGACCACGGGGCCCACGAAGGTCGACCCTGCAGCACTTCTTGAGCAGCTTGCCTCCCTTCCGCAGTTCACCAAGGAGGTCAACACGTTACGTCAGGCGCAAGAGAGGCACAAGGAGAGCCAGGTGGTGCAGGTGTCTCCCCAGGAGTTCTATACGATGTCCGCGAAGGAACTCAAGTGGGAGGCGGACGCCCTCGAGAGGGCTTCCAAGGCAGAGCTCGAGGCGGAGCACAAGTTGGAGGTCGCCAGGGAGGCCACGAAGTGTTTGGCCCTGGAGCACGCCAGAGCCAAGAAGGAGCATGCGGACGCGGTGACACGCGTGGCGGCGGAGGCCAACATCCATCATGTCCCGCAGGGCTACACGTCGGACGGGAAGCGCGCGGTCTTCGCGGTGGACGACACGCTCTTCCAGGACATCGGCGCTTCCGACGAAGAAGAGCAGCGGGTCTTACGGGCCCTGGAGGCCACGATCAAGGAGAAGTGCGACCAGGTGGCGGCTACCCAGCAGGCGGTTCACGAGCAATTCACATAGGTCAAGGACCTCCGTTCGGGCGCTACGAAGCGACAGCGAACGGGCGAACAGGGACAATCGGCAGTGGGCACAGGTGGCACTACGGAGCTCGACCCACCGACCGAGGACCAGCGAGGGGAGGCGAAGCGCACCGAGCAGTCGAACGAGGACTCCCCCGAGTTGCTGGCGGCAGCAGAAGCGGACAGAGCAGCGGCATTGGAGCCTGAGCGCAAAAGGATCGCGAACAATGCCAAGGCTTGCGGCAAAGGTGCTTCATCGTCTGCTTCAGGTTCTGGCGCTGCTGCTCAGCGTGGGTAACAGTTTCGGCGGGGACACATCCAATACAGCATCGAGTACGGCCAAGCCGAGTTCAAAACGACTCTTCAGTAATATTTCAGAGTGGGGACCATTGGCTAGGTCCTTCATGCGAGAGCAGGCAAAGCAGTATGATAACATTGGTTGCACGGAGACTCATCAGAGATGACATCGTCTGCAGGAGGCGAGGTCTGACTTGGGGCGCGACGGCCGGAAGCTCACAGCCACAGAGGCTACTATGACGGGGAGGTCTAGCGAGGGCACATCAGGTGGGGAGTAGATCATTACACAGAAGCGAATGGCATCCACTTCCTTTGAACACATACGAGAGTCAGAGCGAGTCCGCACAGGGCGCTACTGTTTCCAAGGATTCGCCCCTCTGCTATGGCGCGCTCGCATGGGCAACATTGTAGTCGCGGTGTGCTACCTACTCCTCGGGTGCAAGTTTCGAGGGCCGAATGAGAAGACCCTGGTCAGACTGGCGTCCTTCCTTAGCATGGTCAAGGAGCCCTGGTTGGTGATTTTCGACTGGAACACGCATCCTTCTGAGTGGGCAACGACATCCTGGCTGGAGAGGCTGGGCGCTCAGGTCATCATTCCATCCAACGGCGAAGTTACGTGCAACAGGGGTCGCGGCACGCTCATCGACTACGCGATCGCGAAGCGCGGGATCCCGACAGCCATGAAGCTATCAATCGCGCCCGAGGTAACCTTGAAGACCCACGCAGGACTGGCGCAGGAGGTGAAGTGTGCGAAGACGGGGCGGCGGCACAGAGCATTGGACATCGCCCGACCCAGAGAGCAAGAGGTAGAGGAAGTTAGAGGAAGCTCGATTACGCAGACAACAGCATCTGGAGGACCATTTGCAGGAGGCTTTCGAGGAGATGCAGCATCCGCAGGTTAAGGACAGCGGGGAGGAGAGCGCCCCCTCCAACATTGATCACGAGGCCTGGGAGCAGGCGCGGATGCTAGAGAAGACCCAGGCACCATTCCTGGAGGAAAAGCGGGAGCCTGTCCCGCACTTTCTCCCGGATAGGGACATGCCAGCCAGGGGCAGGTTGGCGCCCAGCTACGCGGACTGGGCGACGACGCCCGAGGAGGCCACCATCATCACGCACAAGCTCGAGCAGCAGGAGGCCGACATGGTCAGGGGCAGAGCCAAGGGCTATGCGTGCAGGTGGGAGCGGACGCGCGCGACCCCCGATCGCCTTCACTTGCGAGACCCAGTGGCAGAGTGGTGGAATATATGCAGTACTCTCATCAAGCGAGCGGGAGTACTACGGCAGTCTCAACGAATTTCCGGTTTACAAGTGGTCTTCAGCAAGATCGAAAACCTGATGGGCATTAATAACATTACGGACATGTTGGCGATTTTCCACAACGAGGGCAAGTTCAAGTGTTGGTTAGGCATGGTCACCATGATTTCAGGTTTAGACGATTCGGATTTCTCTGACATGCAGCATATGGCAAATCAGTTTCTCAACAGAGCGATTGGCCGATCCCTATCGAAGGCGAATCAGAGTTCCCAGCAGTGGGTGATTCGCACGTGGAAGACTACTCCAGGAGTAATCCACAGGTATACGCGAGGAGTGCTCGACAAGGCCGATGAGATCATTGGCACGGACCGCGTATTCGCCTCACTGCGATGATGGACTACCGAGCGGAGAAGTGGCAGAAGGTGTGGAGCAGCGAGAACTTCAGGGCTGAGAAAATAGACTATGGGCTTGAGATACGCGCGGCAGAGAGCCTTGCAGCAGGAGCGCGAGCTGATCACGGCAGAGCAGATATACGAGGCAACAGCAAGCATGAATGCGAAGAAATCGAAGGGCATAGACGTAATGGGGCCAGTGGAGGTTCAGAGGCTACCACGGGCAGGTGTTCAACAGTTGGGGCGGTTGCTCAATGAGATAGAGGAGGTAGGTATGTGGCCCCACAGGTCAACCTCGTCATTTGGAGCGATCGCCCCAACGCCAAGAGGAGGAGATTGAGTCTGGGCGAAGATACGCAGCTCGGCAACTTTGCAATGGACCTACGATGCGGACGAGCATTGCGACACAGCGGTCCGCGGGCCTTCCGCTTTGCAAGCTGCGTTGGTCCGAGGGCTGTTAGGCGAGTCAGCACGGGAGCTTCACATATCGTCAGCTACAGTATTGTTTGACATAGAGAAATTCTACGATAGTCTAGACATCACAAAGTTGTGTGCAGCTGCCCTTACACAAGGGTTTCCCGCCATGGTCTTGCTCATGGAGTTACAGATACGCCTGGCGCCTAGGGTGCTGAAAGATCGCGGGTGGGTGTCTCACAGACTCCAGGCGCAACGTGGCATCGTGGCGGGCTCTCTCAATGGAGGTAGAATGGCAAAAGCTTTCCTCGGCGCGATCACTGCAGATTCTTCTCAGAACGTTTGTAGACGACACGGTTATTCGAGTTGAAGGTGCGGCGAAGCAGACTACCTTCACGACGATCGCAGCAGCCGCCACGGTATGTGAACAGCTACAGCAAGCGGGATTAGTCATCAGTGAAGGCGACGGTGGTTGCTTCGGACAATGGGATTTTGAAGGAGGTTACAGTGGGTCTACGACGACGAGGTCTTCCTGACACTCCTGCGCTGGAGGCTGTGGACCTGGGCATGGACACCAGCGCAGGGCGTCGTCGGACCTGCAGCAAAGCTAACGAGAGGAGAAAGAAAGCAGCCAAACGAACGCGGGCGATCAAGAGAATCAGAAGACGCGCCAAATTACGAGGCATTACGACAGCTTTATGGACCTCGGGCTCACGACCACAGGGAACATACGCGCATCAAGCGTTTGGGGTGGCAGGACACGCTATGACAGAGTTGAGGAGACTAGCGGCGCAGTGTTCAGTGGGTGCAGGACCTGGACGCCGCTTAACAACGTCATTGGCGATGGTATACGGCAATAAGGATCCAGCCAAGTCGCTGAAGATGTGGCTGAAGATGCGGCGCGGATACCTTGAACTGCATGCGCGAGTGGCGACGGCATGGGTCAGCATCCGCAGGCGACTATTACTGGCAGGATCACGCAGATGGCGACTGGTGAGGGGTCCGATTGGCGCTGCGATTGCAACCTTGATGGATATAAGTTGGGCCCCACATTCACCTATGCAATGGGATTCAGCAGTGGCAACATGGACGATTCCCTGGCATGCAGACGGTGCGCACGATCAGTTCTACAGCGACTTCACGGACATCATGATTGGCATAGAGGACACCATAGCTAGACAACTATGGTGTATGGCTTCGAGGCATGAGAACGGCAGTGACCTGCGCGACGGGGCGGACACGTACCAGGTGCCCAGGGAGCTGCGCGGGCTCCGGCGACTGGGCGCTGAACGTGGTGGTGACGACAGGGGGCCAGTGGCCTCGTGAGAGGTTGCTTCAGGCGGGGTACAACACCCCTAGCCCTCTCTGCCCGAGGTGCCAACAGGTGTCTGAGAGTTTGTTTCGCCGCATATGGGAATGCGAGGCCAACGCTGGCCATCCTGATTTCACGAAATCTGATTCGTGGGTTCCCCAGGCTAGAGCGAATCACGAGAGTTCGCCAAGTTTCTGGCTCCGAGGGATCCCTGGACGGGCAGAGACTGTCCCGACCTTTTATGACGGGCCCCCCCTAGTGTATCGATACGGCTCGATCCAGGACATTCCCAGAGACGCCGAAGGTTTCGCTACCGCGTTCGGGGACGGTCCGGGTGGGAGGTTCTCTGATGACCCTCGGCGTCGACGGGTTGGTTCTGGAGTTGTAGTTCTGGCCCCAGATGGCCAGGTGTGGAAGTCGGCCTGGGGTTTCGGCGCCACCCTCCCTGGAAAGCGCCAGAGTGTTCCTCGCGCGGAAATCACCGCGTTCGCGATTGCGGTCGAGGAAATCCCAGGCCGATTGTGTTTCGTTACCGATCATCAGTCATTGTTGAAGTCCTGGGCCAAAGGTCACACTTTCGGTTTTGAGGCCCTGGAGAGGGGGTGTAACGCTGACCTTTGGGCCAGGATAGCCGCAGCTCTTCTCGCCAGAGAGCCCGAGGAATTTGGTGCTCAAATGGGTGGCCTCCCACCAAGAGGAGGTCGCACGCCACGGTGATCAGTCGTTCCTGCGTTTCGGCAACGAATGTGCCGATGCGTTGGCAGGGGCGATGGCAGAAAAGGCTTGGCCGGAATTCGTGGTGTCTGACCCTCCGACCGACCGTAGGGACGCGGAGGCGTTTTTGATCCGTCGGCGCGCGAGAAGGGCCCTGGGATTGGCCATGGTTGCGGACCCGTGGACCTATGAGCGCCTGACGGTTGAGTCCCAAAAACCGCTCCCGAGGTTGGCGAGAGAGCTCAGGGCCTCTGCGCACCGGTGGTGTCGAGTGGGTGCGAAGTTCTATTGTTCTAAGTGTTCGAGCTTTTCGAATCAGGATTCGATTTTCCAGGGGTGTGATACTCCCTGCGGCCCGGGGGGTGTTCAGGAATTCGAACCTATCTGTGGGAGGTGTGACATAGGTGGCAAAGTGCTCCGTCCGTCGCATTCCCTGCAGTACTGGAGTAAGTACTGCTTTACATTATGTAGCATCTGTGGCTTTAGTTGTACCACCGACCCCCGACAGTTTTTGAAAGTTTGCAAGCTCACCCTCAAGGGGAAGCAGAATCTGGCACGAATTTTGTCGGGCAAGTACCTCCACCCGTCGGGGCTTCCGAAAGCTGTGAGAGATGCGATGCGCAGCCAATTCCTGCAGCAAGGTGAGCCAATGCGGGACCTTCGATGTCCCTCCTCTGGAATACCCCTGGAATATCCTCCTCCTCCTCCTCCTCCTCCTCCTCCTCCTCCTCCTCCTCCTCCTCCTCCTTTCTCCTCCTCCTCCTCCAAGAGTGTCTCCATCGCAGTCGGTTGCGCTCGGTCGGCTCGGTTCGGTCTGCTGTGGTTTGCCGTTGCTGCCTCGTTGCGCCCTTCTAGGCTGAGTGCGGCTGGTCGGATTCGGTGTCGCCGTCGGTTCGGTCGGTGTTCGGCGTTGCTGCCGCGGTGGGCGTTTGCGAGCGCGTGGCCGCAGATGCTTGCTATTCCAGAGCTCTTACCAGCGTCCCAGGGCCGCGAACGCTCCAACATTGGAAAAAGCAGCTGGTCGTTGCAACTCCTTGGCTCGACAGTCTCACGATCGATAGGGCCTGAAGTGCCGTTTCTCTGTTCCTCCTGGTTCTATCCAGCATTCCCTCCCTGCCCGTTCCCAGCCCCTCTTCCCATTCCTTAGGCGGTCTTGGCAAGACAGCGACAGGGTTTGAAGCTGATGGTTTGCGTGCGCTAGAGAAGACGGAACGGCACACAGGATTTCAACACCCCAAGCGCATGTAAACACAGAAATGGGCATTGTCGTGGGGTTATTTGTGTTGGACTTCGGGGGCGAGTTTATCGTTTTTGTCTAGACAGCCGACGCCCCACCAGGTGGGGCAGACAGGGGCCTCTTGCATGCACGTGGGCCTCCTAGTGGCTGCGTGCGTTATTGTGAGAATGTGGCCCCAAGTTGCTGCACCATGCCCGCTCTCTCTTTGTTTTTCTCTCTCTCTCTCTCTCTCTTTCTCTCCTTCTTTCTTAAGTACTCTCTCTCTCTCTCTCGCTCTCTCTCTCTCTCTCTCTCTCGCTCTCTCTCTCTCTCTCTCTCCCTCTCTCTCTCTCTCTCTCCGAATGAACTGGCGCGTGCCGTCGAAAGCGTGTGCTCACAATGCCTCGTGCCTCACCAACAACGCTTTACAAGCCCTGTCCAAGCTCCGTGCATGCGAATGTTTAAGACAGGGGGTGGGCACAAATGATGCTCGGTGCAGTCAGCATGGTGAGAGGAAGTGGTGGGGCCATCGAATGTGGAAAGGATCTGCACGTTGATGTAGGGGGCAGCTACGAAAGCCTGCTACCTTGAGCCGCCCAGGTGAAGAAAGGGAACAGGATCGACCAGATCATCATCGAGACTACAGGCATGGCTGACCCAGTACCTATCGTGGGTGCCTCGGTGATCCTCGGCGGCAACGAATGTGTTCACCCACGTTGATATGTTTTTGTAAGCACCCATTCTCGATCGCAATGTAATGCCGGTCGCGAGTTCGAATGAGCCGTATAACGCGTGGTTAACGAATAGAGATTACATGACGAACTAAGGATTGTTGACGGAGGCCCCACAATAGGTGGCGGATATTCGCGGAACGCTCGGGGAGGAGGAGAAGAAGGAGTAAGAGAAAAAGAGGAGGAGGAGGAGCAAGGATCGAGCATCGAGATTGTTGGGCGTTTCTAGACTGAGGTCCGAACTTTCATGACGAACCCGGCAATTACGAAAAACATGCGCCTAGACGGTGTCATCACTGTCGCGGATGCAAAGCACATCACCGCCCGCTTGGATGACAAGGTCGAGGAGGGTAAAGTCAACGAGGCGTACCAGCAGGTCGCGTTCTGCGACAAGCTGCTGCTGAATAAGTTGGACCTCGTCACTGCCGAGATGGCCATGGACGTGAAGGACACCCGTGAAGGAAAAGGGTCTTGAGGAAAAGGGGCCCTGAAGGTGTTCCCCGTTTTCGGACCACGGGGCCCTTCCAGGCCCCCTGGGCCGTCAAGCACAGCCCGAGGGGAAAGACTGATCCCAGGGCGAGGCCGCACGGTCGAGCACCCATTTCCGCCAGGACCTTGTTCCCTTCATGCCAAGAGGACCGCCTTCGGTCGATTAATCCGTATGCAAAGATTCTGCCAGCAGTGAAGAGCCGCGTCAAAGTCTCGGAGCTCACAAATCTACGGGCACACGACATGTCCAAGTTCGCGAGCGAGGACATCGAGAAGGAGGCCGAGGTGGAGCGGTGACCCGCTTATTCGTCGGCGCACAGAAGCGCTGTTTTGAATGTGTAAAGACATAGACGTGTGTACTTGCAGGGGTCGGATACATACACACAGGCCGACACGTAACTCGTATAGGCGCATAGACTTGCCGCTGCACACACACACACACACACACACACACACACGTAGAACCGTGCACGTACGATCGCGCAGCGCGCGTATGGCATGTTTGACCAATGCACGTTTACAAGCGCGAGCGCAGAAGAGTGAATCCCACCCGACCCATACATAATTGCCAAGCGTTGTTCGAAAGCGTGCGCAGGGTCAACGATGCCAAGACACACACGACACCTCCCAGTGGGAGACGATAGCATGCTTTAGAATGGTCCGGTGGGAGAGCCAGCCAGGATCAATGCATTCCTTCCCTCAGCTCAGGTGGTGGAAGATGTGCACGGTCACGGAGGCCACAGCGGCCACGCAGGCCACGGAGGGCATGACAGCGGGCACGGCGGCCACGGGGATGGGCACGGCGAAGCTTGCACAGAGGACCATGGGCACGGAGGCGGCGGACACGGAGGAGGCCACGGAGGCAGCCACAGCAGTGGCGGTCATAGCCACGGAGATGGCCATGGGCATGTCGCTAAGAAAAGTAGGCACGACAGTCGCGAGCCCAGTTCAGTTGCAACACAAGAGAGACTTCGCCAGAGTTCGACCCGATCGGGATCGGAAAGTCGGGGCGAGCGCCAATCTTGCAGGAGCCAGAGACGGTCGATCGCAGAATAATCGGTTGTGCCAGCCTTGCGCTTGGCGTGTTGCTACAAGTTCGCCGCCCGCGTAGGCCATGATACCCTTGATAGGCACATGTTCATACATCTCAGAGGCGGTTGGGATTCTACCTTGCAGAATGCGGGACCACTGCATTAGAGTTATACAGAGGAGCCTTGCAGGCCCTGGCATTTCTATGCCTGGCGCGAGAGCAACGGAAATCGAAGTCTACGTTGACCCGCCGCCTCTGTAGTGTACAACTGGACAATCAGTATCTCGCACGTCGGGCATGTTTGAACAGCGTTATGATGAAAGGTCCCTGACTAGACAGGCACAACGTGACTGATCGGGAGCCCTGGCGATGCGAAACTGATGACGACGCGCGCCACAGACACTGCGGTGTTGTAAGCTTAGAAAGTTGTCTCGCGCATTCAGCGATGGCGACAGACCCAACCCTAAGCAACTGCGAGTAGCGCAAGACGCGACCACTTCGTCATAGGCAGGAGGAGGAGGAGGAAGAGGAGGACGAGGAGGCTGAGGAGGAGGAGGAGGAGCACGCGGCGAAAGGGGTGCAGGTCGAGGCAGGAAGGCGGCGTCGTCGTTATAGCCGTCGTCCGCGGTGGGCATCCGGAGGCGTTGCCAAAGTATTCGGTGGAGCTTCCCATGGCGCGTAAGAAGCGTGCCAAAATGGAGCCGCCCAGCATGCGTCCAGCGGCGGAGCTTTCTCTGGGGACACGCAGCGTGTGGCGGTTGCGGCGAGATTGGTTTGCCCAGCATACGAACAAATCCGAGGAGGAAGGAGGGAGGGGAAGTAGGAGGAGGAGGAGGAGGAGGAGGAGGAAGAGGAGGAGCCGGAGAGAGGAGGGAGTGGAAGGAAGTGGGAGGAGGGAGGAGGAGGGAGGAGGGAGAGGAGGAGGGAGGAGGAGGGAGAGTAAGGATGAGGGAGGAGGGGGAGGGAGGAGGAGGAAGGAGGAAGGATCAGTTAGGGGGGACAAAAAGTCCACTGGGGCCAGACGAGGGGTATCCTTCTGGGGGCCACGACCCGTGTGATGGTGTGCCGAAATGGAGCGCCCAGCATGCGGGCATGCCAACTGGGACCGTTGGGGGAGCTCTCTGTGAGGCTACGACGCGTGTAATGGGCGTGCCGAAATGGAGCCGCCCAACATGCGAGTATGCCCACTGGGGCCTTTGGTGGAGCTCATTATTATTAGGGGTTAATCGAAATTGAACCACCCAGCGTGCGACCAGTCCCACTGGGGCCGTAATTAGGTGAAGCTCCCTATGCAGCCACGAAAAATACAAGAAATGTGTCGACATGGAGCCGCATGCAGACATGCTCACTGGAGCCATCGGTGAAGCTGCTTGTAAGGCCGCGAAGCGTGTGACAGATGTGCCGAAGCGGACATGCGCAGAAGGTAGAGGCAAGGACGGGAGGTGGGTGCGGGAAGCAGAGGCAAGGAGCGGAGAGGGAGGATGAGGAGGAGGAGGAGGAGGAGGAGGAGGAGGGCACTGCGGATTCAAAGCGATGGCCCAACACAGGATGGCTTGCGGAACACGTACATACCGTTCAAATCGCTGAACTAGTCTTCGTGTTGCGTGTGTGGGCGGCTAGCTTAGGTCTCTGTCAATCCTGTTTCAGTTGCGTCCCAGGTTGCAGGGGCGAGTGGACAGCACATTGTATGTGAGTGTGGGGTCATTGCTACGAGAGAAATAACAGCACCCACGGAACTGAGGTCGCGTGAATTCGTTTGCCTTGGTCAGAGAAGGGGATATTATACCGCAGAAGCTCGGCAAGTTCATGCAGAGTCTGGGGACCTTGCCCGAGGAGAAAGGGTTGATTTTCCGCATCAAGGGCATCCTCGCAATAAAGAACCACCCGTACAAGCACGTGTTCCATGCTGTCATGGATGTCAGCGACGAGGACGATGCTGGAGAGTGGGGAGATGAAAAGAGGATATCAAAGATTGTATTCATAGGTGAACGGGTGACAACAATCACCGACTCAAACTCTACAAAGTGCGCAGCGCAAGAGACGAGGGGAGGATGCAGACTGGGGATGGGGATGGGGTCTGGCTGGGATTCGGAGTATGGGGTACGGGGTACAGGTGACGGGAGGGGGATGAGGGAGGGGATATGGGGATGGCGCGGGTGAAAGGAGAAAGGGGTGACGTGCTGAGGATCCCAATGTCAAGTTCCCATTGTGGTCGCAAGGCGTCCTGGTGGGGGTCGAGAGGATTCGATGTCTCGATATCTCGATATATCGATACCGGGGGCGGAGCTGGGCGGGGACTCGATACTTCGATAACTCGATATCTCGATATCGGGGGTGGGGCCAGGCGAGGACTCGATATCTCAATATCTAGATGTCGGGGGGGCGGGGGGGTATTCGATATCTCGATATCGGGGGATGGGGCGGCGGGGATATCGAATGCGGGGCCAGGCGAAGATTCGATATCTCGATATCTTGGTATCTCGATATCGGGGGGGTGGGGTCAAGGCAGCACGACCAGCATGGAGCAGCAGCAGCAGCAGCAGCAGCAGCAGCAGCACGATCATCATCCCCCTCTGAACGCGCACGCGGTCGTGGGCCGTCTTGGAGCGTCTCGGCGCGCACACGGTCGAGGGCTTCTGGCCGTCGTAGGGCCCTCCACGGTCTCTCCAGAGCTCCTCCGAATGCCAGGCCGCCGAGAGCCGTCGA
This sequence comes from Prorocentrum cordatum, assembly GCA_963575745.1. Classification (NCBI taxonomy): domain Eukaryota; class Dinophyceae; order Prorocentrales; family Prorocentraceae; genus Prorocentrum; species Prorocentrum cordatum. The sequence goes on from CAUYUJ010015271.1 coordinate 1,014,528, forward strand.
GCCCGCGCATTTGCGCAAATTAAACTCTTGGCGCAGATAGGGTTTAGGGGCAGTCTGCGGGGTCCTGGGCCGTTTCGGAGTGGGCTTCGGGCCGCCTTGGGCCCTCCACGGGTTCCCTGGAGCTCCTCCTCAAGATTCCAGGCCGCCGACAGCCGGCGAGCCCGCGCAGTTGCGCCAATGAAAGTATTGGTGCACATTGCGTTCTGGGGCACGCTGCGGTGTCCTGGGCCGTCTTGGAGTGGGCTTTGGGCCGTCTTCGGCCCTCCACGGGCTCCCTGGAGCTCCTCTTCATGATGCCTGGCCGCCGAGAGCCGTCGAGCCAGCGCGTTTGCGCCAATGAAGACCTTGGCGCGCATTGGGTTCTGGGGCACCCTGTGGAGTCCTGGGCCGTCCTGGAGGGCTCCGGGCCGTCTTGGGTCCTTCGGGAGCTCCTCCTCACTATGCCAGGCCGCTGAGGAGAGCCGTCGACCCCGTCGGGCTTTTCGGCTGCAGCCCTGTGGATGTCAAAAGGCTGCGATATCGAGGTTTCCAGAGCGCGCCCTGGATATCGAGATATCGAGTTCGACCCCGCCGCCGCACCCCGATATCGAGATATCGAGATATCGAACCCCCGCCCAGCCCCATCCCCCGATATCGAGATATCGAGAGATCGCCACGACAGAGTATTCGCGATGTGCGAGTACGAGGCCATGGTAGGAGTACTGTTGGTTGCCTTGGCTTGTTTTTGGGAACGCGTCGTGGGCGTGCGGTTTCAAAACAATGTGTCCAACACGTTGGCCGTCTCTTGTTCTGTCATTGCGCAAACATTGAGGCACCACTGGCGCGTTGTAAACTTGTCGTCAAGGTGGCAGTTGGGCCACAGCCAGAGCCACAGCGTACCATCCACATGGTAGCAAAGATAGTACTTCATTGCCCAATGCATGCTGATGTCCTGAGCGACGTATACTGGCAGCGGAGGGGCAGGAGGCAAACATGCATTTGGGGCTAAAGGGAATGTGCGGCACCATGTGTTGGTTTGATTTTCCGATTCTCCGATAGGTAAAGGCATGGACCGAAAGTTCATTACCGACCAGTGGGACTTGATCTTCGACAGCCAATGAGTTACAATTGCGTCTGGTAATCCCGCTGATCTGATTTCCAATGCGTTTTGTTCAATGGTATGGTAGGGTTGGCAATTCTTCACGCTTCGCGTATCCCCACCAGCCCGGCCTGCCCGCCGTGGTGACGCCTGAGGCCCCGCCGCTTTAGGTAAGTCGTTTTTGCGCGGCCCGCTCTGACTCGACTCGCCGTGTGCGCTTTCGCTCGCGGCTGCTGACAAAAAGTATCCCCACCAGCCTGCCTGCATGGAGTTGGTCGATGCCTGCCGGTGCGTGTGACTCGACCGCCATTTGCGACGGAGCGACCGTTGGCCCTGACGCTGGTCCCCGTGGTGAGTTTTGCCGGTGGTCCCCATCATCCGCACGCTCGCGGTGTCGTTTCACCTGATTTCCCCGCCATTTTGGCGTTGCAATCCGCCTGGAGGTTCCCCCCAGTCGACGGCGCCCTCTTCTGAGCGGCGGCGAGGCCCGCGTCCTGTTTGTTCCTCCCCCCGCTGTCCTCTCGTCGCCTCCCTTCCTTCCCCGTGGCGCCATCAGCTCGTAGCTTGCTTGCTGCGACCTTTGACGGCGCCCGGTTTCCTCCCGTGCGCTCGCGGTCAAACAAATATCTCCACCAGCCCATTCAGAAGCCCTGCCCACGAGAGCTGACGGGGACACATCTAGGGAAACAAAGCGAGCAACCAGGATGAACCGAGAGATCTCTGGGAGCAAGGGGTTGACCTTGGAAGGCCTCTTCGGGCCATCCCTGGGGGCCGCGCGGGGGCGAGGGAAAGAGGAGGAGGAATGGGAGGAGGAAATGGAGGAGGAGGAGGAGGAGGAGGAGGAGGAGGAGGAGGAGGAGGAGGAAGAGGAGGCCTCTTGGGCGCCTCTTGGGGCACTCTTGGGGCCTCCTTGGAGGTTCCTGGGGGCCTCTTGGAGGGTTTTGGGGGCCCTTTAGAGGTTTCTTGGGGGCCTCTTTGGCAGTTTTAGGGCGTCCCTGGCTTGTCTGTCTGACGCCGTCTACGGTGTTCCTGGTTTGTCTGACGCCGTCGGAAGCCGTCTTGGGGGCCTGTCTGGGTCGTCTCGGGGCCCTCTTGGTGCATATCAGGGGCTCTCAGAGGCCATCCCGGGCGTCTTGAAGGCCTCTTGGGCCCCTCTTGGGGCCGTCTTGGGAGCCTTTGGGGCCGTCATGGAGCCATCTTGGAGGGCTCTTGGGCGATCTTGGGGGCCTCTTGCGCCGTCTTGAGCCGTCGGAATGCCGAGAAGAAGCAAATGCCAACATCTTTCAAACACCTCCGGAAAATCAATGAGTTTGGCCTCTTCGTGCCCTCCTCGAAGATGTCCTGGACGCCTTTTGGGCCGCCTTTGAGGCCTCTTGGAGGCCTCTTGGGCGTCCCGCGCTATCTTGAGGCCATCCTAGGCCGTCTTGGGTGCATCTTGGGCCGTCTTGGAGGCATCGCGGGGCCATCTTTGCCGTCTTGGTAGCTACGTTGGCCGTTTTGGAGGCCTCCTGGGCCCTCTTGGGGCCGCCTCGGGGGCCTCTTGGGCCGTCGTGGGGCCATCTTGGAGGCCTCGTGGACGATCTTGGGGGCCTCTTGGACCGTCTTGAGCCGTCGGAATGCCGAAAAGAAGCAAATACCAACATCTTTCAAAAAAACCAAAGGTACATCGATGATTTGGGCATCTTCGGGCCCTCCTGGAGGACCTCTCGGAGGCCTCTTGGGCCGTTTTGGGAGGCCTTTTCGAAGCTTTCTGGGCCGTCTTAGGCCATCCGGAGGCCATCTCAGGCCGTTTTGGGTGCATCTTGGGCCGTCTTGGAGGCATCTTGGGGCGGCCATCTTAGCCGTTTTGGGGGCCATCTTGGGCGTCTTGGAGGCCTCTGGGGCCCTTTGGGGGTAGTCTCGGGGCTCTCTTGGGGCCCTCTTGGGAGCCCTGGAAGGCCTCTTGGGGCCATCTCCAAGGCCATCGATCAAAGGAGGAGAAGGTATAACGTTCAGCCCCCCCCCCCTTCCCCGAACAAAGATGTCAAAATGGGTCCAAAACCTAAGTAAAACAAATGATTCTGACGCTCAGAAGGCTGGTGGGATAACGATCAGCCCCCCCCCCAAAGAGGCCAAAATGGGGCCAGAACCTTAGTAAAACCAATGAGTTTGGCACCCAAGGGGCTGGTGGGGCAACGTTCGCCCCCCCTCCCCCCCCAAAAAAGATGCCAACATATTGCCAAAACCTTACTAAAACCAATGATTGTGGTTTCCTCGCCGAGGCCGTTTTGGACGCCCTGACAACTCGCGGACCCCCCCAAGAAAGCCCTGGGGAGGGGTAAGGGGAGGGGTAAACCCCTCCCCGTAGGGGGGGAGGGATTTTCTGGAAGAGGGAAGAGGAATCTCGTTAGACCACATGCGCCCAAAGGGGTGGTGGGATTCCAGTGTCGTTGCGCGCTAGGGGGTTACTCGTTTCCTATTGTCCGCCCTTCCTCCCAGCTTGGAGCACGGAGTTTCTTTCTAACGTGTCCAGTTTGCTGAGATATGTCATACATTCGCGAGTTCCCAGGCAGCGTCAAATGTGAGAAATCTGCCTGGCCTAGCTTCTTGCGCAATGAAAGTCCCCATTCGATCGATAGTGTCCTTCGACTGTCGCCGATTGTTTTATCATGTTGGCTTCGTCATGTGGTCTGTGGTTTATAGCGTGGTCAGATCCTCATGTTGTCATCTGATTTAACAGACATCGACGTCGTACCCAAAATCGCTTCGGGTTTCATATCCAGCTGCCTTGGACAAACCACGCCATCGTGCCCGCGCGGCATTGACGTGTATGCAACACGTGCGCCGTAAGGTTCATACATGCTTGTATTGTCGTTCGGCACATTGCTTTTCGAGCTGAACCTTTTTGATATGAATGCATGTTGCACACGCATTGGTGATCAGTGGTGGTGTGATGGCTCACAAGCTGTTCAGGCGCGCTGCGGCCCTTTACTGGCTTCCGCGTTGGATGCTTGGCGCCCTCAGTGCGGCCGAGCCCTGGCTGGGACTGCTCGGCGCGGCCTGGGTGGCGAGGCCGCCCCCGTACCCATCGTGCCCAGCGTGCCCGACGGTGGACGTCCGCTGCGAGCTGCGCTGCGGGACCTGCTCGGCCTGCCCAGTGTGCCCGCCGTGCTTGGCGTTCACCTGAGGCGCCCAGCCGGAGCGGACGTGCCCGGCCTTCCCAGCGGCCACATGCGAGGCGCCGGCGGCAGCGCCGTGCCCCTCGCCTGTCCCGGCCGACGGCTGGGGTTTCCAGGCCTGGTTTTTCTTCGGCTTGCTCGTCGGCCTGGTGCTGGCGCTGGTGCTCGTGGCGGGGCTGGTGGCTCTGCGGCGGTTCGCGGCCCGTGTCTTCGATCGGGGCGGTGGGGCCGACTTACGACGGGATTGACGGGCCGCCTGGCCCAGGGCAGCAGCCGCCGCGCCTCAGGGCCATTAGAACGTGATGGCCGCGCAGGCTCGCACGCTCGACGCGGCCGAGAAGCAGGTGTGCATCAACTTCGACGACGACCCGGATTTTCGTTGACATGATCGGCTGAATCGGCTGCTGCTGGTTCAGGGAACCGCGGCTGGCGATTGGATTGGCGCGACGCCCGACGGGGAGATTTTAGGTCGTGCAGTTTTCTGGCCATCTCGTGGTGGTCTTGACGAGGACCGCGCCCTTCCCCCAGCGGGTCCGCGGGAGCGTCTACGCCTTCGGGCCGCTCGACGACGACGCGGTGGACTACCTGCGGCTGGAGGGGGGGGAACCTCGCGCGCGTCCTCGGCGTGCAGGTTCCTGCTGGGCCGCCTGTCGCCCGCGTGGCGCGCGGGATGGTCGGCGACCCTGTGGTCGAGGGCTTCGGCAAGGAGATCGAGGCCGGCCCTCCCGCGAATCAGGGCCGTTTCGTCTCGCGGGGCGCGTTTGGGCTGGCAATCGTGGACGACGACGCCAGAGGTGGGTCGCGGTGGAGAACGAGCAGCCCGAGGATCAGCCCGAATGCCTGGCGGAGAAGCAGCGGGGGCCGGGTCGCGACCCGAGCGCCCTGCCGATCCCGGCGCTGGCCCGCGGTAAGCGGGTCGCCCTCCCCACCGTGCTCGCGGCCTTGAAGCCCCATGGCCGTTCCGAGGCCCGAAGGCTCGAATTCCCCGAGGCGGCGAAGGGCTCGGGGATGCCGGCGCACTAGGGCCACTGGGTCGAGCAGTCGGGCGCGGGCCGCCAGAGCGGGCCCGCGCTGCAGGAGCTGAAGGTTATCCTCGAGGCGCTGCACGCCCTGGCCCACGACAGACTCAACGCGGCCAACCTGGCAAGCTTCGAGCTCATGGCCCGCCGGGCCCTCCAGATCCAGCGGGCCGTCAAGCGGCGCCCTCGCCACCCGACGTCAACGAGGAACCCGACCTGATGCTGAACAGCGAGCTCGACGAGACGGGCAGAATTGCGACTTCCAAGCTCGACGCCTTCACCGCCGAGGAGCAGAATAATCGCGAGATCATCCCCAAGCAGGAGCGCCTCTGGCCAGAGGAGCAGGATCACGAGTCGAAGAAGCGCGGCCCGGGCGCAACGGCCGCGGGGCCCGACGGGGGAAAGGAGCGACGGCCGACCAATCCCACGCCGAGGGGGAAGACGCGGGCCGAGGCCAAGGCCGGCGACGGCTGGCGGCGCCACGGCGGCGCCGCCAGGGCTGGGCGCACCGCCGGGCCCCCGCCGCCCAGCGCGGCGCCCGCTGCTCCAGGGGCTCGCGCCGGGCGGCGGGTCTCCGAGGGGGTCTCCTCCAAACGGCCATCCTGCGTTGTTTCCACTGCCTGAAGGCGGTCGCCTTTTTCTCGCCGCCCGACGTGGAGGGCGCGCCGCGCGGCCTCGGCATCTGGCCCAGCGCGCCGCGCGCTCGGGCGGGCGGGGTCGGCGAACCGTCGAGGCCATCTCCTCCATCAGCGCGCTCAGCGACGCGGGGGCTGGCCGGCCGCCGCGGGCGCAGCCGCCCAGCGAGTCTTCGCCGACTACCAGGAGACGGCCATCAGGCGGACCCGACGTCGAGTCCGAGATTTTGCGGGCACCCCCTCGGACCAGGATCGCGCTGGGGCCCCGCGAGAGCTCCTTCGCTGCAAGAACCTATATATTGGCGCAGGCGAGTACCTGACCCGCCGAAACTGCGACCCTGACGAGCTCGACGTGTTCGCGACCTCCGACGCCCCGAACAGGCCCCAGGACGCGGCCCCGTCTCGCGCGGCCGAGGCCTCCGAGCATTTCGATTCCGACGCGGCGGGGCCGTTCGCGAACATCACCTCGGAAGAGGCGGAAGGTCGTCGAGCCCAATTGGGGCCCCCTCCTCAACCCTCGTTCGAAGGCGAACGGACGTCGCCTGGTGGATTTCCTTTTACGGGTGGCGAGGCGCGCCCTGGTGGGCGACCGCCGCCGACGCGAGGCCTGCGTCGGCGCGCTCTTCTCGGCCAAGAAGAACGGCGACATCCGCATGGTGGTCGACGCCCGCCTGGCGAATTGGCTTCATCGGCCCCCGCCCCGCGCTGCCTTGGCCGGGGGCAAGGTGCTGGGCGCGATCAGCTTATTCTCGACGCTGTCGACGCGTCGCCGGTGGACCTGGCGGACTTCGATTGCCGTTTCCATTCGCTGCGCGCGGGGTCGGTGGAGCTGCGGGGCGGCCACTGCAAGTTCAGCGACCCGCCCCGGGGCTCCTGGGCGCGCTTCGACGTGGAGGTCACGGCCGGCGAGCTCGGGATCTCCACGATCTACGACGAGGCCCAGCGGCGCCGGGCCCCCGTGGCGCCAGACGAGGTCATCTGGTCTTGCCCCCCCCCCCGACTGGCTGGAGCTGGGCCCTGCGGGTGCGCCGCGAGGTCCTCGTCGACGCGACGGTCGACGATGCCGCGGGCGCCCCAGGGGGCGCGCGGGTGCTCGACGGGGCCCGCGCACCACAGCTCCACGGCGGCAGAGTGGCGATGTCCCCGCGCGTGGACAACGGGAACACGGTCTCGCTCTCGGCCGACGCCCTCAACGAGCGGCCGCCCGCCCTCGCGGCCGAGCTGGGCCGCGGCAGGCCGCGCTGGAACGAGCTCGAGCGGGCTCAGCCGGGGCCCTCGAACCCCCGGCCTCGCCCTCGATGGCAGACGGGGGCGCCTGCGACGCAGCCCGCAGCGGGCCTGGAGGCCGCGCGCGACGCCCCGCCGCGTCGCGCGGGCGCCCTGACTGCCGCGCTGGCAGCCGCGGAGGAACATGGCCAGCAGGTGCACTGTTTCTCGGCGTTGCGGCCGGGCCTCAGCGCCTTCGGCGACTGCCGCGACTTCGAAGGCTCGGGCCCCCCGGGCCCCGTCGTGCGACTGCCGCCCGGCGCGGCGGCGGAGCGGCGAGCGGCGGCAGGGCTCATCTTCTTGGCCTGCGACAGGCGGCGGCGGACGTCGCCTGGATCGCCGACAGCCCCCCCAGGAACAGGCGCCCGCGGGAGGGGGCGGCAGCGCTGCGTTGCCGCGGACGCGCCCGGCGACCTCGACCCCGAGATCTGCCCGGGGCGGGCCGCGGGGATGGTCGAGGCCAGCGGCGACTTCGACGCGGGCCCCGGACCAGGGCCCCGGCGCGCCGTCGCGCGGCGGCGGCGGGTCGAGCTCGAGATCGGCGCGCCGCCCGCGGCGCTGCCGGACGAGCCGCTGGCCCCGCGGCGCCGGCAGGAACTGCGGCGCGGCGCCTGGCCGCAGCACCCCAGGCACACGCGCGCGCGCGATGCTCGGGCGGCGGCGGCGGCGATGCCCCGCGCAGCCGCCGACTCGAGCTCCCGCGGCAAGGAGGTCCTCGGCCCGCGCGAAAACGCGTCGAGTTTCTGCACTTTGCGATGGGCCGGGCCGCGATCTGGGAGCTGCTGGCACAGCGCTGGAAGGTCGCCGCGATTTCCTTCGCGAGCTCCGCCCGCGCTGGGGGCGCGCGCCGGGCGTCGCCAATGTGGCCGACGTGGCGGGCCGAGCCGCAGATCGCTGCGAGCCGCGACCGGGCCGCCACCGTGGCCGGGGGCCGCTGCGGGCCCCGTCGCTCGGGCCCCGCACCGAGCTCGCGCGGGCCGCACCGCGCTCGGCTGAAGGGCCGACGTCGTCAATCACCGCGGTCGAGAGCGCTCTCTGTCCAGCGACGGATTGCGCGCGCTCGACGCCAGGCGTCCGACGTGGCCCGCCTGCACCGCGCTGCGGGCAGCTATCCAGTCGAGAGAGACGGAGTGAAGTACACCCTCGTTCTCTCCCTTATCTTCTTCCTGCCCCTCTCATCAATGCGAGAGTGCTCGGGCGATCGATGCTGCGCTGCTGCTCTTAGACCTGACTATCGCATCTCCGCCGACGTTCTCTCCTGCGCTGCCGCCGATCGACTACGCCACGGTTGCAATGCCGACGCTCGACGCCGCGCCGCCGCCGTTCGACCTGGACTGGAGGACCCCGGGCCGCTCGGCATCCACTTCGTCGCCGACCGACGCCGCTTGCATCTGAGCTGCTGGCCGCGCTGGTCCGCGACCTGCCCCCGCGGCCCTTCGACCTCCTCGGGCGGCGGCCCCGACTGGATCGCCGCGGCCGCGAGGCCCCGCGAGGCCGTCGCCGGCGCTCGGGGATCGCTCGGGAGGCGCCGGACCTTCTCGGGGCGCGCTCGTCTCGGGGGCTTTCCACGAGGCCGAGCTAAGATGCTTCGCGCCGACCGACGTCCGACGTGGCCCGCGCAATGACTTCGCTTGACTCGGGTTTCGGCGTTTCGCGGAGTCTCGGTCCTAGCGAGGGCTGGCCCACGCGGCGGGCCCACATCGGGCCCCCCTGCGCTGGGCGGGCCCGCTTCGGGGGCGAGCGCGGGCCGGGGCCGACGCGCCGCTTAGACGTCGCGCGGCGGTTGCCGCGGATCAGTCGGCGGCGGGGCACCCACGTCGCGTTCGAAAACCCGCGGGGCAGCCGCGCCCAGCGGCGCCTGCCCGCGGCGCGCGAGCTGCGGCGCCTCCGCTGGCCGAAGGTGGTTTCCGACGGCCGCGGAGAAGCCTGGCGCGCTGACAGGCTCGCCGGGCGGGCTCGGTGACCTGGCGCCCCAGGGCGCGCGCAGCGCGCGGCGCTAGGTCACGCCGCGCGGCGGAGGGTCTGACACCCCGCGCGGGGCTCGGTCTAGCGGGCGACGCTGGCCAGCGTCCACCAGCCCCGAACTAGCCGCGAAAGTCAGGCGCGCCAGGGACACGCAGTGGCGAGCGCGTCGCCGAGTTCCTCAGCCGAGCGCCTCGGGCGCCCCCCGCCGCCCTCAGCGGCGCTGGCCCCCCTGGCCCGAGTCGCCGCCGCCCGCTCTCGACCCGGGGCCGCGTCGGCGCCGGCGACGCCCAGGCGCCTCGCGAGCGCACGGCGGCCCGAGGCGCCAAAGGTTTTCGCGCAGCGGCTCCGCGCTCGCGGCGTCCACGGGCGGCGCCGGCAGCGCCCCGCCCGGCCGCCAACGCCCGCGGGGAGGCGAGGGCCGGCTGCGCCCGCCGCGCGCACCTCGGGCCGAGGCCGTGGCCACGAGGAAGCGCCAGGCAGCGGCCGCCGCCAGGGCCGACGCTTCGGTGGCTGAGCGGGACTGGGCGCCGGGCGAGCACCTCCGCCACCCGCGACGCCATTGGCAGCGCGGCGACGAGGGAGGAAGGACGACCACGGCGACAACGACGACGGAAGCGACGACGACGCCAAGACGACGACGACGACGACGACGACGACGACGAGGAAAGACAGAAGACGACGACGGCGACGACGACGACGACGACGACGAGGCAGGAGGGAGGACGACGACCACGACGACGCAAGAGCGCGCGCACACGCTTTTGTTGGAAATCCGTGTTGCGAAACCTTGTGTTTTTATATGTTTTTTGGACACGATTTTGAAATCCTTCCGAAACCGAAGATTTTTGAAGGATTTGGGCATACGCGCGCGACGACGCGCGCGTTTGCACTTCGTCCCGTTTTTTGCGGAGGATTCTCGCGACGTCACACGCGCAAGGGCGTTCGACAGATTTCGACATGCGCGCGCGAAGCCCGTTTGGTAGCATTTGAGGAAAATATTGAAAAACCTATGGTTTTCTTAAGATTTCGCAAGAGCTCGCGCGTAAGCTTTTTTAGCAAATCAGTGTTGCGAAACCATGTGTTGTCGTTTGTTTTTTGGAAATTCAATTTTGATATCTCTCCGGAACCGAAGGTTTTCGGAGGATTTCGGCATGCGCGCGCGACGGCGTGCGCGTGCGCCGGTTGGCCTGGGACATTGTGATTTCATATGTAGGATGGACATGTGGTCAGAATCATATGTGATTTACATACCCGAAAGGGGGGGCGATAACTCCGGGGGGGATAGAGTCTATTCTGCTTTTAGAAAGGAGAATCTACGTCCTGAGCGATCTACCTAGTGCAATCCACCGGCGGCGACGACGCGGGGCGGCGACGGCGAAACAAAAACCGCCAGACCGAACACGCGGTGCAATCCTTAGAGCAGAAACAAAAACCCCTACATGCAGACAGTGACTGGGGAATCATTACGATTAACTATCTTAGGTGTTTGAGTGTTGTCTGCCTTTTCGAGCGCTCGCTTCCAATGAGTTGTAGGGACCTCAAACAAGTTTCAAACATTGCTCCGAGATCGTCCAAGAGAACCGTTCGAGGTGCCGATGCGGCTTCAAGAAAGCCCTGAAGATCCCCTAGCGCGACCAAAGCTGAGCCCAAGAGGTGATTATTAGGGTTCCTGCTTGGGGGATGTTGGGGTAGTTGGCACCGACCCTTCCGTTGCCTGGGTGGTCCAAAGGTGACCGCCATCTCGGGCACCCCAAGAGAGCCCAAAATGGATTCAATTGCCCCCCCAGTAAGGTGTGGCTAAAAAACAGGTTCTGGATAGCTTCAGTAGGCATCCAAGCGGCCTCTAAGTTCACAATTGCTGGCCGGCCTGCTTCACTGTGCGTGTGCGTATCGTCTTCCATTTTCCCGACAGCTCGTCCGGGCATCGCTTCTGGATGGGTTGGTCGGGACACGCGAAGCGTCAAATCTTGTTGTTGGCAGATTATGAGTCCCTCGGGTGCATCGGGGGCCCTCTTGAGAGCACGTGAGATCTTTAGGCGGTCTTCGGGCAGTTGTAGCAAATTTTGGGGACCGCCTGGTCAGGTCTAGAGGTCGTGTTGTAGCTCTCATGGGGCGGTCATTGGGGAACGCTTTTGCAGGCCCCAGAAATCCTACCAGACAGTTGACAGGTATTCTAGCACGCTCACTGTGTGAAACGCACGGCGTCGGATATGGGAAAGGTCTTCGGTTCTAGGGGCTTCGGTTTTCGCAAGGGCTTCCTGGCTGGTCTCGGGGCCAAGAAGACCACGGGGAGTAAAAGTTGCAATCCTTAATGTTGGGGCGCGGCGAGAAACTTACCAGACAGCTCAGGGGCATTCTAATCACAGCCAGCGCTCCAGAGGGCACGGCGACGGATCCCCACAATTTCTTCGAAGAGCGCACGCAAGAACTAGGTTTACGACGAGCTCGCAGTCGTTGGTACAGCCCAGGCGAGATTTATGGGACCGAGTGGATCGCCCTCCTAAGGAGCAGGGTGCCATTATGCCATCTCCAGTTCGAGGTTTTGACCACATACCGAAATGTGCTCTGCAGCGTCAAAATCAGAATCCACGTTGCCATCTTTGTCTGGCTGTAGCTGTTGCCCCATTCTATCGCCATCGCGATCAGATTGCATTATCGACCGATGTTCCTTAGGCGTTCATTCGCTGCTGCAAGCGCCTGTAGCCACATGTCGTGAGTCGAGCGACGCGGGACCCAATCATTTGTGTATCGGTCTCTCTCTCTTTCCTCTATATCTCTCTCTATATATGTATATGTTGATGTGAATGTGTGACACCCCGCACTTGCGGATCAGAGAGAGGGGGGGCGGGCGCGGGGTGGGTAGTGGGTGGGTCGCGGGCGGGTCGCCAGTGGGTCGCGGGGTGGGTCGCGGGGTGGGTCGCGGGGTGGGTCGCGGGTGGGTCGTGGGCGGGTCGCCGGTGGGTCGCGGGTGGGTCGGGGATGGGTCGCGAGTGGGTCGCGGGTGGGTCGTGGATGGGTGGCGGGTGGGTCGCGGATGGGTCGCGCGCGGGTCGCGGGTGGATCGCGGGCCAGGTCGCGAGAGGGACGACGACATCAACGCAACGCAACGCGCTTCAACGAAACAGCAATCCGCACCTCGGAACCCCACTTCAGCTAACACCCAGGGACAGTGAATGACCGTTCGGCCCCTCATTCTAATATGCACAAATCTCTACATGTATGTATGTGTGTATGTGTTGGTCCGCCGTGTCTCGCTGCTGCTAGCTGAACTTTGAATGATCTTCTGGCGGGACGGCTGCCGAGACGATGCGCACGGTCATTGATTGCCCTATTCTCTCCAGTTCTGGCCCCGTCTCGATGGAAGCCATACGGTGGTGGCTCCGATGCAAGACGCGCAACATGGGCGATGAATTCAAAGATGAAGATGATACAACAGACGCCCCGTCACACAGGCCCGGACGGCTCCGCGGCGGCGGCGCTGCCGGGAACCGCTCGCCCGCGAGGGGAAGAGCAAGCCGGCGGGCCCCGCCGTGCAGGGGCACCACAAGGCTCGGCGGCAGCGGGGGCGGATATCGACTCAGCGGCAGCAGCGGCGGCCGCAGCAGCGACAGGCGCGATGTCATTTTTTGTGGGTCGAGTGGCGTGCGAGGTCTTGTCTCGGCGACTACAAACGGTATGGTTATGCCGGGGTGTGGTTTGCGATCGGCACCGTCGGGGCCTGGGGAGCACGACACTGTCCTCGTCGGGCCTGCCCGGGGCGCGGCGGAGAGCTCTGTCGAGATACTCGCCCGCACCCCAGGGTGCCCCCAGGGTGCCAGTTGCAAACCCTTTGCAAGCCACACCCTTCGGAGTCGCCGATTGTCGGTGAGGCCTGAGCGCGCACCGTCCTCCACGCCCTGCTGGAGCGGAGTGTCGTCCAGACGGGGTCTTCTTGCGGAGCAGGCTGTTCCCGATGCCGGGGGCCGCCGGCCATGTGCCTCGGAGCGCTCCGGCTCCAGAGGCGCTCGTTTCCTCGCGCTGCGTTTCCCCTGAGCTCGAGGCCACTTTCGAGCTCCGCATTTGGCAGGAGCACGCCCCGAAGCACTTCTGTGGAAGGGTTGGAGGAAGCAGCGGACCCCACGGTGATACAGAAGCTGAGTCGGACGTTCCGGCGAAAACGCCAGCCAGGACATGCCAACCTTCCGGCACCCTTCGGGTCGGGGGCGCCATGGCCAGGGACCAGGCGTTTCCCCGACGACCCAGATAAGCAGGAGTGCCCCGAGTGCGAACAGCCGCAGATCCGAGTGCCCCCATCTCGCCCCGCAGGAAGGTATTTCTTTCGGCCCGATAGGACGAGCCGCAGCGGAGCATGAGGAACGGCCGCGCTTCTGGCTCCGAGGACTGGCACCGCTAGGATGGGCGTATAAAATAGGTGACCACTGGGCGGAGCTCAGTTTCACGGCGGACGGGGTCCTCGCGCATCAGCACAGATTCGGCCCTCCCTCCTCAGGCAGAAGCAGGATCTGACGGCAGCAGGGGGGCAGACTCCCCGGACATCATGTCTAGGACGTTTTGTTTTTGATGCCCAACATGTCATGGACGGCATAGCTAGGGGCCACCAATACGCTAGCTCAACCAAATCTGCTGCCTGGTGCAGTTTCTGGGCCGAGGTGGAAGAGCACCCTGGGGACCCCGCTTTCTGCAAAGTAGAGTCCCACCTCTCACGCGCCGACATAGGGAGGTTGTCAACGAAAATGATTTCGTCGCGAACGAGGCGGCCGACGGAGCGGCCGATTAGGCCTGGAAGGAGTCAAGCACAGAGCTCAGGCAGCAAAGGGCAACCCAGGACCCACCCTTGCCGAGCAAATCGCCACGCAGAGAGCGAAGCGACTCGCCAAGAGAGTCGACCTCGTCGTTGCGGCAGCCACCTCCGCTCACAGGCCATAGGCCTGGAGCGGGGGGACGCGCTGTGCTGTGTGTTGCGGTCTCCCTCGAGGGCCACAGGCCTGGAGCGGGGGGACGCGCTGTGCTGTGTGTGTGTGTTGCGGTCTCCTTCGAGGGGGCCACTCCCAAGCTTGAGCGGCTGCGCTCCCAGTGTTTAGGTCGGCCTGCCCAATCCGTTTCAGCCACCGCCTCAGGAACACTCGGGGCTTGTGGTGGTGTACCACGTGTGGTGGATCAGGGGAGGCCAAGTTTCTGTCTCTGGCTAAGGAATGTACCAGAGCCGCCCGTGCAAGCAACGCCGCCCTGGTCCGCCTCGAGAAGGACGAGCTCACCCCAAAGCGGGCCTTTGGGCCCGACGCGCCCGGAGGTTACCTATCCTCTTTTTGTCCTTGGGCCCCATATTCCATTAGTGGACCATGCCCCCTATGAGCCACCCAGCAGTAGGAGGAGGAGGAGGAGGAGGAGGAGGAGGCAGAAGAAGAGGAGGAGGGAGGAAAATGTCCTGAGGGAAACGGGTCCTGAAGTTTGATCCCATTTTCGGCCACCCGAGGCCCTCCACAGGCCCCATAATTGTCAGAGAGCGATTCGGGGCGAAAAGCTGGTCCTGGGAGACCAGGACCCGTTTCCGTCAGTGCCCGTTTGTTTCATGCCAATGGTTTGGTGTTCAAGGCGTCGGATGTCTGGGCCAAAAGTCGCCCCACCCACCACGCCAAGCCCCAACGTACCAAACACCGCCCCGCCCACCACACAGCCAAACATCATTTCGCCAACCAAGCACCGCAACACGCATAATGGTATACATGGCGTGAGTGCTACCTGTGGGCTCGGGGGCGTCGAGGAGGGGGGTTGGGGCTAGGGGGTGGGGATATCATGGCCGGAGCTGTCCTTGCGATTGGGAGTCAGGGCGAGGATGGTTTTACGACAGGCTTGTTTGCCAGCTCCCGGTGGTAATCAGCGATCGTGTGTCAATCCCTCTCGTTTCCTTCTCCTTCTCCAGAATTCCGATGACAATTGAACACGTATATCAAAAAAAGAAAGTACCCAGGGAAATTATCCCGGCAAAGCAACCTAACAGCGATGTGTAGAAGCATATCTGGAAGCATTCCCTTTAAGATTCAGATGAGAATCCAGTTGTAGAATTCTGCTGTTCTCGCAGTCGCAGTCGCATTCGCGATGACAGTTGCAGTGGCAACGGCAGTCGCAGTCACAGCCTCAGCCTCAGCCTGCATCAGCCTCAGCCTGCCTCAGCCTCAGCCTCAGCCTGCCTCAGCCTCAGCCTGCTTCAGCCTCAGCCTCAGTCTGCCTTCAGCCTCGGCCTCAGCCTCAGCCTGCCTCAGCCTCAGCCTGCAGCCTCAGCCTCAGCCTCAGCCTCAGCCTCAGCCTCAGCCTCATCAGCCTCAGCCTCAGCCTCAGCCTCAGCCTCAGCCTGCTCAGCCTCAGCCTCAGCCTCAGCCTGCAGCCTCAGCCTCCTCAGCCTCAGCCCTCAGCCTCAGCCTCAGCCTCAGCCTCAGCCTCAGCCTGCCTCAGCATCAGCCTGCTTCAGCCTCAGCCTCAGCCTGCCTCAGCCTCAGCCTCAGCTGCTTCAGCCTCAGCCTCAGTCTGCCTTCAGCCTCGGCCTCAGCCTCAGCCTGCCTCAGCCTCAGCCTGCATCAGCCTCAGCCTCAGCCTCAGCCTGCCTCAGCCTCAGCCTGCCTCAGCCTCAGCCTCAGCCTGCCTCAGCCTCAGCCTGCCTCAGCCTCAGCCTCAGCCTCAGCCTCAGCCTCAGCCTCAGCCTCAGCCTCAGCCTCAGCCTGCCTCAGCCTCAGCCTCAGCCTGCCTCAGCCTCAGCCTGCCTCAGCCTCAGCCTCAGCCTGCCTCAGCCTCAGCCTCAGCCTCAGCCTCAGCCTCAGCCTCAGCCTCAGCCTGCCTCAGCCTCAGCCTCAGCCTCAGCCTCAGCCTCAGCCTCAGCCTCAGCCTTCAGCCTCAGCCTGCCTCAGCCTCAGCCTGCCTCAGCCTCCCAGCCTCAGCCTGCCTCAGCCTCAGCCTCAGCCTCAGCCTGCCTCAGCCTCAGCCTGCCAGCCTCTCAGCCTCAGCCTCAGCCTCAGCCTCAGCCTGCCTCAGCTCAGCCTCAGCCTGCCTCAGCCTCAGCCTTCAGCCTCAGCCTCTCAGCCTGCCTCAGCCTCAGCCTCAGCCTCAGCCTCAGCCTCAGCCTCAGCCTGCCTTCAGCCTCAGCCTCAGCCTCAGCCTGCCTCAGCCTCAGCCTCAGCCTGCCTCAGCCTCAGCCTGCAGCCTCAGCCTCAGCCTGCTTCAGCCTCAGCCTCAGTCTGCCTTCAGCCTCGGCCTCAGCCTCAGCCTGCCTCAGCCTCAGCCTGCATCAGCCTCAGCCTCAGCCTGCATCAGCATTCAAAATGTGGCCCGGGTATGCAGTTCTGGGAACTCGAAGAACACGAAGCGGCCTACAGTTGGCTCCGGGCATTCAAAACCATGCCCAGGAATGGAGTTCTGGGAACTCGAAGACCACGAAGTGGCCTACAGTTGGCTCCGGGCATTCAAAATCATACCCAGGAATGGTGTTCTGGGAACTCGAAGAACACGAAGTGGCCTACAGTTGGCTCCGGGCATTCAAAATTTTGCCCAGGAATGGAGTTCTGGGAACTCGAAGAACACGAAGTGGCCTACAGTTGGCTCCGGGCATTCAAAATCATGCCCAGGAATGGAGTTCTGGGAACTCGAAGACCACGAAGTGCGTTACTGCTGGCTACAAAAAGAGTCCCCGGTTTTCCCCGGGATCCCCCGGATCCTGCCCAGACCCCCTTGGGGAATCAGGATGCTTTCTTTTGACCCCACTAGAAACCTATCAGTCTTCGCTGTTAGGTAAAAGCCCTAATTGCAGCAAGCGTGAAGAGGCGGGTCGAGGAGTAGGAGGTCGGTTGGTGAAGGCATGCATTCCTGGGCACTCTTGGGGAATCCCAGGAACACTGACAGGCCAGACAGGGATGAGGGCACGGCCATGACTTCAGGGTGTTTGCGACAACGGATCGTGGCCGTCCTCCCCCTTCCCATCCCCTCCCCCTCCGCCTCCCCCTCCCCCTCCCCCTGCCCCTCTCCCTCCTCCCCCTCCCCCTTCCCCTTTCCCTCATCCCCCTCCCCCTTCCCCTCCTCCTCCTCCTCCTCCTCCTCCTCCTCCTCCTCCTCCTCCTCCTCCTCCTCCACTTTTTCTTGCCATCAATGGAGGCGGCATTGGGGCGAGACCACGATCCCCGAGAATGAGTTGGGAGGAGGTCGCAGGCGAGACAGCCGCCAGACTGCCTCTGGGCCGGGCGGTCTCGGGCTCCGCGTCCCCTCTCACGGCGCTCTCCTGCTGTTCTTGTCATCACGATCAGAACCCTCTGCAGTGGAGACCCATGCCAAGAAACACCCCGCTCGCCTCCAGGGTGCCCTGGGTTTCCTTGGTTTCGATGGTTTTGTTGTGGAAAGCGTGGCGTTCCCACACCAAGAACCAATGGACGCCCTGGGGTCTCAGGGTTGGGTCTCTTGTGGAAGGCCTCTTGTGGTCGGGCCTCCACTGCATGGCGAAGCGCCAGCAGGGAGAAGTGAAGCCAACGAACAACAAAAACAAAACCGTCTGCCGCCCCCCCCCCCCACACTCTTCGGCGCGCCCAGTGTGTGCTCGCCCTACGGCGGCCGTGGCAGGCGGAGATCGCCGCCGACCGCCCCGCGGAAACCGACGGCGTCGAGGAGGCGCTCGCGGGCGCCGAGGCGCTGCTCCAGCGCGCCGAGACGGAGCGCGGAGGCTTCAGCGGCGCCGCTGAGGTCTTCTACATCTTGGCGGCACGCACGAGGGTCGGAGGAGGGCCTGTCGGCACCTCCTCCTCCTCCTCCTCCTCCTCCTCCTCCTCCTCCTCCTCCTCCTCCTCCTCCTCCTCCTCCTCCTCCTCCTCCTCCTCCTCCTCCTCCTCCTCCTCTCGGAGGGGAGGAGGGCCAGTCGAGACAACGGCGGCCCTCTCAGGCGTGCTTCGTCCTCCTTGGGAGCTCCCGGGGGGCCTCTCGCCGCCGCGGCGGGAGCCGCGGCGACGAGCCGGTCAGGATGGACTCTGGGCGGGGGTCTGGGGGGCCACTGTCTCCAGTCTCATGGGAGGAGGAGGAGGAGGAGGAGGAGAAGAAGAAGAAGGAGGAGGAGGAGGAGGAGGCAGAGGGTCTGGGGATCGAGTTTGAGCGGAGCCGGCGCCATTGTCTCACAACGGGCCCTCGCCAGGGCGAGCGGGGCGACCTCCTGGAACGTGCGGGGGGGCCTCTCGGAACGCGGGTGGCCTCGCGGGCGGGACGCCGCGGCCTCCGAGGAACCCTTGAGAAGCCGCCACGGGCGTTTCTGTCGGGGGCGTGGTGATGTTGCTGCTGCTGTTGATGTTGCTGCTGATTTTGACGTTGATGCTGATGCTGACGTTGATGGTGGTGGTGATGATGATGCTGATGCTGATGCTGATGCTGATGCTGATGATGATGATGATGATGATGATGATGATTATGATGATGATGATGATGATGATGATGATGATGATGATGATGATGATGATGATGATGATGATGATGATGATGATGGTGGTGGTGGTGGTGGTGGTGGTGGTGGTGGTGGTGATGGTGATGGTGATGCGGCGATGCGGGTGATGATGCGGATGATGATGTTGATGATGTTGATGATGATGATGCTGATGATGACGATGACAATGACGATGACAATGACGGTAATGATGACGATGGTGATGACGAGGTCGCGGACGATGACGATGACGACGACGATGACGATGATAAGTTTGATGATGATGCTGACGGTGATGATAATGGTGATGGTGGTGGTGGTGAGGAGGAGGAGGAGGAGAAGGAGAAGGAAGAGGAGGACGATGATGATGGTGGTGGTGATGAGATGGTAATGGTGATGGTGATGGTGGTGGTGATGGTGATGACGATGGTGGTGGTGGTGATGATGATGATGATGATGGTGATGGTGATGGTGATCGTGATCGTGATGGTGATAGTAATGGTGATGGTGGTGGTGATGATGATGCTGATGAGGAGGAGGAGGAAGATGATACTGAGGATAATGATGATGAGGACGATGTGAAGGATGAGAAGGAGGAGGATCAGGAGGAGCAAGAGCAGGAGGAAGAGGAGGAAGAGGAAGACCGTCACATGTGACACCTGTCGTCTGCACTAGTTGAGGAGCCCTCGTGGAACTCGTTTGGCCTCCTGTGGCTGTCTTGGCCTCCTGTGAGGCAGTCTTGAGTGCCATCTTGGGCCGTTTGGGGGCCCTCTTGGGCCGTCGTGGAGCCCTCTTGGGCAGTCTTGAGCGCCTCGCGGGCCGTCTTGGAGCCATCTCCAAACGTTTGGGGGCCCTCTTGAGAGCATAGTCGGCCGTCTTGGGATTCTCTTGGGGGCTCCTTGGGCCGTCTTGGGACGTAGGAAGCTCAAAAAGGCGAGGACCAAACAAACATTGAAAACCCACAGGAGTAACACTGACGCTTGCCTCTCGAGGCCCTCCTGGGAAGGCTCTTGGGGCTCTCTTGGGACGTCTCGAAGGCCTCTTGGGCCGTCTTCAGGCCATCTTGGGCCGCCGTGAGGCCACAGAGGGCCGTCTTGGAGCAATCCTGGGTCGTCTTCGAGGGAGCGCGAGGTTGCCGCATTGCGCAGGGGCCCGTGGCCTCGTGCGTGCGAACACGTCGCATGCTGCCCGGGATCCTGGCCTTGGGGAGGGGGGCTGGTGCATGCAACGGGGTGCGACTGGAGTCAGGCGATCGCAAACATGGATCAAGGGGGCGTGGATTAGCGACGGGTCCCGCTGTTATAGGGAAGCGCAGATCTCCGCCGCCGAACGAGGCGCCACCAGCCACATTTTGTGGAGGGCACCCCCCCCTGTCAATGGGTATGGCGACCGCGAGCCAAACCCATGGATCGCTAATCCATGTTTGCGCGCCCCCCGATGGAGGAGGGGGGGGGCCCTCCGGACATCACAAAAAAGCATCCTACCTATCAGCACTTGGCATTCTGGCACGCCTCATCAACGTGCCAGGGGGTACGGTGGCGGACTAGTCTTTTGGTACGAGTAGTATTAGTGTCATTCAGATTTGTCTGATTCGTCGTCTTCGTCTCGGTACGAATCTCCTTATTCATATGAAGCTTCGTATTCGTACCATTTCTTTCGTATACCCATTCTTATATTCGCTCGTATGTTTGATTGCCTGATTCACTTTAGCAGTATATTGTTTGATAGGTTGCAGTCGCAGCATTCGCATTGTTACTGACAGTCGGGTTATGGGTGTCATTGCTGTCCCGAATGACTGTGTCCGTATCCTCATCAGCGTTCGTATTATCAGCAATGTGTGTATTGTGATTGTTCTTCGTATTAGTCTTCTTCATCCTCGTAATAATAGGTTTAGTCTTACTGTTCGTCTTCTTTTTCGTCTTTCAATGTGTCCGCATGGCCTCCCGCGCGCGTGCCCTCCGGCCACGATCGGCAGACCCCCCCGCGTGAGCGCCCCCTCCCATGGACGCCCCAAATTATGAGGAGGAGGAGGAGGCCTACAGTGGAGACCCATGCCAAGAAACACACTGCTCGCCTCCAGGATGCCCTGGGTTTCTTGGGTTCCGATGGTTTTGCCACGGAAAGCGCAGCGTTCCCACGCCAGAAACATGGACGTCCTGGGGTCTCGGGGTTGGGTTGTCTTGTGGAAGGTTTCTTGTGATCGGACCCCCACTGTATGGCATCCGTGGGCCGCTGTCGCCTCAGCTGGCCCTCGTCAGTGCGAGGGGGGGGCGGCCCTCTGAACAGGTGGGGTGGCTCCTCAGAAGACGGGCGGCCCCGTTTCGCTTGATCTGGGCCGTCCACTACACTGGAGGAAAATCCCGATCAGTGGATGGTCCGAAAGTTTTGCAAGCACCAGGCCCGGCCGCAGTTTCGCAAGAGGGCCCCTAAGATCAAGTCGGGCATGTCCCTCTGCAGGAGGAATATTCAAGAATAGCCCAAAAATAGTCTGGTCTGTTTTTGAATCTTTTAGAGTATGTTTCAAACCGTCTAAATTTGTCATCAAATATCCGCCTGTAGCAGGACACGCCCGACCTAACTCTAAGAGGCTAACTCATTGATTGCCCTTTCGTGTTGGTAGGGTTGTGGCATCCTCGCCATGGCGGGCATCCGTCGGCTCAAAATGGCCTAGGAGGTTTTCAAGATTGCACCAGGACGGCGCACGAGGGGCCCAAGATGACCCAGGTGGGCCCCTCGACGACTCAAGAGGGCCACAACACGTCCCCACAACGGCCCGAAAAAAGCATCAGCATCAGCAAAAGAGAGAGAGAGAGAGAGAAAAAAAAAAAAAAAAAAAAAAAAAAAAAGGCGCCCACCGACAGCCGCCCACCGAGAGCCGCCCACCGAAATTGGCCGGCTCCTTTCGCCAATCTCTTCTATGTCCGCTAAGACCTTTTCAGTGTAAGCATTGATCGGGGAATTACCCTTCTCTGTCCGCCGGTGTATGCTTTCAACTATACTAGTGGCTCGTGGGGCCCTAAGGGGGCCGCGCTCAGCACCATGCTCTGGGCTCGGGCGGAAAAGAGAAAAAGGGCAGCCTCTCAGCAAGGCCCTGGCGGCCTCCAGGACAGCCATCCCATCTGAGAAGCTTCCGGGCGCCTCTGAGGAGGAGGAGGAGGAGGAGGAGAAGGAGGAGGAGGAGGAGCAGGAGGAGGAAGGGGCGGGGGAGGAGGAGGAGGAGGAGGAGGAGGAGAAGGAGGAGGAGGAGGAGGAGGAGAAGGAGGAGGAGGAGGAGGCCCCTGGCTTCTGTGAAGTCCCCGCCCCCCCTCGCGCCTCTGGCCCCGTGCGCGCCGCCACACGTCGGCGACTCGCTCGGCGACGACGGGGGCGAGGCGGAGGCGGCCGCGGAGTGGCGGTGGCAGGGGCCCGACGGCGCCGGAGCAGCCGCGAGGCCTCCCGGGGGCAGGGGCTCCCATCTCCTCTCCCAGTTGTAGCGTGGTCCTCCTCCTCTTCCTCCTCCTCCTCCTCGTCCTCCTCCTCGTCCTCCTCCTCCTCCTCCTCCTCCTCCTCCTCCTCCTCCTCCTCATGTCTTAGCCTTCCCAAGGGAGGATCACTACGGCCGGAAGCTTCAGCATAGCGTGTCGCGCCACCGGCTTTGGATCGCCGCGCGGCGGCGCGATACGCGCGTGGTCTCTCGGGCGATCGCAAGCATGGTTGTAGCGCGATGGCTGTAGGATGGCGACATCACCTTGGAGGTCGCAGGCGCCCATCGGATGGCTCCAGCGTGCTGCTAGACATCGGATCCCGCCCAAGCGTTCCAGGGCTCAGAAGCTCGACCTCATATTCGACCAGAAGCCGCTCCCAACCAAAGGCTCTGAAGAGTTGTCCATCAACGGCATCCACGTTCGGGCTGTCCCTCTGAAGACTGCACCTTGAGGGGAGGAGAGCTCGAGAGATTCATCGGGCGTGCGTTTCAGCCAAAGGTTCCATAAGGATTACCCCGAAAAGGTTGCCATGCTCGAGCTGCCCCTTTGGAGACGAGGCGGCGTGCAGGAGGGGATGGCGCCAGGGGGGGGGGTCCTTCTAATGAGGCGGCGCGCATTTTACAACGCTGGGGGCATCATAGAAGCCATCCAGGCCTCCGAGTATGCCCCCTCAGTCAGGCGATCGCGAACATGGATCAAGGGGGCTTGGATTAGCGACGGGTCCCTTTTTGCATGGGAAATCGTGGATTTCCGCCGCCGAACGAGGCGGCACCAGCCGCATTTTGGGGAGGGCACCTCCCCCGATCCATGGATTTGGCGGCCGCGCGCCAAATCCATGGATCGCTAATCCCTGTCTGCGCGCCCTCGGCTCAGGAGTCCCTGGGCCCCTCTGAGAAGGCCCCTGCCTTCTAAGAAGCGCCCCGCCTTTTCAACAGGAAGCTGGATTCGCCGAGCGCGTTCCACTACTCGCAAAGTGCCTACTCGCAAACGTCCGCAAAAAAACAGATGTGTGCTTCGATGGAAGCTATCGTAGATCCCCGCGGCGAATCCCTGCCATTTCCCAGTAGTTACTTTGCGAGTAGTGGAACGCGTTCGTCTATGGATGCGCACGGCGTAGCCGGCCTGGGCGAGATGCCGATACGCACGGGGCCAGATGTCTTTCCAGCTTTCGGCCCTTCTGTGGCCAGGCACGCCGGACCTCCGCATGCGTGCCCGGCGCGCGGCCTAGGGTGGGCGAGTCCGGCCATGTGTGTTTGCAGCCTCGCGGTATACGGTCACCCCCTTCACTGTGAAAGACGGCGCAGTCCTGGCCGTTGGCAACACCCGCGCCTCTCTGCCTCTCACCTCACTGCGCGCTGCCCTTGAGGCGCACGCGTCTCTGGGGGTCATCCCGACTAGCAGTGCGGGCTCTGTCCCCCAAGGGGGGGTATAAAAGATTGGCCCTTTGGTACGTCCATCCCTCTCACACTCACGCCACCCCCTTTGTGCGCGCGACCAGTATTTTGCGTGGCCTTTTGTTCCCAACCGTCCTGTGGCGCTGGGTCCTCGCTTTGGAGATGCAGCGTCCCGCGTTCCTCCTTCTCCTCCTCCTCCTCCTCCTCCTCCTCCTCCTCCTCCTCCTCCTCCTCCTCCTCCTCCTCCTCCTCCTCCTCCTCCTCCTCCCCCTCCTCCTCCTCCTCGTCCTCCTCCTCGTCCTCCTCCTCCTCCTCGCCTTTCCCCATCCTCCCATCCTTGCCTTTGCCATCAGCACCCAGTACAGCGCTTTATGGCCGCGTAGGGAGCTCCACCGACGGCCCCCGCGGCTGTTACCACATGCGTCCATCCGCGCCACCCAGTACAGCGACTCATGGCCCCCAAGTGGCCGTGACCGCATGCGCCCGCGCACGACAATAGTACAGCGCTTCGTGGCCGCATGGGGAGCTCCACCGAAGGCCCTGGTGACTGTGTCCACATGCGTCCGCACACGAGAATGGTACAGCGCTGCGTGGCCCCATTGAGATCCCCACTGAGAGCTCCCCATTCGTCCTCGCCTGCACGCTCTACACGCGCACCGCCACTACGACGTCCCGCTGTCGCTTCGCCAGCGTGCATTCCTCCACCAGGCACTGGGCATTGCACCGCCGATCTACGTTACGATGCCGGCGACGTGTGCGCCTCCAGCCAGAACGTCTCCACAGGGGGCAGTCTGCTGCGGCCACCCCTTCCAGGGCGATATCTGGGCCTGCACCTGGAACGCGCAGGCGTTCCGCTAAGAACGCCGTCCGGCACAGCAGCACATGGAAGGACCGCGAGTGTCTATTTCACCAGCACGACGCAGTGATGATCACGGAGTCCCACGGCATAATGGATTCCCTGCAGCAGACTGCGGCCCCGCATGGATCCCACGCGTGGCGGGCCCTAGGGACGGTGAGTCGCGGAGGAGTCGGCGTGGCAGTGAAGGAGTCGTTCCTGGAGCATTTCCCGCGCCGCGACTGGGCCATCGTGCACCCTGGCCGCGCCGCTGCCCTTCGATTGGACGGCCCGCTCGGCGCCGTGGTTCCACGCAACCTATTTCCAAACAGGCACCCCCACCGACTTCGCCAACCCCTCGGAGGCCCTGGAGCGGAGGTGACCCCCCTCCGCCAGCAACGCGCCCGTCTTCGAGCTGCCGTCGCCCGGAGCACACGCCCTGCACACGAGGCGCTGTCCATCGTCGCCGGCGCCTTCAACTGGGTCGCTCAGGCCAGGGACCGCGTCTGCAAATCCACGCGGGGGCTTCCACGGGCCAGCGGGATCGGCAGGAAGAGGCGCACTCGTCTCGTCTCCTCCCAGCTGTCTCCGAGGTGCACCAGCCTTGCATGACGCGCGACTCCACACAATCGCGGTCCCGGCTCGACAGGGTTGCACGTCAACCTCGAGGCCACCGACCTACTTGACCGCCAGATCACGATTGGGGTGGACGACTGGGACTTCCGCGCCTCCAACCACCGCCTGGCGTTCCTCGCGCGCCGTGCCCCCCCGCCCAATAATGGTCGCCAGTATGAGCCCATCTCGCTGGAAGCGGTCCGTCGCCCGCGCTGGGCACAGGCCGCGGCCCGCGGCCCCGTGGTGCCATGCCGTCTGCGAGGAGAACACCGCCACGAGCGCCGCGCAGGGCCCGGCCCTCCTGCGCGCGGCCATCTGCGACGCGGCGCCCCCAGAAGACTCGGCACAGCGCGCGGCCCGCGCGGATTCCCTGACGACCAGATGGGTTGCACTATGGCGTTCATCTCGGCCGTCGAGCCCCACCTCTGCCCCCTGGCCCGCAACCCGCGCGACCCCTCACTGGCCGCAGGCCGCGGCCTCGCACTGGCGCGCGAGCGCGCGGCGGAGTTGGCTCGCGCCCGCGCGATCGCGGAGTTCGCGCGTTTGCGCGAGGAGTCGCCCGACCCCCCCGCTGGAGGTCTTGCGCCCGCGCCCGGAGGAAGAACTTGCGCCCCCCCCCCCCCCCCCCCCCCGCCCGTCGCCGGGCAGGTGCAAGCTCGCGCAAGCCACCCGGGGCGAGCACGGCACGCTTCGCGCGCAACCCGCCGCCGTGGCCGCGGACTTCCAGCGCCATGCATCTCCACGGCGGGGCCGACAGATCGAGCGCCCCGCCGCCGCCGGTTCGACGAGGATCTGCCGCCCCCCCCCCCCCTGGCGGCAGGCGCGGAGCGGCGACGTCGAAAAGGCGGTCCGGAGCGCGGGGCCATCGTCTCGGGGCTTCGACGGGGCCCCCGCGGAGGCGCGCAGGCAGCTGGGCGAGCTGGGCATCGACGGCCTTCATGCCGTCTTGTTTTATCTCGCGTGTCCGGCCCCGACGGCGAGGAGCTCCAGCGCCGCCCCGCCCCCCCCCCCCCCCCCCCCGACTTCAACTCCCCCCTCTTGCGCCCCCTGCCCAAGGAAGAGTCGGGCCAAGACGAGGCCGTCGGACACGTCTACGGCGCGGACAAGGCGCGCCCTATAAACGCGGTCAGCTTCGACAGTCGAATCTCGGCCAACGTTGCCCGCTTCTGCCTTGGAGGCAATCCTCCAGTTCTGGGTCTCCAAAATCCAGCGGGCATTCGTCGGCGGGCGCCCGCTTCTGGCCAACGCGATCGACATCGATGCGGGGACGCGGCTCGCCGCATTGGCTCAGAAGGATGCATTTTCTTCGGTTTCCGGCCGGCCCCCCCGTCGGGCACCCCGCCATGCCTCGCCAGGTTCATCGCGGCCATGCACCGCGACGACGTCTGCCAGATCGTCGCGGGAGGGCGCAGGTTCGAGGGCTTCGCGCTCTCGGCGGGCGCGCGGCAAGACTGCCAGCTGTCTTCGCTGCTCTTCGCCATCGCCGCGGACCTCCTACTTCGCCGGCTCCACCGGCCCCCCCCCCGCCACCGCGCCGCGGGCGTGCGCCGACGACCTCGCCATCTCCCGCCTGGCGCTGAACGCGGGCGCATCAGTCTTCGCCCCCCTGCGCCCGGTCAACCTAACCGAGCTCCGGGACACAATCGCCGCCTGCGCCCCCAGGCGGGGCGCCATGATGATTGCGCACACCGGGGCGCCTCGGGCCCACCCTCGGCCCGCGCAGTCCGCGGGCATCTCGCGGCGCAAGCCGATGGAGAAATTCTTCGATCGGGCCAGCATGCGGGGAAGGGTCGGCCGCGGCTTCCAGCCCACGCCGCTCGCGGCCAGGATATACCTCGCATCTGCGCTCAGATCCGTGGCACGGCCCCTCTCCGCCCCGGCGGAGTGGGCCGCGGTCGAGCGCGAGGCGGCGGCCCGTTTGTTCCCGGGTCAGCGGGGGTGGATTCCCCCGCCCATTTTGCAGGGCCCGAGGTCAATGGGATTATCCGGCAGCATCCCAGAACTTGCGACGCTCTCGCTCGCGGCCCGTTTCTCCGTGGCCAAGCACGAAGACACGAACGAGGGCGGCCTGCAGACGACGCTCCAGGCCCGGGAGCTCCAAAGGGCCACTGCAGATTGTGATCTCGAACTCCGACGGGCGCGGTGGGATGGCTGGTTCAGGGGCGCTGCAATCCTGCACTTGGACGCCGCGCGCGCTCCTGAGGTCGTTGGGGGCGCCGTTGCAGGAGCTGGAAGCGCAGCTAGGCGACCCTGCAGGGGAGCCGGGCTGCTCACTGACGAACTCACAGAGGTCCGCGCGCCCTTCCTCCTCCTCCTCCTCCTCCTCCTCTTCCTCCTCCTCCTCCTCCTCCTCCTCCTCCTCCTCCTCCTCCTCCTCCTCTTCCTCCTCCGCCTCCTCCTCCTCTTCCTCCTCCTCCTCCTCCTCCTCCTCCTCGCCGTGTCGTCCTCGCTCACCCCCGATTGCTGGAGCTCCATGTGGTTTAATTACATGAATTTCCTGCGTCGCGGGGGGAGGGGGGAAACGTAACGAATTTCCTCCCCCCATGCGATGGCGCGCGGCTCGCGGTGGAGGTCTTGCTTGTCCGCGTAGTTTGGCCGTGCCGGTCCATCCGCTATCATATTGCGGAGAGGTGTTTCTTGGCGCGGCGGCGGCGAAAGTCGCGCGTCGGCGCTACTGTGTTGAGTTTGCTCGTTTACTCTCCTTCCCCCTCCCTCTCCTTCCCCCTCCTCCCTGCCGCTGTCGCCGCTGCCGCTTCTCCACCATGTATTATCGCAGTAG
Source organism: Prorocentrum cordatum (assembly GCA_963575745.1). Taxonomy (NCBI): domain Eukaryota; class Dinophyceae; order Prorocentrales; family Prorocentraceae; genus Prorocentrum; species Prorocentrum cordatum. Next base: position 1,042,175 of record CAUYUJ010015271.1, read on the forward strand.
TGTTGTTGATCCGCTCCAGTTGGAGCTGCGCTCGTAGGGCTTTCCCTAGTGCATGGGCAGATGTTGCGCGATACCGAATGTTGTCGCCCGAGATTCCTTCGCGTTGCCCTTTCTGCTTTCTTCTTCCTCCGCTACTCCCCCTCTTCGTGCCGTTCCTCGCACGGCCCTGTCCCATCGCTGTGTCGGCTCCAGTTCTGGGCTCATTACATGGAGTAACGTGGGGTCTATACTTGGCGGCTGTAGAGGCCCAGAGGCGCCTAAACCCTCGACTGGACGTCGGTGGCCGAGGGCGGTTGCATTGCTGGATTTTCTCTCTCCCTCCTCTTCCTCCTCGTCCTCCCCCCCCTTGGTGGTGCTTTTGAGCCCCCTTCCCCGGACAGCGCAAGCACCACCACAAGTTGTTGCACGAGCCAAGGTCTCACTTGTTGGCTCACCTATTGCAGGTTGGCCCTCGCGCGATTCCGGGTTTGCTCGGTCCATATTGCTGGCATCTCGTCACCCGTGGTTCGAGTTTGTTGCGCATTCGCGTGGTTTTGATCGCCCCCTTGAGGGGCAGCGGATCAGTCAGCTGCGCGCTCGAGGGAGAGAAAGATCGCGAGGAGGTCACTTATAGATCCAAAGTCATATTTGTGAGTGAAGAAATCCTTTGTCGATATGTCGCAAGTCGCATCGGAAGCCGCAGGAATCAAGACGCCACAACAAAAGCTGAAGGTGTAAACAACCGAGAACAACCAAGAGCAAGTACAACCCATGAAGATCAACCAGAGCTCGGCTCTCTGTTGTTATTGCTAACCAATTACGATCGAAACACTTACTGCATCACAACAAAAACACGAACGTGCTGAATTGAAACATAGATATCAATGTGACGGTAAACACACACACACACACGCAACCATTTCAAACAATTAGTTATCCAGACACATGACCCAATCATCTGCAGCAGCGGGTACCGTCGTTGTGACTATCGCCTTACGTGGAGCTCCCTACAGGGCCACGAAGCGTGTGAGGAGTGTGCCGAAATGGGCGGGGGAGACGCGTCCGGACTGCGCCACGGAGACCTTCGGTGGAGCTTTATATGGGGCCACGAAGCGTTTGAGGGGCGTGCCGAAATGAGTGGGGCAGACGCATGCGGGCTGCGCCACTGGGACCTTCTGTGGAGCTCCCTATGTGGCCACGAAGCGTGTGAGGGGTGTGCCGACATGGGTGGGGCGGACGCATGCGGGCTGCGCCACTGGGACCTTCGGTGGAGAGCCCTAACTGATCACGAAACGTGTGAGGGGCGTGCCGTAATGGACGGGGCGGACGCATGAAGACATGGGCCACCGGGGGCTTTGGTGGAGCTCCCGATGGGGCCACGAGGCGTAGGAGGGATGTTCCCGCATGGGTTGGGAGGACGCATGCGGGCTGCGCCACTGGGACCTTCGGTGGAGCTCCCTATGTGGCCACGAAGCGTGTGAGGGGTGTGCCGACATGGGTGGGGCGGACGCACGCGGGCTGCGCCACTGGGATCTTCGGTGGGGCCCCCTATTGGGCCACGAAACGTGTGATGGGGCTCCCTAGGGGGCCACGAAACGCGTGAAGGGTGTGCCGAAATGGGTGGGGCGGACGCATGCGGGCTGTGCCATTCGGACCTTCGGTGGAGCTCCGATTGTGGGCCAGTAAACGCGCGAGGGATGTGTCCGAATGGGTGGGACGGACGCACGTGGGCTGCGCCACTGGGACCTTCGGTGGGGCCCCCCAATGGGGCCACGATACGTGTGAGAGGTGTGCCGACATGAGTTGGGCGGACGCATGCGGGCTGCGACACTGCGACTCTGGGTGGAGCTCCCTACAGGGCCACAGAGCATTTAAGGGGTGTACAGAAGTGAGTGGGGCGGACGCATGCGGGCTGCGCCACTGCGACCTTCGGCGGGGCTCCTTATGGGGCCACGAAACGCGTGAGGAGTGTGCCGACATGGGTGGGGCGGACGCATGCGGGCTGTGCCATTTGGACCTTCGGTGGAGCTCCCATTGTGGGCCGCTAAACGCGCCAGTGGTGTACCCGAATGGGTGGGGCGGACGCATGTGGGCTGCGCCACTGGGACTTTCGGTGGGGCTCCCTACGGGGCCACGATGCGTGTGAGAGGTGTGCCGACATGGACGGGGCGGACGCATGCGGGCTGCGACATTGCGATTTTGGGTGGAGCTCCATACAGGGCCACGGAGCATTCGAAAGTGGGCGGGGCAGACGCGTGCGGGCTGTGCCACCGGGAAGTTCGGTGGAGCTCCCTATGTGGCCACGAAGGGTGTGAGTGGTGTGCCAACATGGGTGGGGCGGACGCATGCGGGCTGCGCCCTTGGGACCTTCGGAGGAACCCCATGTGGTCACGAAGCACGTGGGAGGTCTGTCCAAATGGTTGACATGCGGATGGCAGAGGCAGGGAGGGGAGGAGGGAGGAGGGTGAGGCGCTGTCTCTTCTCAACGAGGACCTAAGACCACAGGATGGTTGGGACAAGCGCACGAATAGTTTCAAAGCAAGTAGAACCAGTGGGAACGAATTGGCAACCATTTGAGACGATCTGGGCGAATAACGAAGTCTATGCAGGTGCGAGAACCGTCTCTGTGAGTATCGCCTTAAGTGGATCTGCGAATGATGCCACGAAGCGCGTGAGGGGTGCGCCGAAATGGGCGGTAGGGACGCATCCAGACCGCGCCATTGGGACCCTCGGTGGAGCTCCCTGTGGAGCCATTAAACGCCTGAGGGGTGTGATGGGTGGGGTGGACGCATGCGGGCTGCGCTAGTGGGACCTTCGGTGTGTCTCCCAGTGGGGCCACGCAACGTAGGAGGGGTGCGCCTAAAGATTGGAAACCTCGGTGGAACTTCCGATGGGACCACGAAACGTGTGAGGGGTGTGCCTACATGAGTGGGGCGGGCGCATGCGGGACCTTCGGTTGAGCTCCTTTGGGGGCCACGAAACGTGTGAGGGGTGTGCCCGAACGGGTGGGGCGGACGCATGCGGGCTACGCCATCATGGTCTCTGGTGGGGCTCCCTAAGGGGCCACGACACGTGCGATTGTGTGCCGAAATGGGCGGGCGGACGCATGCGGGCTGCGCCCCTGGGACCTTCGGCGGGGCCCCTTTTGTGGGGCCACGGAACGTGTGAGGTGTGTGCCGATGGACGGGGCGGACGCAACCACTGGGGTCTTGGGCTGAGCTCCCTATTGGGCAACGAAGCGTGTGAGGGGTGTGCCGAAATGGATGGGGCGGACGCATGCGGGCTGCGCCATTGAGACCTTCGGTGGGGCTCCCAATGGGGCCAAAAAGCGTGCGAGGGGTGTGCCAACATGGGCAGGGCGGACGCATGCGGGTTGTGCCCGTGGGAACTTCGGTGAAGCCCCTTATGGGGCCACGAAACGTGTCAGGGGTGTGCCCGAAATCGGTTGGCGGGCGCATGCTCCCTATGGGAAAGAAGGGTGCACAAGATTCGCATGATGCTGAGCTGTGCGGGGGGCCGGGGCAAGGATGGGAGGATGGAGGAAGGAGAGGAGAGGGGGAGAAGAATGAGGAGAGGAGTGGCGCGGGGCGCTGTCTTTTCAACACGAGGACCCAATACCGCATGATGATTAGGGACATAACGAAAGCACCCTGAATATGCTTGAACAATATAGAGCAGCGAAACATGTGTAGCAACCATTTGGCCAACCGCTGGTGACAACAAAGCATCGTTTGCAAGTGACGCGTGACCTTAGTATTGGTAGTACGGGTAGCCTTGGTCGCAGTAGCAGTGACAGTGGCAGTCACAGCAGCAGCAACAGTAGTAGTAGCAGTCGTAGTTGCAGTACATAGTAGTTATAGTAGTAGTGGCGGTGGTATGAGTAGCCATCGGCGTCGTCGCCGTCGTAGTAGTGGTAGTAGTAATAGTAGTAGTAGTAGCCGTAGTAGCCGTAGAAGTAGTAGTCGAAGTAGTAGTAGTAGTAGTAGCAGCAGCAGCAGCAGCCGTACAGCAGTGGTAGCAGCAGTAGCAGTAGAAGTAGTAGAAGTAGCGGTAGTGGTAGTAGTAGTAGTAGTAGTAGTAGTAGTAGTAGTAGTAGTAGTAGTGGTAGTAGTAGCAGTAGTAGTGGCCGTAGCAGTAGTATTCGTAGTGGCCGTCGTAGTTGTAGTCGTAGTCGTAGTCGTAGTCGTAGTAAGTAGTAGCAGTAGTAGTAGTAGTAGTAGTAGTAGTAGCAGTAGTAGTAGCAGTAGTGGTAGTAGTAGTAGTAGTAGTAGTAGTAGTAGTAGTCGTAGTAGTAGTAGTAGTAGTGGTAGTAGTAGTAGTAGTAGTAGTAGTCGTCGTCGTCGTAGTAGTAGTAGTTGCTGTTGCAGTAGGAGTAGTACGAGTAGTAGCAGCCGTAGTATTAGCAGTGAGTGTAGCACCAGTAATATTATTAGTAGTAGTAGTAGTAGTAGTAGTAGTAGTAGTAGTAGTAGTAGTAGTAGTAGTAGTAGTAGTAGTAGTAGTAGTAGTAGTAGTAGTAGTAGTAGTAGTAGTAGTAGTAGTAGTAGTAGTAGTAGTAGTAGTAGTAGTAGTAGTAGTAGTAGTAGTAGTAGTAGTAGTAGTAGTAGTAGTAGTAGTAGTAGTGGTAGTGGTAGTGGGTAGTGGTAGTGGTAGTGGTAGTGGTAGTGGTAGTGGTAGTGGTTGTGGTGGTAGTGGTAGTGGTAGTGGTAGTGGTAGTAGTAGGTAGTGGTAGTGGTAGTGGTAGTGGTAGTGGTAGTAGTAGTAGTAGTAGTAGTAGGTAGTAGTAGTAGTAGTAGTAGTAGTGGTTGGTGGTGGTGGTGGTGGTGGTGGTTGGTGGGTGGTGGTGGTGTGGTGGTGGTGGTGGTGGTGGTGGTGGTGGTGGTAGGTGTAAGTAGTTGTACTGGTAGTAGTAATCGTAATAGTAAGAGTAGTGATAGTAGTAGTGGTAGTAGTAGTAGTAGTAGTAGGAGTAGTCGTCGTAGTAGTAGTAGTCGTAGTCGTAGCCGTAGCCGTAGTCGCAGTCGTAGTTGTTGTCGTGGTCGCCGTCGTATTAGTAGTGGTCGTTGTAGTATAGCAGTCGTAGTCGTAGTAGTAGTTGTAGCTCTAGTAGTAGTAGTAGCAGTAGCAGTAGGAGTAGGAGTAGTAGTAGTAGTAGTAGGAGTAGTAGTAGTAGTAGTAGTGGTACTAGTACTAGTAGTAGTAGTAGTAGTAGTAGTAGTAGTAGTAGTAGTAGTAGTAGTAGGAGTAGCAGTAGGAGTAGGAGTAGGAGTAGGAGTAGGAGTAGTAGCAGCAGTAGTAGGAGGAGTAGTAGTAGTAGTAGTAGTAGCAGTGTAAGGAGTAGTAGTAGTAGTAGTAGTAGTAGTAATAGTAGTAGTAGTAGTAGTTGTAGTTGTCGTAGTAGTAGTAGTAGTAGTAGTAGTAGCAGCAGCAGCAGTTGTCATAGTAGCAGCAGTAGCCGTAGCAATTGTCGTCGCAGTCGTACGGTTATGTGTGAAATCTAGGAACAGCAGATGTAACATGAGTTCGGTTTGAAGTTGTGGTCGTGTTGGTAGCGGTAATAGTCGCAGTGACAAGACTAGCGCAAATCGTTATATCAATCGAGTCGTAGTCGTAGTTGTAGCAGCATAGTAGCAGTGGCCATGATGAGGGCGATTGTAGAAGGTGGTGGCTCAATCGACCCTCTGTTGCCTGAAACTAATACATTATCAACGGCATATTCTGCATGGTGCCCAGAAGAGCCCCCAAGAAGCGCTTCTGAGGCCGCAAAGGGTTCTAAAGAGGCTTAAAGGAGTCCTTCAGAGACCCCACGCGGCTCTTCTGAGGCTCCAAAGAGGTTCCTCAGAGGCCCCACAAGGCTTTTAGGAGATATATTTTTTCGGTTGTAGAGAAGGGTGGGGTCTGGGCCTCTGCCTGTAGCCAGACCTCCCCTCTCACCGTATTCGACTACATAGTCACTACATGATTACATTGCATTTCTATATGTTTCTATGTATACACATACATATATGTATATACATATATATATACATCATATATATATATATATATATATATATATATATATATATATTCCAGAGCACCACTGGCCCCTTGTGCGCGCTGCAACAGACTACGGATTGGAGGGCGGAGAGCTCGAGGGACTCGTCAGGCACGCCTTTGCGGAGACGTTTGCCGCCGACGACGAGCCGACCTCCGCGGATTCGCCGCTGCCGGGCCGGCCCGACGCGGTCGACGCGCGCTGCGCCTAGCCGCCCGCCAGCCAGTGGCGCAGATGCCGTTTCAGGGCTATTTGGGAGGCAGCGTCGGGGAGGGATAGGCTCAGGGGCTGCGCCCAGCTGCCCGCCAGCCTGGGGCGCGGATGCCGTTTCAGGGCTATCTGGGGGGCAGCGTCGGGGGGGGGGGGGGGGGACAGGCTCAGGGGGGACGCGAGGCTTTCGGAACTTTTGGGTGGCTTTGGGGGCCCGGCGGGGGGGCTTCCGTCAGTTGGACCTCCTCGAGACGGCGGGGTGGCTCAGGGGGGGGCGTCGCGTCGACCCCCAGTCCCTCACGCACGGCCGACGGGGGCCCGATGGCCCGCCCCGCCCGGGAGCGCACAATGCCGCCATCGTGGGCAGATCGCCGATCTATCAGCAGTGGCTTCCTCCTCCTCCTCCTCCTCCTCCTCCTCCTCCTCCTCCTCCTCCTCCTGCTCCTCCTCCTCCCTCCTCCTCCCTCCTCCTCCTCCTCCTCCTCCTCCTCCTCCTCCTCCTCCTCCTCCTCCTCCTCCGCCTCCTTCGCTTCCAGCTCGGCGCTTCCCCCCCTGAGCTGGCGCCCCCCCGAACGGGTCCCCCCCACTACGGGATGTACAGCAGGCACGTCAGACAGCCCCACCGAAGTTTCTCATGTGGTCGTTGTCTTACTCATTGTTTTGCCGATCGGCGCGGGCCCTCGCACCCCCCCTCATGGGGTAGATCTTGGCTGTTTGGGGCGCCTGTTTCGAGCAGGTGGAGTCTCCCCCACAGGACGCATGGTTCCAAACAGTCGCATTAAGCAGAGGTCTGGAGCCAGACCCTCCCCCTTCCCACCCCCTCCCCTTCCGCCCATTGTGTAAACGCCAAATAAGAAAACGCTCACCATCCCCCGATGGCCCTTGGGGGCCCACAGGAGCCCTAGCGGCACCTCAGGAGGCTCAGAGCTCGACGACATGCGTGCGCCTAGATCTAGCCAGATGTCTTGTCCTATATGTGTCTACTGTACGGCTGGACGGACGCGCCAGCGCGGACACTTGCTAGAACCAGATCCCGCTCCATGGGTGATGGGCCAGCTTTCCAACACCGCTACCATATGCAGGACCGGGGAGAAGAGAGGATGAGGAGGTCCTGCTCCTGCTCCTCCTTCTCCTCCTCCTCCTCCTCTTCCTCCTCCACCTCCTCGTCCGTAGCCAATTTGGCTCAAATAAAGCATGTCCTCGAGGTGGTTGAGTGACCAGTGCCGCCTGGCTCCAGGCTCGGCCCACGACACAAGGGCGTGGGTCAGGTTCTTGATTCTCTTCCACACACCCGTGCACTGGTGCCGTCTTCGCTCACACGGGCAGCGGCAGGAACCAACGACGTCTGTTCTTCGAGCGCCGCAATACCCTCCCATGCTGGTGGCGCTGCCGCTGCTGCTCGCGATGGCTCCAGTGACGGCAGCCGTTCGAGTGAGCGCTCATCGTGCTCGGGCACCCCGGAGAGCCAGCGCCACTCGGACCGTTCCCGTGCCTCCGACCGCCGCCCTGGCAGGGAGAGGGCGCGCGAGGCGGAACGGCGCCGTGACCGCCCTGCTGGGCGTCGCGGTGCTCGCGCTAGCCCTGCTCGTGAGCCGGGTATCTCACGCACGGAGTCGGAGCTGCGCCAGCGGGTGGCGAACGCGGCGTTCGAACTGGAGAGGGACGGCGTGGACTTCGACCTGGTCCCGACCTTCCCCTCGCAGTCGCAGCCGCTCCCCGTGTCGCAGGCGCCTGCCCCAGGAGAGCTGTGCACCCCAGGCTCGACCCCCCAGCGCGGCGGCCAGCCGAGCGACCTGGGGATGCAGTACCTCGCCGAGCGGGCGCCAGGCGCTGCCCCGCCGCAGCTGTCCGCGGCCCCCAAGGCCCTGGAGCGCGGTCATCCGCCAGCGTTCGCGGCCCTTGGTGGCGGCGGTGCTCCTCCTGGCCATGTTCCTGCCCCTGTTTCTCCTGCTGGCTGGCCCATTGACACAACGCATGGCGTCACGCAGCAGGTCCAGTCTGCCATCATCGCCAGCATGGACGCCTCCCTCTCCGCGGGCCTCGCGCAGATCACCACGGTCATGGAGGCCCGCGTCGGCGCCGTCGAGCAGCGCGTGGAGCAGGTGGACCAGCGGATATCCTCGCTCGAGCAGCAGCTGCGCGCGGACCTCGAGCACCTCCGTGCTGAGATGGGCATCGCGGCGCGGGCAGAGCCCAAGGCAGCCCCCGCGGACCCAGACTGGGACCGCGAGCCCGACGAGTCGGCGGGGGCCCTGCGACGCCGGGAGGACTTGCCCAAGGAAGCCTTCCTCGCGGCCGCCGCCCCGCTGATCGCTGACGCGGGCTTGGAGCCAGATCCGTTCGCGGTGGAGGCTGAGGCGCTGGGGCGGCGATGCGCCCTCCGCTTCAAGGGCGCCCCCGAGCTGGCCGCCCGCCGCGCCCGCAAGGTTCGGGGCTGACTGCGCATCGGCCGCGGACAGCGGCGGGAGCTCAACGCAACCACGCCCGCTGGAACCAGCGCGCAGGTCAACGTCTCGGCCGACCAGCAAGCAGATCGCCCACGAGCAACTCCTCAAGCGGCTCGCGCTGGCCTTGGGCAGAGCGGTGGGCCCCAGCAAACGCATCTTCGTGGACAAGGCGGCCCACTCGCTCCCCATGTCTTGGCGGGCGTTCCCACGGGTCTCGATCCCGGGCCCGACCGCCACACCGCAGGCGCACTGGTCGGCATTGGCGCTGCAGGAGCTGGGCCTGCGTCGCCCGGACCTGGAGCCAACGGCGATGGCTATTCTTGCAGCACGCCAAGAGGATTGGTCACTTGACCACCATCGCGAGGCTGTTCGGCAAGCAGCCAGCAGAAGGAGGCGGAGCTCTGCTTCGCCACGTGGAACGCCAGGGCGTTCTGCCACCACGACCCGGAGACGGCGAAGAGCAAGGTGTGGTACATCAGCAAGGTGTTACGTGTTGGGGCAATCACGTGCACGCGGGAGGTCCACGGGTGGGCCGCGCGCCTGCGTGCCCTGATGCGCGGGCATCGAGGGCGCGCAGACGCGCGGGTAAGGGTAATCGCGAGGTAAGGGGTAATCGCGAAGTCTTGGGGGGGTCGCCACGCTCTTCCCTTTCCCTGCTCAGCCTGGGCTTGTTCTTCGGTCTCGAGCTGACGTGCGTTCTTGGGTGCTGCGGGCGAGTGCCACTGTGGAGGCTAGGGCTGAAGCAGGCTACTCAATGACGCACTGGAACATCCACGATCACGACCTCTCGAGGGAGCAGATCGCTCGCGCCTCTGCCGCCATCTAGTCGGACCTCCGCCTCATGGACGCGGACCCTCGCAAGCACTTCGTCATCATCTCTGGGAACTTCAACAACGGCGAGAATGCTGAGGCGGAGGACCACCTCGCCCCCGGCAGGCCCCCGCGGCCGCCGCCGGCAACAGGCGCTTCGCCCCGCCACTGAGACGGTCGCTCCGAAGCCGACCCATTGGCACCCGGTCCGCCAGCTGGCCGCAACAATCAACAAGATATGGATCGATGCCCCCCGCTGGCTGCCGGCGCAGACCCTGCAGCGCGGGCAGGTCCACGGCGAGGCTCGCGAGCTCAACGTGCAGGGCATATCCGACCACGCCGTTCTCGGTCGCCCTGTCGCCCCGCCCTCGACAGCAGCGGGCGACCTCGGGCAGCGTCGCGCCGGCCACCGACTTCGTCCTCGACCGCCCGCGGCACCGCCAGCTGGCGCTTGCCCGCGAGGCGACGGCCCCCTAGGGGGCGCACCCTGCTCCTGAGCGGGCTGGCACACGCGCGCGGCCGCTGCGGCGCGCGGCGGCGGCAGCCAGGGACTCCGCCCTGAGTGGAGACCCCGGAAGCAAGGCGCGCGCGGCCATGGTCTGGCGCCAGCTCGGCCGCGCTGCGCGGCGCCGGGGCGTTGCTCTCACCGAGCGACTGCTGCGCCACCACCCGCGGGTGTCGTAGGTCATCGAGATCTCTGAGGACTCCGCCGCTGGTCGACAGGTCGCCGTCTGAGATTCGGCCGAACGCCCCCGTCGCTACCGGCCAGCGCGACATCGAGACGCCCAGGCGCGCCCGAGGAGGCGGCGGGGGGGGGGGGGCCAGGAGAGCGACGAGCACACCAAGGCAGCGTTCATCCGCCAGCAGCGCGCCCTCCGCCGCCGCGCTGCGACGCGGGCCCCCGCTTCTGCTAGGAGGTTCCTCGGCGCGACGGAGGTCCCCGATGGGCCCCGCCAGGACGGAGACCGAATTGCAGCGCGCGCTGGCGGGCAACTGGAGAGGCGTCTTTGGCGACGACGCGGGGGCGCGCCAGGCGGCGGCGGGCGGCCAACTCCGCGCTGGCCCGCCACTCTGGCCGGGCGCCCCTGACTTTCTGCTAGGGCCAGTTGGCCCCCCTGGACCCGCAGCCGCCGAGGCTGGAGCTGCGGCGGAAGCAGATCCAGGATCGCCACCTAGATTGATGCTGCATCCAGGGCGTCGACTGGGAACTCCTGCCCCCCCCGACGGAGTCCACTATCTCCCTGGCGCCGGGGAAGGCTCGACGCGCCCGGCCTTGGACCGAAACCCCGGCTGATTTCGCGGAAGGGCCCGAGGGCGCTAGCCCTCGCGATGCACTGGCAGATGGCGGGCCCCCCGATGCGCAGCTGCTGGAACTTCAACGTCGCGGTCTTCCCAGCCAAGGGCGCCTGGCTGGAGGGCCCGCGCGCGGTCGCGCGCCGCCCCGGCGAGACGAGGCCCCGGCGTTGGAGAACAACTCCAAGAAGGTGGCCATGCAGACCATTAACCGGCGCATGAAGGGCGCTGCCGACCCACTGTCTCCGCGCAGCTGGGCTTCCTGCGCAGGCGCAATATCCGCCCCAACATCGTCGAGCTGGACCCCAGCACCCGGGGCGCCGCCATGAGAGCCGCCGACGCGCGCCCGGGTTTCCAAAATGCCACCCAGAAAAACCCGCCCTCAGGGCCCTCAGGAGGAAGGCCCGGGGAACTAGTTCCCAACAATCCTGTGGTGTTGGGTCCTCGTTTTGAAGAGACAGCGCCCCGCGTCTCCTTCCTTCCTTCCTCCCTTCCTCCTCCCCCCATCCCCCCCACCCCCCCTCCTCCTGCCCGCGTGCGGTTCCACCACCCAGGAAAGCGTTTCGTAGCCCCGTAGGGAGCTCCACCGAAGGCCCCAGCGGGGGCGCCCGCATGCGACCCCTCCACCCAGGGCAGCGCTTCGTGGCCCCATAGGGAGCTCCACCGAAGGCACCAGTGGGGGTGCCCGCATGCGGTTCCCCCACCCAGGGCAGCGCTTCGTGGCCCCATAGGGAGCTCCACCGAAGGCCCCAGCGGGGGTGCCCGCATGCCGTTCCCCCACCCAGGGCAGCGCTTCGTAGCCCCATAGGGAGCCCCGCCGAAGGCCCTAGTGGGGGTGCCCGCATGCGGTTCCCCCACCCAGGGTAACGCTTCGTAGCCCCATAGGGATCTCCACCGAAGGCTCCAGTGGGGGTGCCCGCATGCGGTTCCCCCACCCAGGGCAGCCTCATAGCGGGCCCCACCGTAGGCCCCAGTGGGGGTGCCCGCATGCGGTTCCCCCACCCAGGGCAGCGTTCCGTGGCCCCGTAGGGAGCTCCACCGAAGGCCCCAGTGGGGGTGCCCGCATGCCATTCCCCACCCAGGGCAGCGCTTCGTTGCCCCATAGGGAGCTCCACCGTAGGCCCCAGTGGGGGTGGCCGCATGCGGTTCCCTCACCCAGGGCAGCGTTTCGTAGCCCCATAGGGAGCTCCACCGAAGGCCCCAGTGGGGGTGCCCGCATGCTG
>CAUYUJ010015272.1:0-72500 GCA_963575745.1 Prorocentrum cordatum
CTCTCTCTCTCTCTCTCTCTCTCTCTCCTTTGTTTTCCTCTCTCTCTCTATCTCCCTCTCCCTCTCCCTCTCCCTTTCTTCCTTTCTCCCTCTCTCTCTCTCTCTCCCTCTCTCTCTCTCACTATATATATATATATATATTTTCTTTCCTCTCTCTCTATACATATATATCCTCTCTCTCTCTCTCTGTTTATCCCCTCTCTCTCTCTCTCCCTCTCTGCAAAATAGTTGCGCCTGATCGGTGATTTTTTCCCCCCCGTCTCTGCGCTCTTGATTGACCTACTAGAAGGTATGGCGCGTGTGGATTCCCGCCGCGCTTCGTGTGTTTTACATGTGCCACGTAGTTTTGGCCTTGCATTGCATTCCGTGTCGCGGGGGGAATAGCATGCGCTACGGGGGGGCGCAGGGGGGGCCGACCGCCACCTTTGTGGCTCAAAATCGAAAGACCTCATTGCTATCGGTCCTGCCGCCGCCCCGCGCGGGGCGGCGTCGCCATTCCGCCCGGAGATATGGCGCCGACGCCGCGAGGTACCGCGCCCCCCTGCCGGGCGGCCCTGAGGGGCGCAAGGTCACCCGAATAATAACATTCGATTGCGACGCATGGGAGGAGCTCGACGACACTGCTTATGTAGGCGGAATGGTGGCCAGCTCGGCAGCCGCCGCCGAAAAATGCTTCTGGGCGCCGCTCCCTGGCGGCGCGCGCAGCGCGATCGCGCTACTCGCGTTTGCTGAGTGCAACGCCGAAGCCACCATCTTCACGCCCCAGAGCCCCGCAGACCAGGACTGGACTTGGCTGGAGCGATGCGCGGCCCCCGCGCCGCCGCCGCCTGTTCTGGCGCCTGAGTGCGAACCGGGGCCCAAGAAGAAAGTGCGCATCATGGAATGCGATATGGTAGAGTTCTTCATGTCCTGCATTTCCTTGTACGCAGGACTCGCGCGCGCTGACCGAGACACCTATCCGCTTTTGGGCACGCCCTTTGGCCCTGAGTTGACATCCTTTGAGGGCGGCCAGGGTGGCCCGCGGGGTGTGATCTTGGCCCCTGCCGAAGAGGCCCTGGCCGAATGCTTGCGCATCGATGCCGTCGTAGGACCTCCAGACGCCGAGATCCACGTGGGTGGCCCTCCCATGGAGGGGCCTCCTGCCCCTGATCCTAAGCCTCCTGCGCCGTCAGGAATCCTGCAGCCAATCGCAGCGAACGTACTGGTGAAGACTCTATGCGGCGCGCGAATGGCTCGCCCTGATCTGCTCAACGCCGTCTGCAAAACAGCTGCGTGCGTCGCCGAATGGACGGGGCAACAGGACGTAGATCTGTTCCGCACTACCTGCTAATTTAAAGCCACGACCCACTACCGCTTGTTATCCTAGGTGGGAGATCGCCGCGAAGATGTTTGGCTTCGTCAATTCGCGGGCGCCGATTTGGCAAGTGGCATCCGCACGCGCCGCAGCACCAGCGCGAACGCACAATTCCTGCGGGGATAGAACGCACGAGCGCTCCAGAGCTGCAGTTCCCGAAGACAAACAGCAGTGTCTCATGGCACGGGAGAAGCGGACATATCATCGGCAGACGGCGCGCTCCGAAGAGAACTCCTGCCGGCTCTTCCCTTGTGGGAGATGCTGCTCGGCCGCGAGCCGAGGGCGGGGTTCATGGAAGACAATCGAGCCGTCGTGAAGATTTGTATGGCGGGCGGGTCTCAGAAGTTAACGCACCTGCCGCGCGCTCGCCGCGTCGACGCGTCCGCTGTCGCGGAACCGTCTGCCAGCGGCACAGTGAACCTGGTTTGCTGTCCGATGCGCGATCAGGCCGCTGACGTCGGCGCGAAACGATTTGAGCAACCTCCGCCATGGACAGGGGCGCCCTATCTCGTGCAGGTAGTGGCCCCGACTCTCTGGGCAGCCCCGTCCCATCGGAAGTATTTGGACTGACTGTTTGAAGGCGAAGCGGGGCTTCCCCTGAAACCCGGGGGGATTCTCAAGCCGAAGCTCGGCGTAAAGTCCAAACTTCGGACCGGCGGCGAGATTCCCAGCAAGGAAGCCAAGAAAAAGCCCAAACGACAAAACAAGGGCAAACCTTCTGCTGAGGCACCCGCTAACCCCAGGGTTCATAACCGAGCGGGAACACCAGCGGAGATGACTGAAGAACTGGGGAATGCACGCGGGGGCCATGCTACCGATGCAGGCCCTGATGCCGCGGTAGGTTCCAGTGGAAGATCCCGGCGACGCCTTTTCATTGAATTTTGCTGCGGGCCTACCAGCTGGCTAGGGAATGGAGATAACATTCCCGACAAGTGTTGCGAGGTGGTGCGTTTGACACAAGAAGAAGACATGACCACCAAAGAAGGCAAAACGTTTGCCGTGGCCAAAATTGAGGAACTTGAACAAGATATGCAGAAGTAAGGTGCTGCCACGGACAGACGAATAACACCGTAAATGTCGATGCCATGTAAAGGCGGATCCCCTATGGCAATACGTAAATGAAGCCATGTATTACCGCTCCGGCAATGAGAAAGCAGTTAAGGCATTGAGGGGTCACATTATACTTTTCTGATGTTGTCGTGGGCAGCTCGTGATTTGGCTCAGGAGGTAAACCAGAGAAATGGCAAATGTGCCTCGAGTGGCCGACCCCGTGCCGATACTGGCACGATCCGCAGGGTAAAAAGCTTTTGAACAAGTGCAATATGGCGAAGATGCAGCTCCATGGCTGCGCGTGTGGTTTCAAGAACAACAAGGGGCAACGCGTATATATATATATATATATATATATATATATATATATATATATCCGTAAGGGCTTCGCCCCCTGCCGCTGGCCCCCTTTCTCGGCGAATGGGCCATGGGGGAGCAGGTTTTGGGCCCTGGCCCCGCGGATCTGCGTGAGGGGTGGCGTCGGATTTCAGAAATGTGGCACATCCCTTGCGTTTTTGGACCCTGGCCCCGCGGATCTGCGTGAGGGGTGGCGCCGAATCTCAGACACGTGGCAAACCCTTTGTGTTTTTGGACCCTAACCCCGCGGATTTGCGTGAGGGGTGGCACCGAATTTCAGAAATGTGGCAAATCCTTTTTGTGTTTTTGGACCCTGACCCCGCGGATCTGCGCGAGGGGTGGCACCGAATTTCAGAAATGTGGCAAATCCCGTGTGTTTTTTGACCCTGGCCCCGCGGATCTGCGCGAGGGGTGGCACCGAATTTCAGACATGTGGCACATCCCTTGTGTTTTTGGACCCTGGCCCCGCGGATCTGCGCGAGGGGCGTTGATTTTGAGCCCCCCCAGCAATTCAGACAACGCGCCCAGGTGGTGCTAAAAATTTGGTTTGGGCCCCCCTCCCCTCGCGCGCAGCAACCAGCAAGAAGCAGAACTGTAACGCTGGAAACTACAAGCTACAACTGGCAGAGGAAACTGCGAATCACGGGCCTAAAGCCTGGTGGCCCCACAAGGGGGCCGGCGGATATATATATATATATATATATATATATAGATAGATATACACATATGAAGAAGCCGTGGAGTATTGCTTCGCTGTCAAGTGATATCGCCGAGGGGCTTGTGCGCAGATGTGACGGTAGCCATGCGCATGTCGAGGCAAGGGGGAATGATTGCAAGCAGGCTGAAGAGTATGCGGATGAGTTCGCGAGAAGTGTCCATCTTAGCCTTGAAGGCACTTGTGGACAGAGCGTCTGAGCATATTGCGTTTCGTGCCTCTTCGAACGCTGCCCCTGCTGCTTTGCATGCGCATGCGCGCGCTGCCGCCGCCGTCTCGGCTCAGACCGGCGCCCCCGCGCAGCAGCCCAACGCGGCTGAATCGCCAGCCATGCCGCCTTTCACGCGCCGCCGCAGCTCGCCAGCGCCTCGCAGCTTCCGCTCCGGCGCCCCGGCAGCGCCCGCATCCATCGGCAGCGGGCCCCGCAGGTCCGCGAGTCACGGGGGGGCGGGGGGGCATCGGGCGCCCCCGTGCCAAACAGCGTCTATTCATAAGAGACGCTGCTAGGGCCATGTCCTGCATCACCCATGGTGGTCTGCGCGGTTTCTGTGGCAAGATGTCCCAGAACGGGCAAGATTGCCCGAGCGCGTTTGGATATGCGCCAGTTATGAAAACACTGCGCTCACGGGACATGTCTGACGAAGACAAGCTCCAGAACCTCGTGAAGGAAGCAACGGGCCTCGTGCATCTCGCCAAGGGTGTCCTGGGCGATGAGCGCCTCGAGCGTCGCTATCGCTCGGGGTGTTCTACTTTGGTCAACGCGTACCGCCCGGGCCATTTTACCATGCCACATGGCGAGTGGCACAGCGCTGAAGTGCACTACTTCACGAAGACACAAGGGGCTGACGAAAGCAATCAACACGGGGGCGCGATGACACCTGCGGCCCACCTGGGCGGAGGTTACCTCACCCCGCACTTGTGCCCATGGAGCAAGACCCCGAACCTGCACCATGTACTCGGGGTCGATCCAGTGGGGCGAGTCGACCCGACAAAGGGATTCCGTGACATATACTTTGCTTGTCACACCGACAGATTGGGGAAGATGCCGGGAAATGGGCTTGGCCAGGTCGGATTGCTCGCCGCGATATTCAAGAAGCCGATTTATCGACCTATGGTCGCAATCCTGCCAGAAATGCACAACGCCATCTGGAACTCAGCCAGCTCGGGGAAAGTGCCCTGGGTGGGGGGACTGGGGCCCTTCGGTCAGGGCGTGCATCTTCCAGTCATCCGGGACATCGTATCTCTCTGGCAGGTTCCCGACGACCTGGGCCGGCATCGGAGGATCCATATTTTTAGCGCAGTCGTTACTGCACCCTGGCTGGACGCGAAAGTTCCCATGGAGGATCGCATGACTCGGCCGTTCCTCACCCAAGAGCAAAACGAAGCCCTGCTTTGTGCGTGGTCCCAGGGCCCCACCGATGCTTTGTGCGAAGTGCTGGAAACCAATGCCCCTCGGCAGCTCTTCGAGTGGTTCATGGATCCGGTCTGGGATCGTGTTGACCAGTGCCGGCCTAGGGGGCCGCGCAGGTACGTCGCGGACAAGTTCTATTCTCTTCGTGCCGCGCTCCCCGACCATGCCGAGTGGACTGGCGTGACAGCGGGCCCCCATCGGGCTCTGCTGGGACCTGCCGCGCGCGTCCGCTACCCCACGAGGGAGAATGAAGCCCTCGGAGAGAGCGTCCTTGGGAAAA
Source organism: Prorocentrum cordatum (assembly GCA_963575745.1). Taxonomy (NCBI): domain Eukaryota; class Dinophyceae; order Prorocentrales; family Prorocentraceae; genus Prorocentrum; species Prorocentrum cordatum. Next base: position 5,168 of record CAUYUJ010015272.1, read on the forward strand.
GATTGCTCCTGCAAGGTGTCGACCGCATGAAAACCTACGCGGGGTCAGCTATGACGACCTGGAGAAGCACGTGAGCGACAACCCGAGTTACGAAGGTGTTCGGCGCCCTCTGCGTCGCCCTGCATGGGATGGCGCCCCTTGGCCCTACGTCACAATGGGGGGCCGCAGGGCATCATGCAGGATGAGATGCGAGGATGAATTTGCAGACAGCCTCGTGCATTACGAATGGCTAAAGCGCTCAGATTACGTGTCCCCGGATCGGGAGCAGCGTGCCCTGCAGGGGCTGCCTGACTGCGAATTCGACCCCGCTCCGCTCTACAGGGTGCCGATGGCGAACTTCAACCTCCGAGAGCAGGTGAGACAGGACGCCCCGGCGGCTCGCGCGCGGTCAGGGATAAGTCAAAAGGCAGCCCCCGCGGCAGCGTGCCATGTACCGCCCGGGGAAGGCAACGCCTCGAACCGCTGGGGTCGCGCGAGGGCAGAAAGCCAGGGGCAGTCTTCGACGGGGGCGGCAGCGCGCGGACCGCCGCCGCCGCCGCCCCAGGATCCGCCTCGCGACTTGCCGCCGCGGAAGGCGCCGCCAAAGCCTCGGGCCCCCGGCGCGCCTCCGCCGCGCCCCGATGGCGAGGGTCGCGCGCCGAAGCCTCGGGCCCCCGGCGCACCTCCGCCGCGCGCCGCCTATGGCGAGGGTCGCGCACCGAAGCCGCAGGCCCCGGGCGCGCCTCCGCCGCGCACCGCCTATGGCGAAGGTCGGGCACCCCAGCCGCGGGCTCCTGGCGCAGCTCCGCCGCCGGCCGCCGCTGGCGAGGGTCGGGCACCGAAGCCGCAGGCACCTGGCGCTGTTACAAGCCTCCGCCTCGGGGCGCGCCGCCGCCGCAGGCCACTGGCGGAGCCCCGCCATATAAGCCGCCGCCTCAGTCGGCGCCCCAGCCGAAGGCAACGACCCATCGCGCCACGCCGTCCAAGGCGCCCCCGCAGCAGGCGCCGACGTCGAAGGCGCCGCCTCCGCAGGTGCCGCCGCGGAAGCCACCGCCGCCGCAAGTGCCGTCGGAGAAGCCCCCGCCTCCGCGCGCGCCGCAGCCGACGGACAACCGCGAGCCGCCGACGCCGCCTCCAGGCCACCCCTCGTCGGCCGGGGGGCCAGGCAAGCCCCCGCCGTCGCCGTTGCCGAGGCCGAAGGCGGCGCCCAGGGTGCATCACCCTGACCACGCCGCCACCCATGCGGACGGCATGGGCCAGCAAGCACCTGGAGACTACGCGAGTGAGAACACGGCGGGCCTGGAGGAGCGCTCGCGCAGAGTGCGCGAACAGCAGGGGGCGGCCAAGGCACCTCCGAAGGCGGACATTCCAGCCCGCGCCTCCGCCCATGGATCGGATGACATGGAGCAACAAACGACTGGTGGCTATGAAACCGGAGACGTCAGGGTTGGCGCAGCGCCTCCGCAGGAAGAAGGAACAGGGGGAGGCTGAGGAGGCGGCTGCGAACACCCCGCTCGGACAGCCCAATGCCGCCCAGTCTTGCGACACCATCTCCTGCGGGCGCCAATGGAGACCCAGAGTAAACCGAGGATCAGGCACCAGACCTGCCCGACGTGGAGATGGAGCCTCGCCCTCCTCAGGACGAAGAGGAGATGTTCGGCCAGACTCGGGAGGGCGATCCGAGGACTGCAGCCGACAATGTCGTTGAAGACGGCCCCCCCCCCGAGAAGACGGATGCCGACCAAACTGCCCCCGGCCCCCTGCCCCCGCGAAAGAGGATCCGATGGGCGCAGAAGGAGAGGATGCCAAGGGCCATGCCCGCGGTGCCATGTCCACTGAACAGGCGCAACAGCCCATGGCTGACCGCCCCCGCGCGGACGAGCGGGCCCCCGCCGAGGGTTCGTAGCGGGCCAAGAGCAGCTGCCGGCGCCGACGAATCCGAGGCGGCAAGGAAGGGGAACAGTTGCGCCCTCGCGGACGAAGTGGGCGCACACGGCTACTGGAATGCCCTTGACTATTGTCGCGAACGCTTCAAGAGAGAAGGCAAGCCCGACCCACGCCTCGATCTGAGCGTCATGCCGCCAGGCGGGCCGAGACCTGAGTACGCCGCCGCGCTGAAGTCGCCGGGTAAAACCCTTGCCATGATCAGAAAGCCTGAAGGAGCCCCTGCGTTTGCCGTGCTTGACTTTCCACAAGCGTGCGCGGCACTCAGTGGCCTCATAAAGGCTGCAGGAATCCCTTCTAGCATCTCAGGGGGGGCGATCTACCAATCGCTGCCTATGGCATGCCGTGTAAAACGCGGTTCAGGCCGATGCCGACGAAGAAGTGGGCCGGCAGGCTTGGGGCTGACATGGACGAGGGCGATAGGATTTTCAACGACGTGGAACCTCTGATTTCCTCAGACTCGACAGTGGCATTTGTCAGCTCCAAAGGAAGGCCCGCATTGAGTAGCGCCCACAAGGAGCAAATCAACGCGCGTTCGTCAGGATCCCTCATAACCATTCGTAATGGTGCAGACCTGGACGCCATTAGAGCCTCCCTACCTTCTCTGAGCTGGGGGGGCCCCCTCGGGCACTGCCCGACCCGTTGTCGGGTCATAGTTTGGAATGGCAGCGAGCTATGCGAACGGCAAGATGGCATTCGACGGCGGGTTAAGGGGTCACGACAAGGGGATAAGCCTTCCGACTACGACGAACTGGAAAATAACGCTCTATCCATGATAGATGACGTCGTAGACGAGCAGGCATACGTTGCCCAGACTACATGAGCCATGCTCGTGATGCTGCTTCTGGGTGATGGCCAGAGTTGGAGGCAACCGAAAGGAAGCTCCGATCGACGCATCTGGGATACCCTTGCCTCCCGCGTCTTCGCGCGGGGGCAGGGCAGGATCGATCTCCACCAGGAGGCGGGTCAGAATCCTAGGATGCCGTTATTGCGCGGCTCCGAACTTTACCATGGAGGGGAACATCCCGAAAACAATGATTTTCACTTCTCCTGGGTGGGAAAAGCTACACATTTGCTGCCGAGTGCGCCAAATACATCATCAACGCCGCTCAGGTATGCTACGAATTGCGTTGTCCCGCATTCGACGAGATGGACCCTCCTTGCGTCCCCTCGTCAGCTGCGGCCCTGCCTCCGCCTGCGGCTCCGCCGCCGCCGACTGCTCCACCGCCGAAGGCAGCAATGCCCGTGCCCGTGCCTCCCGGCGCAAAGGGTCCGATAATGCGCCATGTAATATCCACTGGCGGCCACCATGCGTGCTGCCAGGTGGGGGCACTGCTGCCGTTCGGCGATGTCGGAGCGCCGCAATACCTGCCGCCTGAGTCCGCCAACATCAACTCGAACGACTTCCGGTTGTGGTTGACGGAACATCACGACAAAAGGCAGGCATGGGCGGACCGGCGATACACCGCCGTGCCCTACGACGACGTGGTGGATATCTACGGGGTGGAATTTGAGGCAGGTGCTCCCATGGAGGTCCTGCCTATCGACAACAGAATAACAGAAGTGCTGGAGGCAGTCGAGAAAGGTGCGGCAATGTGGCACTGCTGTTTTCGGCCAAGTCTCGCTCTGCGCCGGCACCGACCGTGTAGGAGGCGACGCGAGCAGCGACCGAAGCAACGCCATCGGGATCTGCCCCCACTGGCAAGCCCGTCTGGGACGCAATCATCCAGAGTTTACTTCATCACTCGACGATCAATGACGAAGAAGAACACGTTGTTTGCATCGTCGGAAGGGTCGTGTGAAATGCCCACACTTCTTCGAGGCATGCGAAAATGCCAGAGAGCTGTGGTCATGCAGCTGAGGCCCGGATCTGCGACGCTGCCTCTCGGCCAGATTACACTTCGATCTCACCAGTCTGTCAACTACGAATTGGTGCTTATACCCCGAAAGAGGGAGACCACAATCGACGAGTTCCATCTGACTGAACAGTTCTTCGAGAACGATAAATGGCACAATGCGCTGAAGGGTCGGGTTGCAGCTCGTGAGTGGGTACTTAGTAGAATGCGCCTAGCGCGTTCCCCACGCATCGCAATGAAGTGCTGCCTAAGGATGGCCATCGAATACTTGGTCACGAGGCGGCTGCGTACGACGACCATCATAACGTATCGTGTTCTGCTCTCTTCGATTGGGGCAAGGCGTCATTCGTTGAACGTGAATCTCATTCCATGATTGAGATTCCGTTTCGCGTCCATGAGAAAGTCAGGCAGGGGAGATGGGTGACGTGCTCCCGCGCCACCGATGGTCGAAAGTTCTACGCGTTACTGACTGCTGGCGTGTTCCCCCCCTCCAGGGAGAAATGGGGTATGAGGGTCAAGACAGACCAGAAGGCGAAGACTACAAGTTTTGCCGGAAGGGGTCTGCGCCCTCCGCGACACCGAGCGCATCGCAGCCCCGTCGGAGGATGTAGGAGGTTTCCGTCCCATAGACACGGAACAATAGGGGGGAAACAGTGCGTATGCGACAAGCCTGAACTCATAGTTCGGTTTTCGCTAAGACTCTATTTCATGACGCCTAGCCAAGCCAATGAGCGTCAAGTCGGGGTCTTCCATCCGCATCACCCCCGCCACTTCGAAGTGGGCTATAAGGCGCTGGTAGACCCTGCCCCCGACCCAGAGGAAGGGGCTCCGGCGTGGCAGATTGACAACGCCTTGGAAGAGGGAGTGTTCAGACATAAGCCCCGCGCCGATTTTCAAAAGGCTGGAGTGCGGAGAGTGGTGCGAGGACTCTTCCAGTCAGAGAAACAAAAAGTAATGGTGGCCGAGTTGGACTAACTGAGGAGGAAGCACATGCGGTTTTTTAAGATAGAAGGCTGGCAGTTCTGTGAATTGTACTCCGATTCTTTGATGACTGAAAACTTCGAAGAACCAGTCCTCGTGGCCCATGGCCTTCAGGACATTATGACTCCCCTCACGCAGGCTGGGCTGCCACGTGAACGCCCAGATCTGCGAACAATGGAGATGGATATGTCCATGCCCGGGATCTCGGACCACGATTGGAAGCTCTTCCGCGAAAAGAAGAAGGACAAATAATACAAAGGAAGACCTGATCAACCTGCTGTGGGCCATGTCCCAGGCAGCGTCGAACCCGATGGGCCGCCGAGGTCCAAAGGCGTCGTTCGCCGTGGAGGCCGCGAGGCCGTGCTTGCGGAAGCGGCAAAGAATTGGCGCGAATGTCAATCGGGGGGACGACGAACGGATTGGGGCAACATTGGGCTTGCTGACTTTGACCGCTCAATTGCGGTTGGGGCCATGGTTGGCCTCAATTTGGTTTCAATTACTGGCCATGGGGCAGCGTGTTTGCTGTTCGCTGCGGACCGCCGGCCACGCTTTGAATTCCCCGAGGGGATGCCTGCCGGCCAACGGCGTGATCCCAGAGTGGGGGCCCCAGACTTCCAGCCTCCACCTCTACTGGAGGATGCTTTCCTTTTCAAGCGCCGCAAAAAAGTAGCAGCATCACCTGCGGCGTCTTTGATGCAGCAAATCTGGATTTGCTCGACACTTGGATGCTTCAGGACCACCAAGGCGGCTGTTTCCCAAGATGAGAAAATTCACCTGGTGCGCAAATGCTGCCATTGCCAGCAGAGAACAGCCGTGCACCTGGACCGATGCCCCCTGAGGCATCGGATCTACAGCCGCTGGGCAGACGCCCATGGCGGAAAAGCACCAGCCGACGTCGTCGAAAACGAGAAGAAACAATACGTCGTCGACCTGGAAGAAAGCTCGGGTGACCCCGTGTCAGACCGGGATGCGAGACAAGGCAATCTGCGGGATCCTGCGAAGACGCCATGCTGATGACTCGTCAGGAGAGGAAGAAGGGGTAGCAGATGCGGTCGGCCATGTTGACGTCGCAGTGATTCAAATCGACCTCGAAACAAGACCGTATATTGCCGGACCGGGGTCCCCATTCGGAATGGAACGTTCTCGGATCGAGGGTGCATTGCCACTTCTTAAAATACAAACAGATATCGGAGGAAGAGTTCAAGGAGCTCGAGCTGTCCACGGTGCGAGAGTGGAAAAGGACCTCGAGGAATTTGGGCTGGAACACGAGGAGTTAACTCACGAGGGCTTCCTCAGTCAGGGAAGGCGTAGCCTCCTCTTGGCGACGGACAGGTTTAAACGGGATCACCTGTCATCAATATCCCCGACACGAGCTCGTCTTATTGACGAACTGCGCAACGACAGACCCGTATTGGCAAGTCAACGTCTGGGCCGTGCGCTGATCAGCGACAGGCTGTCTGCCGATGCTGACTGTGAGGCCGATCCGCTCTTGGACTATTTTCGACGATTGTTTCCAGAAGAGCGCACCAGGGTGGATAATTACCTACGCGCCCGATATCACGCAATCGAGAGCGACCACTTGCCTGGACCAGACCATGCTGGTGCCAATGTACCCTCATTTGCGTCCCAAGCTTTACGCCATCGCGTGTGAGGTGGGACGCGAAGAGGCTCTGCGATTGGGCGGGCTGGTCCTCCACCTTCTCCGTCACAGCTCAGCCCATGTGCTGAGCTTGGGAGGATGGGTGGACGTGGATGTGCTGATACGAATGCTCACAAACGTTGGCTGTGACCGCCCGTGGGCAAGATGTGTGCACGCCATCTCCGCGCTTAACCCAGAGGACGTGCAGATGCTGGGAGTAGAGATGGACACGGCAGACACTGGCCCAACATCCCGCCCCATGGACTGGGATGATAGCTTCGCCGCAGTCGTTCGCAAAGGGGTCGGAGCGTTTGAAATTGATGGCGATGCAGACGCAGCCCCCGCCGACTGCGATGGGGAGCAGATCTTTGTGGTCCCCGCCATTCGCCCGCTCCTCGTCAGAGCTGTGTGTGGCGATTCACTGAGTACCATGTGTCCGCACAGGCAGAATGTGCGGCATGACCCGAACATGAGCGAGAAACACGGAGCACTTTTGTTGCCATTGGCCGCCGCGGACGTTCGGCATAGTCAGGGAGGCGAAGTGGCCCCCCTGTGCGAGGAAGCTACGGGCCTGCGTCAGCACGGAACCGTGGCTTTTACTGTCGCCTTGTCTCCACACGCGTCGAAGATCCATGATCTAGACGCGCTGGAGGAGGTATACGAGCCTCTGTGCTATCAAGAAGCCAGAGAACTGGTTCAGCGAGACGACCGGAGAGTTCGCCTTGAACAGGCCGGTCTTTTTCCAACCTTCCTCCACCAGGACGGCATGTCGAGGGACTTCGACGGTGGCACCGGCAAGTCCGTGCTTGACTTCAACCCGACCATTATCGAAGACAAGTACCTGGCCACTCTGAGCTCTGAGCTCCAGGCGCATTGAGGCCAATCCGCATTGGATTTTGCCGACAGGTCAAACATTCACGGAAAAGCTTCCTGACTGGGGCAATATTTGGCAGATCTTTGCGGAAACGGAAGCACCGAATGACAAAATATCGTGGCGCGTCATTTGCGACCAGCGCCTGACCATGCTGCAGGTCCTCCCCACCCATGAGACAGGTTGCGTCGACGTCCTGGAGCCCGATCAGTTGATGAGAGCCGGCCGCCATGAGGATCGGCTCGGCACTGTGTTATGGGAGGCAGTCAGGCAGCCCCCTAAGTGGGAGGGCGACGTATGCCTCGTTTGCCATCTGGGACACAAGTCCAGATATGGCAGGATGGCCATCCCATCCTGCCAAGATGAGATTATCTATCAGGCGACTCCGTGGCAAATCAACCGAGTCTGTTCTGCAATTGATTGAAGAAGCGCCAGTGTGCTCAAAGATCCGAGGGTCGCCACAACGTTCCATGGACGTGGCGGTAGGAAGAACAAACAAAAGACAAGAGCGGTCCATATACATAACTCAGATAGGACTCAGGCCCGCTGGCAAGAAAGCTGGAAGCAAGACAACTCGAGGGCGGCGCTGGCGCGCTATTAAGCCGCAGTGTCGGATAAAAAAGCTACCCTTTCAGCGGAAAGGTCGGTGCCCGCCTGGGTTCCATTATCACCTAAGGTCAAACGCCCTGCCCATGGCAATGAGGCGCGCGAAGTCACAGGCCACAAACTGGCACGCTGGTGGATGATGTACCAGCAGTATCGCGGCTGGCGACCTACTGGCTTCAATGCAACATGCCCGTCCTGGACATGGTGGGCATATTTGTCCAGACAGGTGGATCAGACTGATTTTGGCGCAGACATGAGCGTCCTCGACGTCTTCGATTGGGATACTACGGACCCCGAAGCTCGCGAGAAGCACGATCCCAGCGCGGGATGGGAGGCCTAGTGCCACGACCACCGCTACGATATGCCGCAGACGCTGAATGAACTTTGGCGTGGTATTCAAGATGCTATTGGCAGCCACTGGCAACCGAGTGAAGAATTGGCCGGCATCGAGGAGGAAGGAAAACTATGAAAACCTTCAGAGGACAAGAGCGCGTCGCTCGGCCTCGGTCCGGCCATCTGCCCCTGCCCACGGCAGACGTGGCAGGTTGCGCAGTCGCAAGAGGCGTGTCCGATCAGAAGATGCGCCGAGAGCATTTGGAGGACGCGCCATGCGCAAACGGGGCAGATCCTGCGCCCCGCATCGCAGGACTCACCATGCTGACAACATGCAACCTATCGATGTGCACAGCATCCAGAGGGCGGCCGAGGAGCTCGTTGCGTACGTCGCCGCCCATGAGGGGCCAGAAGAGCACCACCGCGCGACTACCGTAGCCACCGGCGAGGCAAAGAGGCGCCGGATGTGGTACGAGCCGCCCGAATTCTCCGCTTACGATCCAGACGACATGGATGTCGGAACAAATCCACAGGCTTGCCATCGAGCTTGCCAAAGACTTCGACTGGACAGAGATCGACGTAGCGGTTGCTGATGAGGACGCCATGCGCGCGCATCTTGAAGAAGTCGATCAGTGCCGAACCGATCTGTTGCGCGAAGTCAGCCTACTCAGGGCGCATCGTGAGGCACTGCGTCTGGCGCACAGAGATATCTACCGGCATCGGACAGACATACCGCCAGTCTCCACTGATGCCCACAAGATTGAGGCGTGCATGCAGTACCTGCAGCAGTCGCGGGCGACGGCACCCAGGCGCGGCCTGCAGCTGACGCCCGACACTTTCCAAAGCGCCGCCGTTGAACGGTGGCTGCTGCGCGTGTGCGAGGCTGCGGTATATGCCGTGAAAATGTGGCAACGGCACTGGGTGGCGACGCTAGAACCAGAACAAGAGCGCCCCACCTCCCGACTGCCCGCGGCACGAGAGGCGCGGAGAAACCAACCGCAAGCAACGGCCGCCAGGGCGGCCCGCTCTGCAAGCCGCAAACGCGCCCTCACTAGATCTTCAGTACAGGAGGACAGGGCGGCCGCGTCCTCGCGGAAGGGGCACGGCAAAGGCAGCCCCTCGAGTGGCGCGGCCCCGCCGCCTTCAGAGGCAGCAGAGACAGGAAAGGGCAAACGAGCCCGCGAGAAGGGGGGCGGCCGTGCAGCGTCCCCTCCTGCGGTGCGGTCGTGCCACTATGCGGATTTCCGCCGATCGGCCCCGAGTGGTGCCGCTCCATCCGCGCCCCAGCGCAATCAGCCCGAACCAGCTCCACGCCCATGGCGTGATCGGAGGCAAAGCCAACCCCCAGTTGACCACGCCTGGAGTGCGTGGCGGGGCTCCTCCATCCGAGCCAGGAGCAAGGGGCCGGGCAAGCATGACCGCGGCAAGGGCGGTCATGAGAGCTGGGGCGATCGCCGCCACGACGCCAGAGATTACCCATGGCGACGCGGCGACGGATGGAACTGGTGATAGCACCAGGCGCCCATTGCGCACTGGTGGCTAAACCAGCACAAACACCATACGCCCATGGCTAAATGGTGATTGCGACGTGGCGAGCTGGGCTGCTGACGGCTTTGAGAGCCTCGCGCCCGCGCCTGCCTGAATTTGGCGCCGTCGGAGACGTTAGGTCCCGATGGTGCTACGTCGGCCCTGGCCGGCCGCTGCGGCTGGGCCGCCGCGGGGGGAGTCGTTACCATGCGCTCCTTGCCGCCGCATATGTGCACATATGCATTTACTTGAACACGGTGTTGGCCGCTCCCTAGCTGTTTGGGTTCGGAGGGAAATAAAACGCGCGCGCGCCCCGCAGTCTCTTTCGTTCCCTATCCGCTTAACGGACAGTCTAACTTCATACTTCTACGGCTTTCGCCGTTCTCTTGGCCGCCATGGTCTCTCGGGAATCCTCGAGCCCATGACGTTCCTTGGAAACTACGCTGAAAGCACTGAACTTACTACCTGAATATCCTGATGATATTGGCCCTGTTGGGCTTAACTTGGGTAAAGATGGGAAGCTGAGGAAGTGGTGGAGGAGGAGGAGGAGGAGCAGGTGGAGAAGCAGGAGGAGGACGAGGAGGAGGAGGAGGAACATGATGATGATGATGATGATGATGATGATGATGATGATGATGATGATGCTGATGATGATGATGATGATGATGTTGATGATGATGATGATGATGATGACGATGCTGATGATGTTGGTGATGATGATGATGAGGAGGAGGAGGAGGAGGAAGAGGGGGAGGAACAGGAGGAGGAGGAGGAGCAGGAGGAAGAGGAGCAGGAGCAGGAGGAGGAGGAGGAGGGACAGGAGGAAGACGAGGAGGAATACGAGGAAGAGGGGGAGGAGGAGGCGTTGGAGGAGGAGGAGGACGAAGAGGAGGAGGAGGAGGAAGAGGAGGGAGGAGGAGGAGAGAGGAGGCGGAGGGAGGAGAGGAGTAGGAGGAGAAGGAGGAGGAGGGAGGAGGAGGAGGAGGAGGAGGAGGAGGAGGGGAGGAGGAGGAGGAGGAGGAGGAGGAGGAGGAGGAGGAGGAGGAGGAGGAGGAGGAGGAGGAGGAGGAGGAGGAGGAGGAGGAGGAGGAGGAGGAGGAGGACAGGAGGGAGGACAGGAGGAGATGATGAGGAGGAGGAGGAGGAGGAGGAGGAGGAGGAGGAGGAGGAGGAGGAGGAGGAGGAGGAGGAGAGGAGGAGGAGGGAGGAGGAGGAGGAGGAGGAGGAGGAGGAGGAGGAGGAGGAGGAGGAGGAGGAGGAGGAGGGAGGAGGGAGGAGGAGGAGGAGGAGGAGAGGAGGAGGAGGAGGAGGAGGAGGGGGAGGAGCACGAGGAGGAGGAGGAGGAGGAAGAGGAGGAGGAGGAGGAGGAGGAGGAGGAGGAGGAGGAGGAGGAGCAGGAGGAGGAGGAGGAGGAGGAGGAGGAGGAGGAGGAGGAGGAGGAGGAGGAGGAGGAGGAGGAGGAGGATGAGAACGAATACCATTACTAATAATAATAATAGTAATAATCATAATAATACTAATAATAGTAGTACACATATTAAGAAGAAGAATAACAAGAATAAGAAGAACAATGAGAATCATAATAAGAAGAAGGAAGAATAATAAACAGCATAAGAAGAATACTCATAACAATAATAATAATACTAATAATACGAACACGAATATGAATCATAATAAGAAGAAGACGAATACTAAGAAGAAGAAGAATAAGAAGACGCAGAATAATAACAATAAGAAACCGACGAAGAAGACGAAAACACATCAGAATAATATTCAGAACAAGAAGAATATCACGAACCATACTAAGAAGAAAACGCATACGAATAATAATGATAAGACGAATAATTATACTAAGAAACACTAATAATAATAACAAGAATAAAACTCAGAAGAAGCATAAGCAGAAGCAGAAACATAAGCAGAAACATAAGAATAACACAAATCAGAAGCAGAAACATAATAATAATAATAATACTAAGAATGAGAAGAAGAGGCCGAATCATAATACTACGGAAAACATAATAATAAGAATAAGACGAATAAGAAGAATACGGCCAATACTAATATTGATAAGAATAAGAAGAAGACTATTAATAACCATATTAATAACAATAATATTAATAATATTAATAACATTAGTAACAATAATACTGATAATAATAATACTAATAATAATAATATTAATAATAATAATACTAACAATAATATTCATATTAACAATACTAATAAGAAGAATAATAATAATAGTAAAATAATAATACACACAATAATAAGAATACTAATAATAATAAGAATAGTAATGATAAGAAGAAGAATAAGAAGAGGAATCATAATAATAAGCAGAAGGAGGAGGAGGAGGAGCAGGAGGAAGGCGAGGAGGAAGACGAGGAGGAAGACGAGGAAGAGGAGGAGGAGGAGGTGGAGGAGGAGGATGAGGAGGAAGAGGAAGAGGTTGAGGAGGAGGCGGAGGGGGAAAATGCCATGAGGTTCTTGGTGCTTTTGGAAGGCCCCAGACTTCCAGATTTTTCGGGCCTTAACCCGTCGGCTACATTGGCCACGTGGTTTCATGTCGCGGAGACAGCGTTTTGCCAGGTTCAAAGCATCTCGGCCGAATTAGGGTCTCTGGGTCTCTCGTGTGGCTGCAAGTTTCTGCTCTTCCCCCTGCAAGCTGCGTGTGATCAGGGGCCTCAATGGCGGCCTGATCTCGCCACACATGGGTGGCTATCTGTTCGCCGGCTCGCAACTTTGCACTTCAGACCCAAGCCTTCTTGCGGGAGCAGCGCGGGGCGCGTCCACGGACATTACGCTGGCCATGGCGTTGGCGCTGCGAGCATGCTTCCCTCTTACGTACCAGGGCACGATATCGGGGTGACCTCCCCCCCTCCTCGAAGAGGGTCCTGTTCAGTCAGGGCCCGTCGACGGAGACCTGGTGTGCATGTTGCTCGGGTGCCCGCCGTGGGGTGCCTCTTACCAGGGTGCCTGATGCGGTGTTTTGGTGCTTCCTCTGCGGCCGCATGCGAAATTGCGGGCGCACACAGCGGCCCGCGTAGCGCCCGCCTGATGGGAGGCACGGCAGCACTCGCTCCGCTCGCTGACGCCGACGCTAGCGCTGCGAGCCCGCCCTCCCCCCCGCCGCTCACGGCGCCACCGCAGCGTCCACAGGGTTCCTGCTCTCGCGCCACGCGACGGCGACGACGCGCTCGACTTTTTGTGAGCAGCCGTCCCCGCCATCGCGCCCACTGTCCCGCCGCGGATTATGGACACCGTTTCACCCGTGGCCTCCTCCACCTGCTCCCCTGCTGCTGCTGCTTCTGCGGCCGCGCCTCCTCCTCGTCCTCCTCGTCCTGGTCCTTCTCCTCCCGTTCCGCATCCGTCCCCTCCAACTTTGGCACCTGCTGCCTGGCCTCCCCCCCCCTCTCCTCCCCCATTCCTAACCGCCCCCAGGCAACCGTCTGCAAAGCCGGGGCTCGGGCTGGCGGCGGCGATTAATCTGGAGGAGGCCCCAGTGATTCTCGAAACGAGCTGACCAACCTTCGACCCAGACTACAGCGAGGAGGAGTGGGAGGACCAGCAGGAGGAGGAGGAGGAGGAGGAGGTTGGCTGATGGGGTGGGGGAGTGGGGGGAGTGGGACCGGGAAGATCAGGAGGAAGAAGAGGAAAGAGGACAATTGAAGAGGAGGTGCCAGGTTGCTGGCGCACACGACGCACACGCTGAAGTTCACGACCCCCACGCCAGCGAGCATGCGGATGGTGATGCAGACCACGCCAGCGAGGTTGAGGAGGGTCATGCAGTCGTCAGTCACGGAGATGGCGATCATGGAGATGGCGACCATGAAGATAGCGTCCACGATATCTGCCACGAAGCTGCTGACCATGGAGATGACACGACTGCGGAGCAGGATGCCAGGATGAGCAGGAAGATGAGACTGGGGTGCAGTAAATACCACCAGGAGGAGCAGGAGCGGGGAACGTGGGGAGCACGAGGACAAGGAAGAGGAGGGGCTGGAAGGAGGAGGAACTAATATGACCCGGATTTGGGCCACCAGCTGTTGAAGGAAGAGGAGGGGGAGGAGGAGGGGGAGGAGGAGGAGGAGGAGGAGGAGGAGGAGGAGGAGGAGGAGGAGGGAATTGGAGGATGAGGAGGAGGAGGAGGAGGAGCGAGAAGGAGAAGGGGGAGTAAGAGGATGAGGAGGAGTGTTGATCTATACGCTTGCGCCACATCCGCCGACTTCTTGTTGTTTGGCGTTGTGGAGGCCACCACGGCGGTCGCGAGGGCTGCTTTGGACCGTTTGGAAGGCTGCACGTGGGCCTTTGTCGCCGACGAGTTGTGGTTGTTGTGCCTTGTTCTTGAGGGTCCTTGGGAGCCTCGTGGGGGCTTCTCGGGTGCTGCTTGGTGCCTCCAGGAACTCTCTTGCAGTCGCGAGGGCTCGACACGGGCCCGTTCGGGTGAGCATTTGCGACGGACACTTCAAATGGACCACACGAAACGAACCGACGGAGAGCAAGAGGGAGGGCGAAGATTATGAGAAAGAAATGGTGGAAAATAGGAAGAAGGGGAGGAGTGGAAGGGGGCTTTGTGCGGGCTCCCACGCTGTGAAACATCGAATGGCCTTAGCGCTCTCCGGGGAGTCGGCGGCGATGTCGGCAGCGCAGAGGAAACGCAACACAGCTGGGGCGAGACTCTGCATGAACTGCGCAGTGGAGCGGGGGGAAACGGTGCTGCGAGCAAATTATGAGTCCGCAGACGGCAAACGAAACGCCGAGGCGGACGCGAAGCCGCTGACGTGCCCGGCGTGCGGGGAATCGTGTTCGCACACGGAAGATGTGAAGAAGGAGCAAGTGGAGTATCCTTGGGCGAAGAAATGTGCCAGAGTTGTGTGCGAGGACTTTAGCAAACGCGGCATAACCGCGAAGGGAGTGGCCGATGCGGCAACATGGCTTGAGCGAGAACTGACGCGCGCGGCGTGCAGCCCGAAGTTCCCGCGGCTGGGCCATCCAGGCAGCGCGCAGGAGGCGGCGCACTTCACAGAAAGGGGCGAAAGTAGCGTGCGCAGACTGCAAAGAGCGCGCGTTCACGGTGCGCTCCGGAGACGGGAATGAATTTTCGGGGAGGTTTGGGAAGAAATGTCCGAAGTCTGCGTATGTAGAGAAGAAGAGCTTTTTGCGTGTTCATACGGGAGTGGCACATTGAAGTGCAGATCGCGCGCGTGATTGCGGAAGCCTCCTATTGCGCGCAAGTGGCGGCTGTCGATGCTCTGCGGGCTCGAACATGGGGGCAGAAAGGGGCGGTGGAAGACGATAAGCTTGGCCATAATGCAAGGAGGCGGGGGAGGAGGAGGAGGAGGATGTGGAGGGGGAGGAGGAGGAGGAGGAGGAGGAGGAGGAGGAGGAGGAGGAGGAGGAGGAGGAGGAGGAGGAGGAGGAGGAGGAGGAGGAGGAGGAGGAGGAGGAGGAAGGGGAGGAGAAAGAGGAGGATGAGAAGGAAGAGGAGGATCAGGAGGAGGAGGAGGAGGAGGAGGAGGAGGACCAGTGTAAGCCAAAGAGTCATCAACGATGTTGGATTACACCCTCCCTCCAAACTCCCTCTTCATAGGTCCCTACAACGGTTCGTTTCCTCTTAGGGAACTGCCTCGTTGGAAGACAAGCCTCGTTGAAAGACAACTGTTTGAACACTTTGAAGCATGCCACCACATTTTCTCGGGATGCCAATGCCGCGGATTAACCTGACTGTTGCGTCTTGACGATCCTCAATCGCGCCGAAACGCTATTCCTGGGACGTTAGCACCGCGAGCCAACATAGCTTTGGCACCTTCATAAGCCAGAATCATTCCAAAACGTACTTTCTGGTATGTTATTCATGGGTACCCGTGAAGTGTTGGCAATTTGTAAAGACGAGTGTGCGCGGCGCTAAGGCGAGATCCACCTTTTGAAAAGGAGCCGCCCTCGATCCGTGAAACTTTGACATGTGTATAAGCGAATATGCGCGGCGCGAATGCGAACACCAAATTTGGAAAACGACTCTCCCTCAATCCGTGAAGCTCTTGCAATGTTTGAAGACGAATTTGCGCGGCGCGAAGGCGAGAGCCACATGTTGAAAATCACCCGCCTTAAATGCGTGAGACTCTCGTAACGTTTTAAGACGAATGTGCGCGGCGCTAAGGCGAGAACCACATGCTGAACACGACCCGCCCTCCATCGGTGAAACGGTTGTCAGCTTTGAAACTGTAGGGCTGTAGGGTCACACGTGGTGAGGACGTCTCAGGCGAAACGCCAAGCCCGCCCTAAAAACTGCCCCGGGGTGCGACACGGAAGCGCTATTCATAGGAAACGGAATGATGGAGGAGGAGGAGGAGCAGGAAGAAGAGGAGGATGAGGAAGAACAGGAGCAGGAGGAGGTGGAGGACGAGGCGGTGGAGGAAGAGGAGGAGGAGGATGTGAAGGAGGAGGAGGAGGAGGGGGGATGAGGGGGAGGAGGCGGAGGCGGAGGACGAGGACGAGGAGGAGGAAGAGGAAGAGAAGGAAGAGGAACGGGAGGAACGGAACGGGAGGAACGGGAGGAACGGGAGGAAAGGGATGACAGGGAGGAACGGGAGGAACGGGTGGAATAGGACACTCGGGACGAACGGGAGAAACGGGAAGAACTGGAGGAACGGCAAGAACAGGAGGAACGGGAGGAACAGGAGGAACGGGAGGAAAAGGAGGAACGGGAGGAGGATCGGGAGGCACGGGAGGAACGGGAAGCACGGGAGGAACGGGAAGAACGGGAGGAACGGGAGGAACGTGAGGAACGGGAGGAGCATGAGGAACGGGGGAGGAACAGGAGGAACGGGAGGATGATCGGGAGGCGCGGGAGGAACGGGAGGCACGGGAGGAGGAGGAGGAGGAGGAGGAGGAGGAGGAGGAGGAGGAGGAGGAGGAGGAGGAGGAGGAGGAGGAGAGGAGGGGAGGGGAGGAGGAGGAGGGGAGGAGGAGGAGGAGGAGGAGGGAGGAGGAGGAGGGAGGAGGGAGAGGAGGGAGGAGGAGGAGGAGGAGGAGGAGGAGGAGGAGGGGGAGGAGGAGGAGAGGAGGAGGAGGAGGAGGAGGAGGAGGAGGAGGAGGAGGAGGAGGGAGGAGGAGGGGAGGAGGAGGAGGAGAGGAGGAGGAGGGGAAGGACGGGAGGAGGAGGACGGAGGAGGAGGAGGAGGAGGAGGAGAGGGAGGGGAGGAGGAGGAGGACGGGAGGAGGGAGGAGGAGGACGGGAGGAGCGGGAGGGGGAGGAGGAGGGAGGAGGAGGAGTAGGAGGATGAGTAGGAGGAAAATGATTAGGAGCAGGAGTAGGAGGAGGAGGATGAGGGGGAAGGGGTAGGAGGAGGAGGAGGAGGAGGATGAGGAGGACACACGGGACGAGGAGGGGGACAAGGGTGAGGAAATGGAAAGGCAGGATGGCGAGGAGGAGGAGGAGGACGACGACGAATACTACTACTTCTGTTACTACTACTACTACTACTACTACTACTACTACTACTACTACTACTACTACTACTACTACTACTACTACTACTACTACTACTACTACGGCCACTACTGCTACTAGTCTACTACTACTACTACTACTACTACTACTAGTACTAGTACTAGTACTACTACTACTACTACTACTACTACTACTACTACTACTACTATTACTACTACTACTACTACTACTACTACTACTGCTGCTGCTACTACTACTTACTGCTGCTACTACTACTACTACTACTACTACCACTACTACTATACTACACTACTACTACTACTACTACTACTACTACTACGCTTACTACTGCCACTACTACTACTACTACTACTACTACTACTACTACTACTACTACTACTACTACTAGTACTATACTACTACTACTACTACTACTACTACTACTACTACTACTACTACTACTACTACTACTACTACTACTACTACTACTACTACTACTACTACTACTACTACTACTACTACTACTACTACTACTACTACTACTACTACTACTACTAGTGGTACTACTACTAGTGGTACTACTACGAGTACTACTACTACTACCACTGCCACTACTGTTGCGACTACTACCATTACTACGACCACGACTACTACTACTACTACTACTACTACTACTATTATTACTACTACTACTACTACTACTGCTACTGCTACTACTACTACTACTACTACTACTACTACCAATACTACTACCAGCACTTCAAACAATTATTACTATTAATACTACTACTGCTACTACTGCTGCGACTTCCTTCCCATTTTACTTATGTTTTTTTCTTATGCTCCTGCTATACTACGACTACTCCTACTACGAATGCGTATCGTAATAGCACTGATACGTTTTTATATTATTGTTCATACTATGAAGACACATCGCACACATCGTAATTCTAATACCAAGAAGAATACCGGGACCAATACGACTACTATTAATACTACATAATAGTAGTAATCGCACTGCGTGTAATAATGCTTATTGTACTAGTAGTCATGACAAAACAGACGAATGCTAGTACTACTGACATGGATCGTGCTTACACTGTTGATATGGATCACACTAAGAATATTACTATTCATACTACCAATACTAATACTACCACTACCAATACAAATATTAGTCATACTACTAACCCTGACAAAAACCGATTAATGGATCAATAGAAAAATAATACTATGGATCTTGATATCGATTGTGATATCGTTTTTGCGATCGATAGTGGAATCGATATAAAGGTCGATTGTAAGGTCGATCGTGAGACCGAGAGCGAAATCGATTCCATGAGATCGATAGTGAGATCGATCGCGAGACCGCTGATGAGATCGCTTGTGAGATCGATCGTGAGATCGATTGTGAGATCGATGGTGAGATTGATAGAGAAGTGGGAAATGAGATCGATGGTGAGACCGATCGATAGGAAGATCGACCAGGAACCCAAGAACCCAGGAACCCGGGAACCTCGCCGCCCTCCGAAATCGGCCCGGAACCCAGAACCGGGAACCCGGGAACCCAGAACCGGGAATCCGGGAACCCAGCCAGCAACCAAAATCGGCGGGAATTTTCGCCAAATCTTTCAACATGCGCGAGGACCCAAATCGGTGGATGATTGGAAAATTTGTCATACGGACCTTGAGATCGATTGTGAGATCGATAATGAGATTGATAGTGGAATCGATAGAGGACGATTGTAAGGTCGATCGTGAGACCAAGAGTGACATCGATTCAATGATATCGATAAAGGGGGATCGACCGCGAGATCGCTTGTGCGATCTCTAGCGAGATCGCTTGCGAGATTGATTGTGAGATCGATTGTGGGATCGATGGTGATACCGATAGAGAGGTGGGAAATGAGATCGATGCTGAGACCGATCGATAAATTATCGACCATGGACCCGGGAACCTGGGAACCTCGCCGCCCACCGAGCTCGGCCCGGAACCAGGAACCCGGGAACCCAGAACCGGGAACCCGGGAACCCAGCGTGCGACCAAAACGTTTTCGCCAAATCTTTCGACCTCCGCTAGGGCCCCTCCAGTGCAAGCACTGATTGGGGAACTGTTAAGAACACTAGAGGATAATACTGCGACTACTAGGAAGAACTCTAATACGATTACCATGAGTAATACTACAATGAGAACGAACACGAACACTAATATTCATAAGGATAAGAAGAATGGTAATACTAATGCTGCTACGAAAAAGAAGAGGAGGATGATGAGGAGCAGGAGGAGGGGGAGGAGGAGGAGGAGAGGGAGGAGGAAGAGGAAGAGGCAGAAGAGGAGGAGGAGGAGGAGGAGGAGGAGGAGGAAGAGGAGGAGGAGGATGAGGAGGAGGAGGAGGAGGGAGAGAAGGAGGAGGAGGAGGATGAGGAGGAGGAGGAGGAGGAGGAGCAGGAGGAGGAGGAGGAGAGGAGAAGAGCGCGACGATAAGGAGAGGGAGGAGCTGGAGGAGGAACGCCAGAAGGGGGTCCCTCGAAGTATGATGAGAGCCTTTAGGGGCGTTTCGGGAACCATTCTGGATTGTTGGACTTATATTTGGGCGCTTGCGGGGGAGGAGGAGTTGGTGGATGATGAGGAGGAGGAGGAAGACGACGAGGAGGAGGACGACGAGGACGAGGACGAGGAGGTTCACGAGGAGGGAGGAGGAGGGAGGAGGAGGAGGAGGAGGAGGAGGAGGGAGGAGGGAAGAGGAGGAGGAGGGAGGAGGAGGAGGGAGGAGGAGGAGGAGGAGGAGGAGGAGGAGGAGGAGGAGGAGGAGGAGGAGGAAAACGGAAAGAAAGTGGTTTCTCGAACGATTTTGGGAGCTTGAGAGGGGCGTTTTTGGAGCCATCTGGGTTGTGTGGAGGCGAGGGCCTCGTAGGGGCCTTTGGGGGGGGGGCTCTTGGGAGCTTTTTGCAGCCCTCTCGGGGCTCCCTGGGGGCCTTTTGCAGCCTCTTGTGGTTTCTTGGGGCAACCTGGGGGCGTCTTAAAGGGGGAAGGTTTGAAATGTTCGTTCGGGTTCCCCCTCTGGGCCCCCTCTTGGGGCCGTCCTGGGGTCCTCTTGGGCAGTCTTGGGGGCTTCTTTTGCCGCCTCGGTGCCCTCGTGGGCCGTCTTGGAGCCCTCTTCGGAACCTCTGGGATCGCTTTGGAAGTGGTGGAAGCCCAAGAGGCGAACCTTCTAAACATATACGTCATCCTTGGGGAATGGGGCGAGTTTTGCTTCCTGGGGCCCTCGAGGGGCGCCTCTTGGAAACCTCGTGGGGCGTCTTGAAGGCATCTTGGACCGTCTGGAGGCCATCCTGGGCGTTTTGGAGTGATCTTTCGGCGACTCGGGACTCTCTTGGAGGCCTTAGGGGCTGCCTTGGAGCTCCCTCCACAGGGGGCCTAGGGAGGGCTGGACCCCCCTTGGGGCGCCCATCCTGGGGTCGCCAGGGGCCTGGGGGTGGGGGGGGGTCGAATTGCTGGTTTGGGGCCCTGGGGTGAGGGGGACTATGTGGGGGGAACTATTTCACACGCCTAGGGACCCACAAGGTTCGGCGGATGACGGGAAGCGCCTCTGGCGTGGACCGTTTTTTGCGAATGTATTTTCGTATTCCTTTCCTACTGGCTCCGGGCCGCACTTGGAAGTTCGCTGGCTGATGACGGGAAGCGTCTTCGAGGTACGAGAAGCGAGCTGGACGCTATGGATGAAGATCTGTACGCAGTTATCGAAGATCCCCGCGCGCGCCACGAAACATGGAGTGGTGGATCGCACGGGGATGATCGCTGGCGGATGTCGGGAAGCGTATTCGAAAGGCCCTGGCTCGAGCGATTGTGGCGTTTTTCTCGTGTCAGCGGGGTCGCAAACCCCCTGGCAGCATGATTCCCAGTCGATGGCGAGACATGTTTCGTTTCTCCTTCTTCTGTGTGCCATCAAAAGCCGAAGTTACTTACGCTGGAGGGCCGAGCGTTCGGTGACGGCACGATCACCGTGGAGCTCCATGCTATCATATGATGTCGAGGATCGGATCGAGCCAGTGCACAGCACAAGGAGCTATCACTGCGCCTGCCGAACCATACTCGCCAGAGGGCGAGTGTGGTTCAAGGGAGCCCTGTAAGAAGGCCAGGACGCAGTGGCGAAGCTATGCCGATTGGCGGCGCAGAACGGCGTGGTGCTCCCACCTTCACTTCTCCCACCGACCCATTGTATCCCGCGCCGCGGCTACGTCAATATGCGGGCGTACAATGCCGAGACAATGCTCATGCCTGGCCGCTTGGACGAAGTTCTTCGACATGCGGCGGCTGCCCGCGTCGACGTTCTTGCCCCGCAGGGCGCCATGCTCCCATCGAACACCAGTGGGAGAGCCCCGACTACACCATCGCGCCTTCCCCACGCTCTGCTCGCCACTTGAAGGGTGGGGTTGCCATTGCTATATCCAAGCGAATTGCTTCACGGGAGCAGATTACAGTTACACGCTGGTGGCAACTGGGGAGGCTAGTGGGCATTCGGGTCCAACGCAAGCCCCACATCGACTTCTACGCCCTCTGTGGATACGCCCCAGCTGACAAGCCCCAAGCCCGGCCCAGCACAGCAACCGCCCACGCGGCATGCCGACGCGACAAGGACGAGTTCTTTGACAATTTGAATCGTGCGCTGTGCTGTATCCCCGCTCGCTGTGCCATATTACTGGCCCTGGATGGCAACGGTGGCATGGCGCCGCCACTACCTGAAGTAGGACGTGCCAGTTCACGGCGACGGCATCGACCGCAGTGGACCGACAACGTGCGACGCCTTGATGACATCCTCTCCCAGTACAGTATGCGTGCCCTTAACACCTTCGGCCCAGCAGCAGGACGCAGTACCGCGCTGAGGAACCCTGGCGGTCTGGGTGAGACGCGGATCAACTACATCGTCGCGTCGCGCAGTACGGGCTCCCAGGATTCCGCGCGGGTCATTCGTGGGGCCCCGCTGGCCTCGGGCCCCTTCGAGAGATCATATGATAGTCGAGTCCTCTGTCCGAGCGGGTCGACACTTTACTAAGCGACCTCCCAGGACACCGACGCCAACGCGGCACCGTCAGCATCTCCTGAGTTCTCTCCAGGCATGGCAGCGCTGGTCTACCGCCGAGGCGGAGTGCCCAGGCAGTGGAGGCCCACTGACCACCGCTATCAGCGACGCGCTGCGCTTCCAGGACCGCGCGAGCCACGCCGTTGCCTCCGTGGACCAGGCCCTTGCGCGGACCTCCCTTACCAACCATTACGTCTTCTTGGAGCTGGCGGTGGCCTCGGCTGCGAGCGACTTCCTCGCGCCCAATCAGGGGCGCCAGTTCTTTGCCTTCTCTGCCGACGCGGTCCGACTGATCAAGCAGAAGCAGGAGGCCATCAGGTGGGCCACTGGCTCGCCGACCAACGAGTTCTTGCCGGTGTGCTTCTGGGGGCGCAGACCGGAGCCCGACTCCTCTCGCTCGCCGCTAAACGAGCTGCGCGCGCTGAACGACGCCAGGCAGTCGCCGACCTTGCAGGCGAGGCTACCACTGCGGCTCGCCAGAGCGACCCCAGGAAGTGCTACAATATCATCAATCGGATAGCCCCCGAGCCGACGCCAGCTTCAGTTACCGCGGTGGGGCCCGACGGACTGCCCTGCATGGGCGCGATCACGGGGCAGGTGGGCACGCCCCGCGGCAGCGGGGGGGCCGCCACCGCGCCCCCCCCCCCCCCTCCCCCCGGGGCGCCGAGGCGCGCGGCGGAGTGCCGGCTGCTGCACAGGCTCGCAAGCAGGCGCTGCTGCACATCGTCAAATGCACCGAGATCCCCCATCAACGAACGCCCACCACCTGCAGCACCACCTCCGACGACTGCGGAAGCCCAGCCACTCCAGCACCTGCTCCACTGCACCACGAGCGACGCCAAGCACATGATGGACCTCGTGCCCAACCGCAAGGCCGCCCCGCCTATCGACACTACGCCAGACGGGCATCCACGCCCGCGTGGTGTGGTGGCTGAGCTCCGGAAGATGGCGGGTTCGACAGTTACTACTGCGGTGCAGTTGCTGATCCAGGGTATTGCCGACTGCGCTCAGATCCCCGCGCAGTTCAAAGATGGCGTCGCGGCATAGCTGCGCAAGCCCAACGGCGATGGCACCGACGCCCGCGATCACTGCAGGACGCTCAACATCCTCGACCACCTCGGCAAGGGTGTCTCCAAGTTCATGGCCCGACAATTCATCGGACAGGCAACCGCCAAACTCGAGCCCGCCCAGTTCGGGGCCACGGCGAAGCGTGCCACTCGAGGTGCCATAGCGATGATAGGCGACATACTTCGCCGCTTTCGGGCGGGGCCAGACACTCCAAGTCGGGTAAAATTATGGTGGGCGTCTTGGTTGACCTGGAGAAAGCCTTCGACCTTCTGCCCAGGGATGCCATCTGTTCCGATGTCCACCGCCTGGTCGAGTCCGCTGGGTTCACCCTCCTGTGCTCCGAATGGCACAACGGCGCCTTCAACTTGTTCAAGGGCCCGAAATCAAGCCGAGCGGTGGCGAAGCTAGCTGTCGAACTGGGGGTCCGACAGAGTTCGGTCGAAGGGCCGCTCCTGTTCATCGTGGCGTACAATATCGTGCTCACAGAGCGTCGCGTTGCCAGGGGGGAGCGCGCCATCCCGCCGATCATTGCCGCCCTGGACGTCGAGGGCGTCGCCGCGTGTCTCGATGTATCCCGCGTGCGCTTTGTTGACGACCTAATCGCGCTTGCTGTCTTCGAGGGTTGGGCGGGGGTCACCGATTTTATGGCCGTCGTCGCGTCAGTGCTGCGGGCCAAGGACTATCGCATGAATGCGCCCAAGACGGAGGCCATCGCAGTGGCTACCGGCCGCGGCCCCCGACGCCATATAAAAGATATCGCTGCGCGTTCGGCGTGGGCGATGCGTGACGGGCGCCGTCTCCGCCCTCGGGGTGCAGTGCAATACTTGGGACTTCAGATTTTAGCCGCTTGACGGAGTGGCGCGACGGCGGAGGCCCGCGTCCGCAAGGCGAACGTTGCGCGCTCGCCTTGCCCCCTTCGTCCCTGTTCAGCTCCGCGCGCGACTGTGGCTCTCATTGGCGCGCGCGATCGCCCTGTGCGGTCTAGAGGTATGCACCCTGAGCGATGGGGCCCTGGCCCATCTGAAAACGGTGGCAAGCTACAAAGCTCCGCAGTGCGGCGAAGCATCCAGCCCACATGACAGCGACTACGAACGAGGAGGTTCGCCCGCGGCTCAAGGTGCGCACTATCCAGTCTGACTTGCGCTACCGGCGACTCTTGTGGTGGAGGGGAATGCCCTGGCCCATCTACGAGCCTGCGGCTGCCCCCCATGATGAACCGATTGCGGTGGGAACGCGCTTGTGGGCACCTTATCCTTTGAACGGGCGGGCGGAACAACCGACCGCCACTGGCAACTGCTTGCTGATCTGGCGTGCCTGTGCGCTGCTTTTCCGCCAGAAATGCAGTGGCAGCCTGCTCCCCATGGGTTCGTTGTCCCCCGAGCTCTTCAGATGGTTCCTAGAGCTCCCTAAGGTGCGCCTCGCTATGGTCCGCAGTTTCAGTTCGACGGTTGGGGATCGACGTAAACGCAATCGCGCAGCGGTCCTTGGAGGGCCCGCGGGCGGAGGAGGTGGCGGAGAAGCGGGGGGCCATGATGAGGGAGGTCCTGATGAGGTTCACCATCGCTGCCACATCTGCAACCTTGAGTTTCAGAACAGCCGCGCTCTCAACATCCACCAAGGCCGCCAACGCCATGAACATGCGACGGTGGGGCGCCGACGCAGACCCCCTCGTTCCAGTGCGCCAAATGCGGGGCCCAGTTCACAACAATGGGCTCCCTCAAGAAACGCGTTCGGGGTCGTTGCCGTGCTGCCGTTGCCGTTGATGCTCGAGCCGTTTCGGGGGGGCCACCGCGACCCCCGCCGCCGCCTCCACCACCTGGCTTGTCTCCCGATGTTCAAGGAGGCGTCCGAGGGGGCCCGGGCCAAGCCCGCCGAACGCCAGAGGGCCGAGGGCGAGGGGGCGAACGGCAGCGGGGGCGCCAGCTTCCATGTCCAGCACGGAGCGGGCGCTGCTGCAGGAGACGGCCAAACTTGTTCTCCAACGCGAGGACAGCCGCCGCGCCGCCCGCCGCGACAGCGCCGTGGTCCTCGAGCTCGACAGCAAGGACAAACTGAAGCTGAGCCTGGACCGAGCGATGCGCTCCTGCGACGCCGAGGGCACGGCGGCAAAGGTGGCGGCCGCGGATAAGGACGAGGTGCACAAAGGGCATCCCCAGGGCAAGCGCCCCGACGCCCTGTTCCGCGCGGTTCTGCGCTACCTACAACTGCCCCGTCGCGAGCAACGAGCTGCCCTGTCGGAGGACATGACCGAGAGCGACCGACAGCAGGTCCGCCTGGCCTCGAATGCGGCAGTGGCAGCTGGCGAGAAGGCTCCTCAGAAACACTCGTTCCAGGTGACGCGCCGCTTCGTCGTGGAGTGTCAGGACAGCGAGAAGTAGGGCGAGGTTTGCTGGATCGGTGCGGCCGGCCGCCACCGCGAGCTGATCGAATCCATTCGCGCCCTCCGCCATGCGTCGAAGTGGCAGCGGGTGACGGGCGCGCAGATCGACGACGACCATGCCCCGCGCTCCAAGGCCGCCAAAAAGGTCGAGGCGCTAGCGTTCAAGCCCAAGTCCAAGGCAAAGGGAAAGAAACAGTGAACTTGAAACGGATGTTGGGCATTCTTCCTCGGCGAAGCCTCTCGATTCGTTTCGCTTGCCAGCCAGTCTCTACTTCCGATCGGCTGCTATGTGTAGTTGTCTTTCCCCGGCTGGTCGGGATCACCGCGGCTAGATTTTGTGCCGATAGTTCGTTGCCACCAGTCGCGCGGCTAGGGGGTCGCTGACTGTCGGGCGACGGGTCCATCAGGGGATGGGCGCCTCGCGCGATGTCTCCGTGTACGCATGCGTGCGCAGTCCTCTCTTCGGTAGGCGCTGTGGGAGCTCGCGAGACCTCTTGGTTGGGGTTGTTAGAGTTTTTTATATAAAATATGAACAAGTTTTCGAGGTGCGAGAAGCGATCTGGAAGTTGTGGCTGAAGCTGCATCCGTGAGAAATTATGGAAGATGAGCGCGAGCGGCGAATCATGGGATGGCGGGCCGTGCGGGGATGATCGTTGGCGGAATTGTCTAGCACTTCGCCTGAGGCATCCTCACTAAACGGAGATGTGTGTAACATCGTCTTTCGCACAAAAAGTGATTCGTTCGAGACATCCTCCAACACATGAGGGCGCTGATTTTCGATGTGCGTAACAAATGAGCGTCTCGCCTGAGACATCCCCGACCCAATAAAATGTCGACAGGGATGTTTTAGTATCTTTTATGTTGAAGCGACGTTTTCGCTCAGTAAGGACTTTTGCGGGCCCCGGAAACGGCAGGGCCGTTTTTTTTCACCGTTTCCGACACAATGTCCCTTGAAAGTGGAAACGGCAAAAACGGCGCCAGGATTGGAGCTGTAGCCGGAATCGGTTAAAAAAGGGCGACGGAACCGGTAAAAAAAACGGCGTCGGAACCGGCAAACAACGGCAAAACGGAACCGGTAAAAAAACGGCGTTGTCGTTTCCAGGGCCCGCTAAGGTAGGGGCATCCTCCGAAAATGAGCAGAAGCCCGGCAGACCAACGCGACCAGCACGGCAGACGAGGCCCCATTCCTTCGTTGCGGACATCCCCCGAGAAGCGATATGTTCTCACGTTTCTGAAGTGTTTCACGATGATGAAGCGAGGGCCCCCAAAGGACACCAATATGGCTCCAAGAGCGCCCTGAAGACTGCCGAAACTGGCGATTTCGCCAGGGGCATCCTTAATACACATGTCAACTACGATCACATATGTTTAACACATGTGGGTATAACGTCGTACTGGAATAGCTTTCGCAAATTCGTCAAGACGGCCCACGCCAGCCAGCACATTGAGATCTCGCTAGGGACATCCTCAATAATCATGTGTGTGTGTTCAACATCGCATCGTATTGTTTTTTGGGGGCATCCAGGCGGCCCCAAAGAGCTTCAAACGATTTCCAAAATGACCCAAAGAGTGCCCTCAAGACGACCGAGAATGACGATTTCGCTTGGGACGTCCTCACCAAACTGAGAGTTTACCAGCATCGGCGTTTGCAAAAACAAGCGTTTCGCCTGAGACATCATCCCCGTCAGGAAGTTGCGAATTTTCCATTTTTTGAAAATAGCGTTTCGCCGGTGACATCCTCGCAGAAAAAAAAACATGTTGGCAGGGGTGGTTGATAATTTCTTATGTTGAAAACGGCACTTTCGCTCGAGACATTCTCAGAACATGGGGAGGAGCACGGCAGACCAATTCAGTTGCATGTTCGAAGTCATTTCTAAAAGAGGCCATTTCGCGATGGACATCCTCACAAAACTGGCATGCTCCCAACATCGCTTTGAGATCGTTACCGCAGTGGTTCAAGACTAACAAATAAGAAGCTAAACAGGACCCCAAGATGGCTCCAATATCGCCTTGAAGACTGCCGAAAATAACGATTTCGCTAGGGACATCGTCAAACAAATGAGAACTCGGCAAACCAAACGAACACGGCAGAGCACACATAAACACGAAGCATACCATGTTCTCAACATCGTTATGGTATCGTTGTTGAAATGCTGCGATATGATATAAAAAGAGCTCCCAAAGGACCCCAAGATAACTCCAAGAGCGCCCTCAAGGTTTGCCGAAAATGGCGATGTCGCTAGGGACATCCTCAAACACATGAGAACTCGGCAAACCAAACGAACACGGCATAACACAAAAGCGTGGCATAATCTGTTCTCAACATCGTTATGATATCGTTGTGCGCAGCAGTGACCGTTGAGGATGCAGTTCGATAGTCATATTGAGCTTCGACTGTTGTGTTGATTCTGTGTGCAAGGCCGCTTCAGTTTCGGTTGAGGCTCGGGTTCTTGGGTCGAGGCAGGCGGTCCGCCTGGCCCTTCCCAGAAAGGGGGTCGAGGGTCCGATCGAGGAACCTCTCGGCGCCGCTCTCCCCCGGTTTTCCTCCGCCCCTTTGGGAGGTTTTCTCCCTTCCTTGCCTTCAAGGCCCAGACATTCGCATTCGCGTTCGCGGCGCGCCGGAACGGCATGCCAGCGCGGCGGGCCAGCGCGGCAGACAAGCACGGCAGACCAGCGCGGCTGACCAGCACCTCCGTTTGGCTCAAACCATTCTTTAGCGCGCGCGCGTGCGGGCGTTTGGGCGAGCTGGCGCGGGAGGTCCTGCGAGGCGCTGCTGGGGCGCGCGTCTCCGCGGACCGCCTCGTGCAGCGGTTGACGCGCGAGCTGGCCGAGGCCCGGCGCGAGGCAGCCAGGCTCCGCGAGCGGGCCCCGAGGTGCTGCGGCGCGAGGCGATCGCGCGGCCAGTTCCGGCGGCCCGCCTCGCAGGTAAGCCCGAGGCCCTGGCGGCAAGGCGGCAACGCAGCGTGGCGTGGCGCGCCGCCTTCTGTCCTGAGGGGCGGAACCGTCCGCCTGGCGCAAAGCCGGGCGCGGGCCCCGTCTGGGCGCGGCTCCCAGCCTGGGGCAGCGCGGCCGCCGCTGGAGATCGAGATCGAGGTCTGCGTCGCCGAGCCAGCCGCGGCGTTCGCGCGGCCCGCTGTGGCGCGGACGCGGTTGCGGTTTGGCGCCCTGCCGCTCCGGTCGTGCCGCGCGCCGCTGCGCTCCTCGGCGCGGCCGCGCGTGTCCGCCCGGGGCCAAGCCGGCGTTGTTTTGGAAGTTCTGGGCGTGGCGTGGAACTGGCCACTGAGATCGAAGGAGACCATCGCGTTGTTTGCGGCGGCGAGGAGCCCGAGGGAGCGACGGGGAGCTGTTCTTGGTCCTCCTCCTCCTCCTCCTCCTCCTCCTCCTCCTCCTCCTCCTCCTCCTCCTCCTCCTCCTCCTCCTCCTCCTCCCCCCCCGCGCGTCGGGGCAGAGGCGTTAAACGGCGGGGGCGAGGGGCGCCCTGCCGCGGCCGTGGCGGCTGCGAGGCGGGCGTCGTTCGCCCTGCCCCCCGACTTCGCCGACGCGGGGGCAGGGGCCCTGGGAGGCCCGTTGGGCGTGCTTGACATTCATCGGCCTGGCTGCGCACCCATTTGGTCTGACCCCGCATGGGCGACCGAGGCCAGAGCCGTCGACTTGATGCGCTGCTGCGAGAAGTGGGCGTTCGGCCTGTCCGTTCGGCCGCGTTGGAGACCCAGTGACTGGAGAGTGCGGTTCGCCGAGGGGGCCAGATTGGAGGAGGCCCTCCCGTCAGGGATGTCCGCAGAGCGCGCGCGCGAGCTTGATCGGCTCATTCGCGTGTGCAGGAATGTTGGGTATTGCGGCGACTGAGACAACGCGACAGGGCACGGTTTGAGTTTCCAGCCTCTTGTGGTCTCGTGTCGCGATGTGGATTCGGGCTGCCGCCGTGGGCCCTGGTGAGTGTTGCGGCGCTGACACTGAAGGCACGGTGTTGGTTGTGAATGATGCCTCCTGTATTTGCATGCGACTGTTTGCCGTCTGTTGTGCAGTCCGAGTGCACTCGCATTGGTGCCTCCTGTCTTTGAATGCGTCTTAGCGTGAAATTTCTATGCGAGTGAGATGCCCCGCAGGGTGAGCGGCCCGCGGCGGGGGGGCAGGTTTCGGGCCTTTCGGTTGCCGCGCCCCCAGCCTCGCGCCCCCCCAGACCCGATCTGCAGCCTCGGCCCCTTTCGGCGGGGCCCCTGGCATTCAGTGGGTTCCTCCTGCCTTTGCGGCCCAGTCATTCGCATTCGCATTCGGCAGGCCGGCGCAGCAGGCCAGCGCGGCAGACCAGCGCGGCGGACCAGCGCGGCGGAACAGCGCGGCGGACCAGCGCGGCAGACCAGCGCGGCAGACCAGCGCGGCAGACCAGCGCGGCAGACCAGCGCGGCAGACCAGCACGGCAGACCAGCCTCCAGATGCAATTTTGGCTCGAGGCCATGATGCACCCGACGACCGCGAGTCGACCGCGGCGCTCGGAACGCGAGGGGCTCCTCGAGTTGGGCCAGGAGAGTTGGAAATTGCGATCTTGGGCTCTGCAGGAGAGCGGCGGCCACGCCCGCTCTGTGTGGCAGGTGCGATGACGCGGCCCCCGCGCGGTGGCGGCGGCGGCAGCGGCGGCAGGGTGCATTGGGCGTGCGGCTGCGGCGTGTGGAACTGGGGTTGACGCAGCACCTGCGCCGCCAGTGGGAAGGCCGCGCCGCCGTGGGCCAAAGGCGGCAGCGGGCAGGCGGGGGCCCCGCGGCCGCCGAAGCCCAAGCCCGACAGCGACGGCTTAGTGGCCCAGCCGCGCGGGCGCCGTGCCCAGCGGCAGGTGCGCGGCGCAGCAGCCAGGGCCCATTGGGCGTCGCAGGGGCCAGCGGCCAGTTGCCCACCCTCCAGTGGCGGCGGGCCCACCGCCGCCGCGAGGCCCCGGGCCGCGGTCGAGCGGCTCGAGGCGCTCCAGGCGGAGCCGCCTGACGGCGTGGACAGCTGCTTCGCCGACGTGGTGGCCAGCCAGCTCGAGGCCGAGCGCGGCGTGCTCGCGGCGGCGGAGTGGGGGGCCGCGAGCCGCGCAAAGAGGTCAGCGCCATCAACAAGAACGAGAGGCGCCGGCGGGCGGCTCGCGAGAGCCTGGAGGAGAAGCGCGCGACCCGCGAGGACGCCGAGGTCGATGGCGACCTGGAGAAAGCCATCCGCGACCTCCAGGTCCTCGAGGACACGCCCCGGGCGGGGGGGGCAGCCGAGGGGCGGCGCCGTGCTGCTCCTTCTCCAGCTCGAGTGGCTGCCTGAGGCCATCCGCAGTGGCAATTTCGAGACGGCGTGGAAGTCGATCCTCGCGCAGACGGCGGCAGTGCGCAAGCAGCTCGCGGGGCCACCAGTGCGGCCGAAGCGCGAGGGCTGGTCGGATAGCTGCCCCATGGAGGACCTAGTCAGCAGCGGTGTCGGCGGTGGCGATGCACCCAAAGCCAGCGGCGGCTTCTGGGGGCCCCAGCCAGCAGCGGTGCGCGGGCAGGCGGGGCGCCGAGGCGCCGCGCCGGGCAGCTGGCCCCAAGTCGGGCAGGCCTGCGGCCGCGAGCTGGCAGCCGAGGGGAACTGGTGACCTTTCTCTTGCTGATGCTGCAGCGCGCCGCGCTCGCGCCGGCAGCCGCGGAGCAGCCCCCGCTGGGAAGGCGAGCGTTTAACCCTGCCGCCGACTCCGCCCGCGTGGGCGGCGGCAGCCCGCAGGCCATCGGCCGCGCGTCGTCAGCGGGCGGCCGCTCAGTGCCAGGAGTAGCTGCAGCAGCGCAGCTTGGCGTCAGAAGCTGCCTGGAGGTCCTCGGGATCAACGGCAACGCGTGGCGCGGGAGCATGGGGGTCCTGGAAGCGTTCGCCAGCGCGCGCGCTGAGCGGCCGCGCCTGGCGACGCTGCTGGAGATCCGCTTGGCGCCTCAGCAGCTGGGGCAGGCTGCGGGGCGAGCCAGTGGCCCAGGCTACGCGGCCCTCCTGCGCGCGGCGGCCCCCGCGGGCAAGGGCGGGCCGCCGGCCCGCTGGCGGCGTGGCGATCCTCGTGGGGTTGGACTTCCAGGTCAGCGAGGTCCAGTTGCATGTCCCCAGCGACGTCGAGCACCGCGTGATCGGGGTGGCCGTCTCCGCGGCCTCGGGCCTCGAGCATTGCGCGAAACGGCGACGGCTATGGGCGGTGGAGCTCCCAGTCCCACTTAGAATGCCCCCCAGTTATCCATGCGCGGAACAATGTGGGAGTGCCTACCCAGCATCCTCAATGTTGGACTGTTCTGTCGTGCAGAGCACGCCCGCGAGGAAGGGGCGGCAGGCAATTTGCGCGCGGACGCCCGTGCCTGCCAGGAGACCCCAGGACCTGGCCAGGCCTTAAGCCCGACATCAACCTGTATATATTCATATCTATCCCGGCGCTATGGCAATACGGAGAAAAGGTGTGGCGTTCTGCCGACGATATTGTCTTGACGCACGGTTTCAACGGTATCATTCCGATCAAGTACTTCATGCGCTTTGCGGTGAAGCCCGAAGATGAGTTTCAATGTGTCTGGACGCAATCCTCCGTGTTTTTTTTATGGCGCGTGCCATGAGCTACGGGGTTGGCCGATAACCATGAGTGATATCGAACTTCAGAACAGTTGGTTCGAGCCCGGGATGCTATTCGGTGTTGGGCTGGCCACGCCCGCGGGGTATCCCGGTGCGGAGTAATGCGCGCCTTAATTCGGCACTGGGGTGACCGCGCCCATGAGGGCTCTCGATCCCGAGGACTACTCGCCTGAGCCCATAGAAGTCGTCAGCCTACTAGTGGACGCGGGGGCGCCCGCTGAAGCAGCCGCGCCAACGTGCGCCGCGCCGCCGGCAGCCTGGCCAACCGACGCAGGCTCATCTTCATGGATGATGCCGCCATCCAGCGACGTCTGTGCTCTGTCGGATGTTCGCGGTAGGTTCGATCCGCGGGCAGCTGCCCTGCGCGATGCACTAGCAGGGCTTCCCGCGAGTTTCGGGCCAGCAACGCAATTGTCAAACGCTGGATCTACTAGATCTACTATGTTTGAACCCATTGCGTTGGGCCAGCCAAGGTCCTAGCCGAGCCCGGCGTCAGGGGCGGGCGCGCCCAATGGCCTACAAGCAGCATCGACGAGCGTTGAGGACCTCGTGCAGCGCGTTCCCATGCTGCGCCGAAATCCAGACCTGGCAGCCGCTATCAGGGCAACAACGCCTTCGGGCACTCCACGCCGAGGCCAGGCTGGCAGTCCAGCAAGCTCGCCGACAGCGGCCCCAACAACAGACCAGCTGGGACACAGGCAGTCAGCGCGTGAGCAGCAGAGATTTATGCAACAACTGCACTAGACAGACATGTCTGAGATGAGGCTGCTCGGAGTGGATGTGACAGATCGGAAGACGCCTCCCTGGGGATGGCACTCAGATGCGAGCCCATCGGCAGACCAGCCAGATAGGCTGTCATGTCTGCCAGGATTTGCCGCGCACCCAACATGCCTTCCATTCCAAGGGCCGTCCACCGCGGATGGGTCAGCCGCTGTTTTCCGAGCATTAAGCAGTGATCAATGGAAGGCCAATTGGCCCAGAACCATGTGGCGCGGGGAATCGCTGGTGATTTCTATCGTTTTCAGGCGGTGCGTGTCCCAGGTTAAGGAGCGCATCCGAACATGGGTTACCGCCCTTCGCACGCAGGCCCAGACGCGACAAAGCAGCCGTGAGCACTCGAGGTTAACCCACCTGCAAGTGCCGCCGGCATCTCTTCACGACACCCACGCGGCGACGCAAGCAAACATGCAAGCAGCGGAAGAGGCCCGAAGGGCCGCGCGTGACCGAAGCGCAAGGCGGGCGCAACAAATCGCCAACAACAACGCTCAGCGCTCACGCGCGCAGACTACGAGGGCGACTCCAAGGTCCAGGGAAGGACCGCAGCCGATTCCATGCGAGAAGGATGAATCTACGCTGCAGCGGCAAGGGCGGACGCGCCCGAACTCAGAAGCACTTGCGGTGTCGGATATATCCTTCGCGCAGTGCGCCGCGTGCCTCGTGTCCTTCGCGCTGCGCGAAAAGATGTGGAGGTTGCAGTGCGGCCACCAATGCCATGCCGAGTGCTGGGGCCGCAATGCTCGGGGGCGCGTGTCAAGAGGAAGGGCTGTTGCCGATGTAGCGGTCCATGTGCCATCTGCAGGGGGCCAGGCATCTTCGTGGCGGAATGCCCATATGCGGGACATATCGACGCATCGAGCTCAGCAGCCGTGGCCATCCAGCAGGCTCAAGAGATATCTGACCTGCGCAGGAGGCTGGGTGAGTTCTCGGCGTCGGTTCCCCCGACGAGCGCGGCCGCGAGCCATGTCGACCAAGAAGCGCACGACGCCGTCCCAACTACGGCGCGCCGTGCTGGATGTTTGCGACCTTGCCTCGCTGTCCTTCGCGTGGTGCTTCGTGGCTGACGACGGCATGATGGTGACGTGCTGGGCAGTCGTAGTTCGCTGTGACTTCGACGTTCTGGTTGGGGCCGCTTCGTTGTCAACGCAGTCAGGTTGTTCCGTCGGTTCGCCGCTTGTCTGGGCGGTGTCGTCGCGCGGCGTGACGGCCGCTACTTCGCCGTGCTCGCGGGCTTCCTGTCGCGCGGGGCTCAGGGTGGGTTTGCTGGGTGTTGGGGTGGTGGGTTGCTCAACCCTTGCGGTATCAGTCATGTAGGCTGTCAGATGTTCGAGCCTGGCGCGAGCTTTCGACGCGCCGCGTGGTTTCGGAGGTGCCGGGTCGGACCTGGCCCACGCGCGCGCGTTTTGAAGTGTTCGTCGGATTTTGGTCGGGCGCGGCGGCGGCGTGGCGCGAGGCGGCCAGAGTTGTCTTTTGATCGGGTTTGTACTCCTGCGGGCGAGCTGATTGGGCGCCGTCGTCGCGCGGGCGCTTCTGCGTCAGTCGCGGAAGCCTGCGCGTGCCAGCGGGGCGATGTATTGCTGGCTTTTTGTCAGCGTGGGTTTCGCGTTTTTGTTGGCGGCCCGCAGGCGCGCCCCGCGCGTGTTGCGTTTAATTTCTGGCCGCGGCAAGTGCGCGCCGCTGCGCGCGCGGCGCAGGCCTAGCGCGTCGCCGTTATCGCCGGAGCTTTTTCGTCCGCCCGCGCGCTCCATCAATCAATCGGCAATCCCTTTCTCTTCCTTCTCCATGGCCCCCCCGCCCTCCCCAGTCCGCCCAACTTCGGTTCCGTGTCAGCTTTCCTCATTAATCTCGCCATCTTCCTTCCGCCTCGCCCCCCCCCCTCTCCTCTTCCTTCATCCTCCTGCCTTTTTTTTATGATTGTTCCTTCTCTTTCCTTTTCGCTTTGCCTCCGTCCTCCCTCTTGCCCCCCCCCGCGCCCCTCCTGCGTCCTCTCCTCTCCCTCCTAGTGCTGCTCCTTCGCCCTTCGCCCTTCCCTCGCCGCTCGCCCACTTCGCGAGTGCCCCCATCCCCGCCTGCTTCCGCCGACGGGTCTGCGCCTTCTCCCCGCCCCTCCCTCCTTCCCTCCTCGCCCCCCCCCCCCCCTCCCCCCCCCCGCTTATGCGCCCCCCCCTCCCCCCGCCCTTCCCCCCCCCTCCCTTTTCCGTCATCGTGCCCATCCCCGCTTACCCCCCCCCCCTCTCCTTCTCCTCTTGCTCCCCGTCTGGCGCCCCCCCTCCCTGCTGCCGTTCCCCCGTCTGCCCTCCTGCTCGCCCCTCATCCCCCTCTTCCTCCTCGTTCTCCCCCCCCCCTTCCGCCTCCCACCCGCCCTCCCCCCCCCCCCCCCCCCTCCGGCCCTTTTTTTCCTCCTCGGGCCGCCTGCGGTGCAGGGCGCTGCTGATGGCCGCGCAGGTCGCGCGCGGTTTTCCGGGCCCTCCGGAGGCCCCGCGCCCCGTCTCCTGGGAGGCCCCCGCCCGCGGACCCCAGTCGGGGGCGCCGGCGCGAGCGCGCGCCGCCCCCGCTCGTCGAGAAATCCAGACCGGGGCCGCGGCGCGCGCCGCGCAGAACAGAGAAGCCACGGCGCGCGCTGCGGCCGCCGCACGGCCGCGGCGCATATCGCGCAAGAATACACGGCAGACTGGGCGCGCGCGCTGCGACCCCCCCCCCCTTGCCGCGACGGGGCGGGCAGGCCCCCGGCCGCCCCAGCTCCGGCGCGGCAGCTCCGGCGCGGCCGTGCTTTGGCCTTGCAGCTCGCGCGGGGGCGCCCAGCGCGCCGCTTCCTCGCCGGGGGCGCTGGCGTTCAGAACGGGCGTGCACTGCGGCGCCTTCTAGCGCCTCCCCGCGCCTCCATCGTTCATTTTTGTATTTTTCGCCTTCCCTCCCTTCCTCCATCCTCTTCTTTACAATTGCTCCATATGAATACTACTCCCCCTCTTCCCCTAATGACGGTTTGAAAGTGCTCGACCCCCCCCCCCCCCGCGCATAGTTTTTGTTGCGCACAGGTTTCCCTGGAGTTGGGTTTTCGTTAGCATTTTGTTCAAAATGCTGCTCTCGCTGAGGCGCCGGCTCCATTCGGGCCCCGCTCGTTCCGAATCGTGCTCCCGCTGCCGCGCTGGCCTCATTTCCGTGCTTCCGCTCGTTCCGAATCGTGTTCCCGCTGCAGCGCTGGCTTCATTTCCGCGCTTCCGCTCGTTTCGACTCGCGCCCCCGCTGCAGCGCTGGCGTCATTTCCCGCGCCGTGCACCGGCATGCAATGCAATGTTAGGTTGATGCGACGCTTTGCGGTGCTCTTCTACGCCATGCCATGCCGTGCCCTACACTGCATCGCGTACCCTTTCGGGATCATTGCCCTGCTCGACATCCGACTGTGCGAGTAGGGAGGGGATCTGCGCCATGGCAAGGGATGGGGGGGAGGGGTAGGATGTCAGATATGACGCGAGCGCACCTAGCTTGCCTCTTTCCCCCTCAATTCCCTCCTCCCACCCACTCCCCCAATCGTCCTGCGGTCTTCTCCTTCGCATTATCGCTGCACCCCTTCCTTGCTTCTCGCCCCTTCTGCTT
Organism: Prorocentrum cordatum; assembly: GCA_963575745.1. Taxonomy (NCBI): domain Eukaryota; class Dinophyceae; order Prorocentrales; family Prorocentraceae; genus Prorocentrum; species Prorocentrum cordatum. Next base: position 41,854 of record CAUYUJ010015272.1, read on the forward strand.
CGCCCTCCATTTCCCTCCTCCCCGTCTCCGCTCATCAATCGTGCTCTCGGTTCCCCCCCATTCCGCTTGCCTTCGCACCTCTTCCCTCGGCCCCTCCCCCCTTCTTCCCTCCGTCCCGCCTCGCGCCCCCCATCCGCCCTTTTTCTCTCTGCTTCGCCCGTCGTTGTGTCCCCTCTCCTTCCCGCCCTCCGCTTTCCCTGCCCCGATTCCCCCCCTCCGACCCCCCCAATTCTTTGATCCTCTGTCAAATGCGCTGCCGGTTTCGCGGCGCCAGCAGCGGGCGCGCGCGGCGACGGCAGTGGCGACGCGGACGCGGCCGCCGCCGCCGCTGTTTTCTGTCCGCCCCATCCGCGTTTTTCGCGCCCCGCCTGCCGCCCGCCCCTCCATCGCCCGCTGCCGTTTTGGCCCGAGGCGTGCGCTCCGCGGCAGCGGGCGCAACCGGCGCCGCCGGCGCGGCGCTGAGCCGCCCAGCGGGCGCAGGGGGGCCGCGCGACGCGCGCCTCCAGCGCGGCGCCAGACGGCGCGACGGGCGCGGCGGACATTCATCGGTAAGCGCCGCGGCGGGCGCCGGCGACGCGGCGCTGATCAGCTGGCGGCAACAGTAGCTCCCATGGACATGTTTTAAGCGGGCGGCGCCCGGCGCGGTCGCGCAAGAGCGGGCGGCCCATCGGGCGCCGCGACCGCGACGCAATGCAGAGCGACGGGCGCGGACGGCCCGACGCCGAGCAGCGCGTCCGAACGCAGCAATTCCACGTCGGCAGTCACCATGGGTCCGAATTATGAACGTCAGCCACGCGAGTTTGATCGCCGCGGCGGGTGCCATCGTCGCGGCGTGGATCAGTGCGTCGACGCGCAGCGCGACGCCCCCCCTTTACCACCGCGCGGGAACGCGGCTGGGACTAGCGCCACGACGCCGGCCAGAGCGACGAGCGCAGCAAGCGCGACGCACGATGGCTCGACGGGGTGCGGCGACGCTGTTCTGAGACGCGCTAGCGGCGGCAGCGCGCGACCGAACAGCGCAATCAGGTGCTGCGCGATGCAATCGGCGCGTGCTCTGCGACTGGGAATCTCGCGCAGCCAGTGCGTGGAGCCCGCGTCGCCGCTGCTGCCGGCGGCGCCCGGGTGGCGCTCCGCGCCGGCGCGGCGCGGCGGCCCCCCGACGCCGCCGCGGGGTCTTCGTGATGAGGAGCCGAAGCTGCACGGGGCAAGTGCTTGAAATTCCCGCGCCTTCGCGCCGTGGGCGGGGTGGTGTCTCTCCGTTTCCGACCCGCCATATGGCGCCGGCAACGCCCCTGGCAATTCCGATCCCGCTCCTATACGGCGCGGGGGCACTTGCAGCCCTCGCCCCGTTGACGCAGGGCGCGGGGGTGCCTGCGGCCCGCGCGGCGCCGAATCCTCTCAGCGATCCACTGCTCGACCACCTAGAGCAGAAACGACGGCGGGTGGGTTCTAGACGCAGCCGCAGCCCTCGCTCGGCCACGAGCAGAGGGATTACTTCCCATCGGACAACGCGGCCTTGGAACAGTCAGTGGCCGCAGAAGGGGCGATGCATGAACGATCCGCGGCATTCGTGCTGCGGGGCGACGAGGTTTGCGCCGCTGGCGCAGAAGCGGGCGCACTGCCCGAACCGATCAACACCAGAAGGTGCGCTGACCGGGCAGTTGAACGCGGGCCTGCCGCGGTGGAAGATGCGGGCGCCTGCGCGGGCAACTGGGCCCCCCTGTCTCTGAGCTTGTCGATGAACCAGTTCATCGTCGACCAGAGGGGGCTCCGAGGGCAGATGGGCGCGGAAACATATTGTAATTTCGACCCCGATCGACGCCCAGCATGCGTAGTCAGCAGGTGGACTCAAGACTTTGATTCCTGGCAAACTGAGTGTGCTGGTGGACCTCGGTTCGAATATCAATATCATCGGTGTCAGCGCAGCACGAGAGTTGGACAACCAATCCCGCCAGCATGGACTCATGCCGAAGGTCATGTACCTGGAAGGGCTGCTAACGGGGTTGGTAGTGGCGCAGCCGTATGCCGGACCGTGGGAACGCTCGCACATGCGCGTGATTACCGACGCCCCGGCAAACAACCGACCGCACATGTGGGCGCTTTTGTTGGCAACGTCGCAGAAGGATTCGGCTCGGACCTGCCCGCCGCCCATGGCTCTACCTCCATGCAACCAAGGAAGGCGGTTCTGATCCTGGAGGAGGGTGGGTGGGGGGGCGTCTGATCTTTCCAGGCCCGCGCGCATGTGAAGTGCAGCCTGGTAATGGCGCGCAGTTTCTGATGCTGGAAAAGACGCCCTCGAGGCACCTGGCCGTCCAGCGCTCGAACTATACGGAGGTCACTCCCGAAACAGAGGGCGAGTCAGCAGCTGAGACTTTCATCGATGTGAGTGCAGGGGGTCCACCCCATCACGAGGCAGAGGCCGACCGTGGACAAGCATCTCGGGCGTGCCGGGGCGCTGGCGAGCACGGCCGCGAAGCGTTGAGTCGCTTCGTGGATCGGGCTGTGGATGGCGCTGTCGCTATGAAGGTCAGCTCGGTAATGGGCCGCGAGCGTCGGTCTGATCGCCCAGTGCACCGGTATGAGCTGACTCGGATGCTGCTGCCAGGCGCCTGCCGCAAAGTGACAGAGGCAGTGGGATTCAGCCCCAATGACGAACCTCCTCCATCCGCGCCTTGAGGAGGCGAGGAACTGGCTCACAGGTGATTCCAATGTATCAGCGGCGGCCGCGCCCAGAGAAGCATGGGGCGCCATCCCCGGTGCGGAGGACAGGCCACAGGTCGCCCACGTCGGAGACCCTAGCTCGTCGCCTCACAACGCCGCCGAGCAGGGCACCAGTGAAGGAAGGACATGATCGAGCGACAAGACGCCGGGCATCCTGCCCCACATCGATGGCCCTCGTTGACGGGGGCATGTGGGCCTTCTGGCCATGCCTGCCTGTCGCCCCAGGGGTGCCGGGGGCGCTGGCGCGTGCCTTATAACAGAAAATAGCGCGGACACGCGCTCTATAACCAACGTTGAAACATGCCGCTCTAGAAAGTTTTAGATATTGCAGATATCCGCGCGGTTGCCGCCGAATTACGCCGCCGAGAACATGTGCGAGCACATCGCGCATGACGAGGTAATTGCATCGCTGGGGGCGCAATATTTCGGGGGAGTATTATCTGGAGACTACGCGTTGCTCTTGGTGGCCACGCCCGCTGGCTGGCAATATATAGATTGCCGAACAAACGGGCTGGGCCGCGCTGCGAGAGAACGCGTGAATCCCCGACCACATGCTCTCCGGATGCAGATCGTCTTGGTCGGACCGACAGGGTATTTGAGGAAGTGAGCTCCAACGCAAGAGGTTCTCCGACGCATGCGCCTATGTCATGTCGACGTCAAGTTTGCTCGTGTCAACATGAGGCCCAACGGCTCCGATGCGCAGATGTATGCATCGTGCACGAAAATACCAGCATCATTATGGAGTTGAAAGTGTTTGGTTTTTAAGGAACAATTGCTGGACTGGTGCGGAGACGACCAGCAACATGCCGAATGGCGAAACAATGCAATGACATTCTTGACAGAACAACTTGCGGACCAACTCTGCGAATGCACAAACAAAGACAACACGCATGTTTATATGCGTGTGTTCCTTCGCACCGATGCGAATGCGCAGGACTGCGTGCAGCCTGGCGACAGCGGACCGTGTTGGGGCGCCGTAGTACGCCGAGTTACTTTCGACCTTGACAAAAAGAAGGTGGTTGAATATCCCAAAGTCAAGGACCGCCCAGCCAGTTATAACTGGAATGCGCCGTCGCCCAACGGAGTCCGTAATACATATATATATATATATATATACGCATATGTACGAGACGACATTTGCAATTCGCCCCCACAGCTTTGCTCTGGCACGGGGGTGCGTCGCCGAGCCGCGAGAAACGAGTTGCGTTCATCGAAGATGATCGATCTCCCCCCCTCTCGATTGGGCGTGGCGGCGGGGGCCTGCCCGCGAAGTCAAATTTTCGGACGCTGGTGGGCGCGCCAATCGCGCGAACAGCATTGCCGACTGATAAGCAAAATCCCGATGAAGAAGCTGGCGTCGAACCGATTGTGGCGACGACCTCGCGGGCTTAGGAGATGCCGCGTTGCTCTCCGACGTGCTATTCGAGGAGCTGGGTCCGACGACGACGTCGGCCTCTTTCACGCTGCCAAGTGGCATTGCGGACGCGCGCGCAAACATATGCACGAGTGTTCCCGCCTTCGGCCACGGGGGGGGAACCGTGTAGACGCGTTAGAACTACGCGGAGGCACTGCCGGCATATCGCGGCTCGCTTGCAACAGACAGCCCGCTTAGGGGGGTAGCCTAGTTGGACGTGCCAGCGCTGACTTGGGCAATCCGCGAGTGCAGCAGGCTGTGTAAAAGTGTCTGCGCGCGTGCTCTGTCGCAATAGTCATGCTACGACCCACTTGCCTTCGCGCAGTCATTCCCAAGCCAACCGCGACATTTGGTGCAAACGCCGCAGGGGGGACCTTCCCCGCGTCGCCTTCCGTGGGAGGGTAGCCATCATGTCAGGCGACCTCCAACGCATGTCCCTCAGGGAACAGCCAGTTGGCGCCTGGGTGGGCGAGATTGCTCCCTGGGCGACACTAGTCAAACGCAAGGCCTCTTGCGCGCAGGTGGTGGACCAGCGCTCGACAGGGCTACGCGATTCGAATTGCACTCTCAAGAATCTTACAGATGATGGCCAATCCCCATGCATGTCACAAGCCCTTAGAAAACAAACGGTGTTCTGGCAATAGAGAACCCGCCAGAGCGTGCAACCGAGATCTGGCGCAGGCGGCCCGGGGGTGCTCCGAAGATGCAATCGCTGATCGTAGATTCAGTGCAGCCCCTTTGCCGACAGGCATTGCGCAAATACTTGCGTGGTCAACGGAGCTGGGCGCGATCTCGATGATCCCGCGATGCCACGGGAAGAGGGCGGATTCATAGAACTACCGCCATCGGGGGGGCTTGGTTGCCCAGCTTGCACCGACGACGTTCAAGTCAACTCACCCAGTCACGACCAACATTCGCGTCAATGCCGTCGGTATGACAAGGAGCCCTATCACTGGGCATGCCCAAATTGCAAAAAGGACTATGGCAAGAACAGGCGGGGGCACCTGCTGGCGCCAGGCAAGCGCAGAGTCCGAGCACAGTATATGACTACCACCGCCAAGATCGAGAATAATCTACGATGCGATTTGGTGTAGTTTTGCTGCGGTGAAAAGCCCGCAGCCCCCCCCCCCCGCGGCCGACGGCAAACGGGCTGCCCCCTCTCCCTTCAGGACCGAAGCAGAATTCATCAAAGCACGCGCGGTTGTGGCGCATGAAATGTTGGTTACTTGGAGGAGCGGCTTTTATGCACCACCACCAAGAAGTGTTGTTTTTGCTCCAGGAACTGCCCTGCGCCGCGGCGCCTGCGAGCTGCGCCGCGCTCCTTTTCGCCATGGCGTCGCAGCGTCGTCTGGCGCGACCCTGCCCCTAACTCTCTTTGCGGGAGATTCTTGTTGCGGGCGGTGGTGGTGTATAAAGATTGGCCTCGCGCAGAGTCGCACGCAGCGGTTCTGGGGCTGGCAGCTCTTCTGACCCCCCGCGCGTCGCGGGGCGACGCGGGCGAGAGGGCGGCGGCGTCGCGCCGCCCCCCCCCCCCGCCTCCGGCGGAAGCATGGCCTTGTGCAAGCATGCCTGGTTGGTCAAGATTTGATTTGACATTTGGAGCCTTCAAAATTTGCGGGGTTACGAGCCGACCGCCGTGCTGCAGGAGTTACGAAAGTTCCACTTGCGCTGGCATTGCGCCTCTGAACCAAAGATGCGTGCGATTCTTTCGCGCGCAGGAATCGACGTTGCCCGACAATTCGAAAAGTGGCGCAGTAGATTTTCGCCGTGGGCGCAGAGCCTGGGAGAAACCAGGCAATGTTGCCTTCAGTAAGCCCCCCTGGAAAATTCAACGAGGAAGTCGAGTGTAATTTGATTGTTTACATGCAACAGCATTTTGTTTCACATCATTAAGCGGTGCATTCGTTGGGCTTCCGGCCAAGAGATTGCCGACAGGACGACGCATGCGATATTGAGCGCCTATCGCATTTGCTGGATGCAGCACTGTCCAGCGACTGTGCTCTATTCCGACGGCGATGAAGGCTCTCTGAACAATGGCGTTGCCGAGTCCGTCCTGAAGGCTAAAGGCGCAATTTCGCAGCCGTGTCCGTGGCCAGCGTGCAATTGCCGTTGAAGCTCGCAACGGCATTCTGAGGCACACCTAACATGCTATGTACATTTAACACGGCACAGTATTCCACATTGGTTTTAACGCGCTTACTGCACGAATGCCTTTTTGTCTGCAATGCTTTTACTTTCTACAGCGGGGGGTCAACATGCCAAGCGCTGCAAGGGCGACAGCCGGCCTGCCTACCAGACCTACCGGGGCTGGACTACCAGCAGGGGGCGGGAACGTCCGATCATAACCGAGAACAGAGAATCAGAGAAATAAGCATTGAGGCCATTGCACAAGCCACTGCAGTTGCCAAAACCAACAGGGCTCTACGCACAGAGACGACAGCAGCGGGACACCACAACTGTCAGCGAGGGGATCTCGTGGACTACCACCGCCCGACCACTACCAAGGACGACTGGCGTGGATGGAACGGACCATGCATCATCGCCCGTAATTGGCCTGACCGTGGTCAGGCAGCGGCGCAGGTCGACGGTCAACGCCCAGACTTGCAACGCGCATTGTGTATTGAAATGATCCTGGTCTGCGAGATCGGCTCGGATACTGCGGCAATGCAAGCAGCATTGGCCTTCGTCGCGAGCTTGCCTGCGGGGGGGCCTACTATGGTCTTTGGCTGCCTGCCGACCAAGCTAGGGAACTGGCAAGTGACTACAGCGAGTCGGCCCTCGCCCAAAGTGCATGTGGCCTTCCAGCTCATGGTCGGAAACAAGTAACTGTACGTTTGGCTAAAAGCGCCAAGTGGTTACCGGCAGCACCTTGCGCTGGTAGATGTACCCTGGATTATGACAACGACGTTGCACCGGGCTTCCATTGCTGCGAATCAGACGGTACCTCTCTGAGAATTTACGACATCATTGGAGCCGCGCGTGCGCGAGCCACCCAGCGCTGATAATCATCAAAACCTTCGGCAGGCCTTTATGGGGATCTCTCAAAGTTTGAGGACCTTGCGAACACGCCAGCGCTCGGCGGCCACGCTCAAGAGGACGATGGACTTCCAGCGCCGGCCGCGCTTGACGGCAGGCTACCAGTAATCGCTGAAGAAGCAGAATCGGACCTGGATGCGCGCATCATGGACGCGTGGTATGTACAGCTCCAGGAGGAACAGGATATGTTCGAGACCGGAATGGTTACCGACAGTCGCGTGCTCGTGGCCGTGGCCAGTGAAGAGCAAGGACTTTTGCGAGATATCGGTCGTGGTATGCTCGGAGCGATGTCACCAGCGAAACCTTTCTGCTACCTTAGACCACCGAATGCGACGAGACTTACGATCTCCAGTCGGGCGACATCGGTCAGCATGTTGACTTGTGCTTTACTGCTGACATAGCTCAGGTTGGTCTATGAGAGCAACAATGCGAGTCGCTACGCAGCGACCAAGTAACTGCAACGCGTGTATATGTCTCAGCCGCAGCTAGAAGAGCTGTGGTTGTCAAGAAAGACGACCTCCTGACGAAGGCAGAAATACAAGACAACCCGGCAAATATACCCAAATCTTTGTGCACTGGATTCAACAATGCGCATGATAACACATGCTCCAAGATGCGAGACGCCAAGAATGATTCAAATAGCATGACCTCTAAGTACGTGTGCAAGTGGAAGTTTGTCAAAAACGACCACGGCGAAATGGGGCGAACAATGCGACTGCGCCTTGTTCTTCGCGGCTTGATGGATGTCGGAACATTCGACGTAGAACTGTTCGCAGGCGCAGCTCGTCGAGCAAGCCAGAGATTGCTCGTCAGCGCGGCCGCGTGCAAGGAAGCAGTGAAGCATCCACGGACATCGATGAGGCTTTCTTTAACGGTCTGACCAGTCGTGAACTGGCAGAAGCCACTGGAGGGAAGGAGCGCGTGGTTTGCTTTGATCATCCGCCCGGTTCAGCCTCGGTGCTGCGCGCGTTGCCTGGGTTGGCGAGTCAAAGCATTGTCTGCAGTGCCTGGCGCCAAAGACGCCCCTGGGCCATTCTCGCTGAAGCTCAGAACCATCGCGCGAGGATTCGGGCTTAAACTTCTGTCGCATGAAGAATTTGAGACAAGCCCGAACCTCCTGACAGCCAAGCACGCGGATGGCGTGAACGCGGCAGGAGTGGCGAAAAATATTGGCAAGTTCGTCAAATGTGTGGAAGATGCGTTCGGCGCATGCAAACTGAACAAACATTGTTAAGCAGCTTGCGCCGCGCGACGCGCTGGGGCCGAGGGCGGCCGCGTCCGGCTAGACCAGGACGAATGCATCAAACAGCTTCGTCCGATACAACAGCCAGAATTTACGGGCGTTGTAGCGGGGGAAATGGCAGCGAAGACCGTGTCCGACGTGTTCATCAGTTTACGTGGTGCCTTGGCGTATGCATTGATAATTGAGACTCCCGTGGTAGCTTTGCGACGTGCACAGGTTCCCGCGCATCTCCAAGTGCGGAGATTTGACAGTGCCACGCGCAATCTTCAGCAAGGCCCACAGAAAAGAATATCTCAACTTACGACTCCGACAGGAGACGTGGACCTTCACTGTGACTCAGGACATCGTCGCCTTAACGGGGGCGAAGATGACGAAGTAAAGGGGTGTGGCGTCCGAGGGGTCAACCTTTCACTGCGTGGAGACGCGCCTAATGGCAAGGCAGTAGTACATCTGATCGGTCCGCGCTGGAAGTCTCATCGCTTGCAGGTGCGTTCCACCTACTCAGCTGAGGCACTGGCGGCCGCTCATGAGCTTGAGGGCTGCTACCCTACCATCGCTGCGCTACATGAGCTTACAGCTGGACCCCTATCGCCCTCTCAACTTATATGCATTCCAGAGTTTGGTGGTCTCAGCATTAACGCCATCCTTGCCATAGGCGCTGGCTCGTTTTTTTTTTTTTTTTTTTTTTTTTTTTTTTTTTGTCAAGTAAGGACTTGACGAAGCCGACCGAATGCGCCCTGCGGGAACACATCAGTTGGATAAGACAAAAGATGGACCGACGTGCAATTCATAGCGTGCAGTGGTGTGATGCACGACATGGCCGCTGACGGCCATGCCGAGAGGTGCATCGATCGCGCGTGGATGCTGCAAGTGGTGGAGGTCCATCAGTCCTTCAGGTGCGAAGTAAAGAAGTGCGTGCCCCATCGAGGTAAAAGAGACGCAGCGCCAACATAGGGGTGCCCTTTTCGGGGCCAGCGGATACCGATGCGGATGGCTACTCGAACTCAGACAAGTAGTTATTCTTGCCGGGACACGGGCACGCATGCCTACAACGCGGTTATCTTCGCTCGGCCACGGGCATAGATACTCATAGGTCCTCAGCTACCATGAGTGCCCGGACACGGGCGCTATTCACTCTTATTATAAAAGGGATTTGGCCGTTGGGTCATATTCCCATCGCGTGCTGCACGCTTCGTTGTCTGGCCCGCTGGCTGGGCGTCGTCCCTTGTTTTTCTGCGGGTAGTCGCGTGGGCTTGCCCGTGACTGCTCATGATCGTCTGCGGATGGTCGTGGCAATTCGCCATGACCGGCCCGATACGTTCAATTCTGCCATGTTTGTTTTCTGATATTGTATTATGTTAGGTTTTTTGTTAAACGACCTCCCTATCTTCCTTCTTTGCTTGACCTAATTATGCAGGACTTGGATATGGCGTTCGGCCCCTCCCCTCTTGACAATATATGTAAACGAGGTTTGAGGAGAGGCTGCATAACAAGCGTTATATCCGACGCTGTCTTGGCTCAAGACTGCGCAGTCTCATTTGCTAGTCGTGCGACCCTGTGCGCCTCTATCTGCGGAGCGCAGTATTGGACAAAGTCCACGCCCATCCATGATCCATCTTCCGATCCTATGGTTCCTCTCTTACCTGTCGCATTGCTTGCCATCGAGGGGTGAGTTGTGGGATGCCTCGATGTGTCGCCGACGTGATCCTAAGAGTATGGCTCTCCGCGAACTGCCTCATGGTCAGCCCCTGTGCCGCGACTTTGGACTAAGCGACGTTTTCGCCAAGGGCGTCTTCAGGCAATGGGCAGAAAGGTAGCAGACCAACGCGATGAACACTGCAGGTTTGGCCCCATTTCGCTGGGGACATTTTCCAAACAACGGCATGTTCTCAACCTCGTTTTGAGATATAGGTTTCGAAATGCGCCAACATGATGAAACAATACCTTTCAAATGGCCCCAAAATGGGTCCACCAATGCCCTGAAGACAGCCGGGGATGGCGATTTCGCGAGGGACATATTCAACATGTGACAAATACTGTGGCATCGTCTTAAACCGTGGTGGTCGAACATCATTTGTGGAAGGACATCCCCCGAACAGAGATGCGCGCCTAGACTCGCATTGCAATTATTTGTGGCTGCATCACAGCGTCGCCAAAAAAACGAAATTGAACTGTCACTATGGCCCTAAAGGCGCCCGTCAGACGACAGAAAACGACGATTCCGCGAGGGGCGCCCTCGCCAACTTGGGGACGCGCCATCATTATCTTTTGCAAACAGCCAGCGTTTCGCCAGAGACACCCGCTCAAAACGCGCATGCTGGGGGATCCGCCCTGCGACGGTGCTCCCAAACAATGCGGTTCTGGCTTAAACCATGCAAGACAAGGGCTCGCTGTCGCTGCAGATAGACGCCCTCGGGCGCGCAAGATACGCGGGAACATGGCTGAATGCGCAGGGGCGCGGCAGAACGCAAACGGGCGCAGGGGCCCGCAGGAACGCGGCGGAACACGCAGACCATGCAGGAACATTGCAAAATTCGAACGAACACGGCAGAACACACAGGAGCACGGCAGAACGCGCACGAGCACGGCAGAACGCGCAGGAACACGGCTGAGCGCACACAGGAACACAGCTGAACACTCAGAACACACAGGAGCACAGCAGACCACGCAGGAACACCGCAGAGCACGCAGGAACACGGCCATAACACACAGGACCACAGCATAACACACAGAACAAGCTTGAGCACAGCAAAACACACAGGAGCACGGCTGAACACACACACACACACATTACACACATGCACACACACACATTCACACATAGACGCGCACACACATACACACACACACGCATTCACACACATCACACACACACGCACGCACGCACGCACACACACACACACTCACCCACACACACACACTCACAAACACACCACACAAAACAACACAACACAACACAACACAACACAACACGACACGACACGACACGACACGACACAGCACACCACAACATAACACAACACAACACAACACAACACAACAACACAACACAACACACAATACACACAAAACACACACAACACGCACACAACACACAACACGCACAACACACAACACACAACACACAACACAACACACAACACACAACACACAACACACAACACAGAACACACACACACACTCACAGTCACACTCACACTCACACTCAAACTCACACCCACACTCACACTCAAACGCGCACAACAGACATGAACACATCAGAACACACAGGGGCACGGCAAAACACATAGAACATCGGAGGACACACAGGAGCACGGCAGAACACACATAACACACGGGAGCACGGCAGCACGCACACGAGCATGGCATAATACACAGAACACACGGGACCACGGCAGAACACACAGGAGCACGGCATAACACACAAGAGCACATCCGTAGCCATTTTGGCTCAAGGCCATGGAGCACCCGACGACCGCGAGTCGTCCGCTGCGTTCTGAGCGCGAGGGGCTCCTCGCTTTGGGCCAGTGCACTCTGTTGTCCCGCTCCTGGCTTTCACAGCGCGGAGGCGCGACCGCTCGGCCCGTGCGCCTGGGGCCATGGCGCGCTCCTCGCGTTGCGGCAGCAGTGGCAAGCGCAGCAGGCCGTGCTGGATGTGCAGCTGCGGAGGTTGGAACTTTGACTGACGAGCCTCTTGCCTCAGCTGTGGGCATGCAGCACCGCCCTGGGCTCTGGGGTCTGCCCCCGCCGCGGGGAAGCCCAAGGCCGACGAGGGCGGCTGGGTGGGCCAGCCGAGGGGGCGCAAAGCCCAGCGGCAGGCCCGCAGCGCTGCCTCGCGAGCGGCATCCGCCAAGTCGCAGACCTCGGCTTCTGCGGCCAGTGGGGCGCCGAGTGGCGGTGGAGTCACAGCGATCGAGAGGCTGCAGGCGACGGTCGAGCAGCTGGAGGCGCTGCAGGCTGGGCCGCCCGAGGGCGTGGACGGCAGCTTCACCGGCGTCGTGGCCAGCCAGCTGGAGTCGAAGCGGGCAGAGCTGGCCAGGGCCCAGCAGGCAGCGGCGGAGCAGAAGGCCGCCACCATGCCGCGGTCGACGCCGCTGCGCAAGGAGGCCAACGCCATCAGCAAGTCGGAGAAACGGCTCCGCGCAGCCCGCCAGGACCTGGAGCAGAAGCAGGTGGCGCGCGACCTCGCGGAGGCCCAGCTCCAGGAGGCCCAGGAGGAGCTCGCGGAGCGGGGCGGCGCGCTGGAGGAGGCCAGCAGGGCGCCCCAGGTCCTCGAGGAAGCCGCCCGCGAGGAGGCGGAGGCGCGGGAGCGCCAGCGCGCCGCCGAGTGGGCAGGAGCCAGCCAGGTCCCAGGGCTCCTCACGCAGCTGGACAAGCTGCCTGAGGCTTGGGCCTCCAGCAACTTCGACGTCGCGTGGGCAGCCATCCGCGCCCAGGTGGAGGCGGTGCGAGCGCAGCTCGCTGGGCCCTCATTGGCCCCCACGCAAGCGCCGCGGGCAGAGTCCTGCCCCACGGACGAGTTCAGCAGCGACGACGGCAACGACGGCAACCTCGCAGGCAGCAGCGGCCCCTGGCAGCCCCAGGCCGCAGCGGAGCGCGGCCAAGCCGAGCGGTATGGCAACGCGCTCGGCGAGCGGCCGCAGGTGGCGCAGGCCTGCGAGCGGGAGCTGGCAGCCGAGGCTGCAGACCTGGCCCCTGTGGCTGCTCGCCCTGCTGGCCACGCAGCTGGGGGCAGGGGCGGAGGAGGCCCGCCAGTGCAGGAGAAGGCCCGGTGAGGCCAGCGTTGCAGGGCCACGTCAGCTGGGCGGTGGCAGCGCCGAGGTGGCCCGCCTGCACGGCGCCCTGGGGCCCGCAGGCGTCAACCTTGGTTTCTTCGCAGCCTTCGGCGGCATCGAGCTCTCCGCGGGCGTGCCCTGGCTGGCGCAGGGCGACTTCAACATGGGGCCAGGCAAGCTGCACGAGTTGGGATGGGCCAGAGCGCAGCGAGGTACGTACCTGGGGCTCTCCGATTTCACGAGCGCAGGCCAAGGGGCCGAGCGTGTGCACGACTGGTTTGCGAGCCCCTTCGGTCGGGCCCAGGGGGCCAGTGAGGCCTCAGCGCTGGATGGCCCTGGGCCTCACCCCCACAAGCCTGCAAGGCTGCGGCTGCAGGACGCGGGAACAGAGGCCTTGATGCAGGTGCTGGTCCGCCCAGGTCGTTTCCCTGATGTCGACGCCGCAGCTCGCCGACCCCGCGAAGTTGGAGATGTCCAGGTGGAAAGCCGTGCGGAGCGCACTCGCAGGCAGGTGGAGCCTTGCCGTTGGCCCTGGGAGGTGCGCTCCCACCCGAGCGCCCCCCATGAGGCTGCTTGCCAGAGGATCCTGGTTGTCGAGAGCACCTTGGCGGGGATCCACTGCGTCGACGACGGCGACCTACGCGGGTGCATGGGACGGGCCGAGGGGCCCATGGCGGTCCTCATGCCCTTCGGCGCGGGGGTCAAGCACGAGTGCCGCTACCGACGCTCGGCCCCCGCCCACGCCATGCGCCAGGCCCTCGATGTAGCGCTGCAGAGGCTCACGGCTGACAGAAAGCGGCGCTGGCAGCCCTTGCACGGGGCTCGGTACTTGTGGCAGGTGGTGCTTTGGCCAGACGATGTGGAGGCAGCCACCACAGCGGCCTGTGAGGAGGACGTGTTCGGGGCCCTCGAGTTCGGCACTAGCGAGTGGAGCGACCTCGTTGGCCAAGTGGGAGTTCTTCAGCATCTCGAGGCAGCGGCAGTGATGACGGACCTGCTGCAGTCAGCCGAGCTGCCGCGCAGGATGCATGTTGGGGGGTTGGAGGCAGCAGCAGCCAGGCGCGCTAGTGGCGCCGCAGGGGGGCGCTGTGCCTCGCCCACCGTCGCAGTGGTGCAGACCCTGGAGCAGGTCGGCTGGTGCCTCGAATCGGTGCGGTGCAAGGTCGCGGACCCAGGTGACGAGCTCGAGCCCATGTTCCTCGGGCCTCAGGCGCGGGGCGCAATGGTTGGGTATGATGCTCGGCAGGCCCCCAACCGCCATGAGGAGCGGAAGCTCGGTTGCGACCCCCTCCTGCTTCGGCCGTTGTTCGGGAACGCCATCGGGCGGCTGCTCGGACGACCAGGCATCGAGCTGGGCGTGAGGGAGCAGCACGTGCGTGGTGCCCACCATGCACTGGACGATGCGTTTCGGCAGGAGTCGCAAGCCAGCTGACGGCAGGCTCGACGGCAAGCGGCGCCTCGATGGCGCGGCCAAGGATTTCGAAGGGCCCCCTCCTGCGGGCGAGCAACGCCAGGCGCAGGCCGCTGCAGCCGAGGAGCCTCCGCTGGCTGGAGCGGCCCTCGGCGTCGGCGCTCCCACCAGGCGGCCATGCCTAAAGAGCAGCCGCTCAACGGAGGGCAGCACGACCACCATCTCGGCCGCTGCTGTCGCTTTCAGCATCCTGGGGCACGCGCTCTGCCACGGCTGCGCGGGCGCGGACGAAGACGCCCGGGAGGTCGTGGCCTGCTCCAAGTGCGGGGCCTACAAGATGCTGGGCAGCCGCGCGGGAGCCAAGCCTCGCCTGAAGGAACGGTGCCCAGGCGACATGACGAGCAAGGCGGGCATGAACCAGCGCAGCCGGTGGGAGCGAGGGCTCCATCCTGGAGGAAGGCCACGAGCGGATAAGCAGAGAGCGAAGGGAGAGGGCATCCCCGCTCTGCGTTCGCAAGGGCCAGTGCCATGGCACGCCCAGGAGCGCTACGTGGTGTGGCTCGGCATGAGGGCGGAGTCTGCAGGCGGTGCCTCGACTGCAGCCAGCAGCCCAAGCTGCTGCCCAGCTGATCCCGCGGCAGTGCTGGCGGCGGAGGAGGCGGCCGCCAGCGTGCCCCTGCAGCAGCCAGCCTCGAAGGGAGCTGAGCGTCTCGGCATGCACGGGGACACCGAGGAGGGGCTTGCCGCCGCGAGCAGCACGGCGAGCGGCGGCCTGGTGAGCCGCAGGGTCAGCCGCCGTCTGGCGCACCGCGGCCCGCCGTCCATGAGTGAGTGAAGAGGAAGCATCGGCTCGTCTCGGGTGTTGCTCCCTGTGGTGAGTAGGCACGCGTGGTGCGCTCTGCTTTGGACTCGGCTTCTTTCGGGAATGGTTGTCCCGTCTGGCCCTGTCCGCGTCCTGGTTGTTTTTTTTCTTGTGCCTTGAAGGCCCCGCCTTTAACTTTAACCTTTAACGCGCAAGAGCACAGCGAAACACACAGGAGCACGGCTGAACACACAGAGCGCACAGGAACACGGCAGAACATACAGGAGCACGGCAGAACACAATCATCACACAGGAGTTTGGCACGTACACACACAGGGGGCACGGCTAGAACACGCAGGAACACAGCAGAACACACAGAACACACAAGAGCCAATTTGGATCATGCCCCGACGAGCCGGGTCGCGCGCCGCGGCTCCCGCCTCGGGCCGCCGCCGTCGATGGTCGTCCGCGCCGCGGCATTGGAGGCTGCCCGCGGGGCGGCTCTGGCAGTCCACGCGGCCGCAGGGTTTCTGAACACCGCGGAGAGAGATGCCGCCCGCCTCCTCCGCGCTGCCGACGGCATGGTGCGGGCTGCGGCGGTTCCCGCGGAACCAGAGGCCATCCCGCTTGCCGCGGCCCTGCGGCGGCGGCGGAGGCCCCGTGGATGCCAGAGGAAGCAGGGGCGGGAGGAGGCGGAGGAAAAGGATGCTGCCATCGTGGTGCCCGCCTGTGCTGGGCTGGAGGAAACCGCGGACGGCGGCGGAGCGGTTGCTGGAGCTGCGCGCGTGGGCCTCGCGAGCGGGTGCCTGCTGCGACGCCCGTCGCCGACGGCGGCGACAAGATGAGCTTGGCCGACGACGAGTGGCCGATTCGGTTCAGGGAGCCAGGCCGCCTCCACGGCCGCTGGAGCCTACCGCCAGCGATGTCCCGCCGACGGGGTCGAATCTGCTGGTCAGCGAGGGGGTCCTGGCGAGAGCAGCTGCGGAGGTCCTCTGCGACGCAGGGGGTGGCTTCGTCGCGATCGCCCTGGTGAGCACGGGCGAGACTTGCTCGCCTCCCTGGAGGTGCTGGGCTGCAGCGGCGGATCCGTCAAGTCGGGGCGGGGCCCGTCGGCCGACCCTGCGTGAGGCGAGGGCTCCAAGGGGAGCATGCGGCTTGCCGAGTCGTCGGGGGTCAGCGGGAGGCAAAGAGCTCCTAAACGGGAGCGGGCGCTGGCGGTGGCCGCGCGTGGCGGTCGTCTTCGGCGGGCTCTTGTGTGAGCTGTTATGAGACGCGGCCTCCCTTGTTCAAGGCGGCGTTCAAGTCGCTCGCGATTTGGACGCCGTCCCTCGAGTGTCGCGACGCACAGAACGCGCAGGAGCAAGGCGAACGCATTGGGGCACGGCAGGGCATGCAGGAGCGCGGCAAAACGCACAGGAGCACGGCATTACACGCAGGATAACGGCAGAACGTGCAGAACACAGGCGAACGGCAAAACGCACGGGAACACGGCAGAACACGCAGGAATGGCAGAAGGCACAGGAACACGGCGGAACATGCAGACCACGCAGGAGCACGGCAGAACACGCAGGAATACAGGAACACACAGCAACATTGCATGACACACATAACACACACAAGAGCAGGGCAGACAACGCTCAGGAGCATGGCAGAACACACAGGAGCACAAGAACACGCAGGAGTTCGGCATAACGCGCAGATCGCACAGAACCCCAGCAGAACGAGCGCGGGAGCGTGGCAGGACGCGCGGGAGCACAGGAACATGCACGAACACGGGAAATCACAGAGAACACACAACGGCACGGCAGAACGCGCAGGAGCACGGCACATCAGGCAGGAGCGCGGGAACATACGGGAACACGCGACATCGTCCTCCGTATTTCTTCTCGTGCTCGCCCTCGTTCTCTTCGTCATCGTCCTTGTGCTTTTCTTCCTTCTCTCTGTCCTCGTGCTCCTCATCGCTATCCTGCGTTCTCCGCGTCTTCGCCCTCGCCTTCCTTTTTTCTGCTTCGTTCAAAAATACCACTGGACTAAAGCGGCGCTTCCCGTTCATGTCCGACCGGGTTTCTGATGAATCGCCGTTTCGCATGAGACGTCCTCAAAAAGCCGACCCCGAAGGGGACTCCGAATCGACGTCGTCTTAGAATGGCTCCTGGAGGGTTTTCGAACGGCCCAAAGGAGAATCAAGAGACGGCCCGGGGGGCCCAAGAGCGCCCAAGAGCGCCCCCAAAGGACCCCCAGAGACTCCCAATGGCGCTCTAGGAGGCACCCACACAGCTCGCAAGAACCCCCAGACGTCCCAAGACGGGCCATGAGGGCCCCGAGAGACTCGTGGGAACGCCTCTAGAGGCCCCCAAACGACCCAAGAAAACCCCAGCACGGCCCAAGATGTCGCCAGCACTGCCCAAGAAAGCGCCCAGAGAACGCCATGACGCGCCAAGACAGCCCAAAAAGACCCCAAGAGCCCACAAGGGGACCCAAGAGGCTCCCAAGAACCCCCCAGCAGGCCCCAAGACAACCCCGCGCGGCGCCAGGAACCCACAGGGTAGCCCGATAGGGTCACCAGGACCCTCTCCTGATTTAACACCTTTCTCCACTTGCCTCTTAGTGTCCTCCGTTGTCGTCGTCGTCATCGTCCTCCCTCCTCGTGCCCGTACTCGCCCTGGTTTTCTTCGTCCTCGTCCTTGTGCTTCTCTCCCTTGTCGGTGTCCTCGTGCTCCTCCTCGCTATCTTCACGTTTTCCACGTCCTCCTCGTCATCGCCTCCTTCTTCACCCAATTAGCCCATTGGACTAAAGCGGCGCTTCCCGTTCTCGCCCGATCAGGTTTCCATGATGTTGTTGATTTAAATCATGATGATGTTGATGCTGATGGTGGTGGTGCTGATGATGGTAATGGTGATGATGATGGTGGTGCTGTTGATGCTGATGATGATGATGGTGGTAGTGGTGGTGGTGATAACAATGATCTGAATGATGCTGACGATGCCAATGTTGATGTTATTGATGACGATGTGGATGGTGCGCGATGGTAACGATGATCGGGAGGACCATCCGGGAGACCATGATCATGACAATGTTGTGTTGGAGGAGCAAGCGTTTGATTAGTTGTCGCAGTAGCAGCGTGATGATGAGGATGTCGTTGCTGATGATGTTGATGATGCTGCTGCTGCTTTTTGCTGCACGTGGGGAACATGCTGCTGACGAAGGCTAGGCTGATTCTGCTAACGGCGATGACAGTCGTGATGATTGTCGATGAACTAGATGGTGGTAGTGATGACGATGATTCTGATAATGAGGATGGAGGTGAAGTTGACGAGAACGGATATGACGATGACGATGATGGTGGTGAGGATGATAAGTGAGACAATTGATGATGAGGGGTTATGATGAGTTGTATGAGGATTGCTAGGAGCAGCGTGATGACCATGACGATGACGACGACAGCGCGGAGGATCAGGTGGGGATGATGGTGGAAGTGAACTAGGGAGGATGATGCGGAAGGAGCAGGAGGAGACGGAGGAGCATGGAAGCGGAAGAGGGTGGGAGAAGTATCGTACCTGAGCACGGGCAGGACAAGGGACTACGCGCGAGCGTGGATCATGATGGTGATGATCATGATGATGTTGTTGATGGTGATAATCATGATGGTGATGAAGGTGTCGACGACGCTGATTGTGGTGGTGGTAGTGTTCATGATGATGATGCTGCCGATGATGATGATCATGCTGATGATGATGCTGATGATGATGATGATGATGATGATGATGATGATGATGATGATGATGATGGTGTGGTGGTGATGATAATGATGCCGATGATGCTGACGATTGTGCTTATGATAAGGATGCTGGTGATGATGTTGCTGCGGCTGCTCCTGCTGCTGTCGATGATGTTGATGATGATGATGGTGATGATGATGACGATGATGATGCTGATGATGATGAGGATGAGGAGTATGACGGACAGCAGCTGTCGCATAATGAAGAGATGCAGGACGACTCGATTCACCACGGGCAGGAGATGGGAGCTGAGGGCCAGGATCAGGAAACGCAGGATCAGCAGGCGGAGTATGAGCAGGAGCATGTGTACGACCATAACTTTAAACCCTAATGGCCTTCGGCCCAGCCCGCCATCGTGCCTCGGTTCGTGGTTCAGAGGCCTCAGGGCTAGTCGTTTTCAGCCTCTTGGACGCAGGTCCGAGGCCTCTCAATTGCTGCTTCAGGGCCTCGGGTGGTCTCATTTGGGTCTCTTGGTTGCCTTTCGGGACTTTTGTGTGACCTCTAGGGCGCCTGTTGGCGGTCTGAGGGGTTCTTTTTGGGCGGGGGGTTTGAGCGGTTGGCCAGCGCTTTCTTTGCCGTCCAGGAGGCCTCTTGGGCCGTCTTGGAGCCTTCTTGTGCCGCCTGGAAGCTCTTGTGGAGGCCCCGTGGGCCGGTTTGGGCCGATCTTTTGGAGCTTCCTGTGCAGTTTGGGAGCGCCGGGGAGCCGACGTAAACGCAAAACACATAGAGACACCCAAGGAACATCAAACAATTCCCTCGTGGGGCCCTCTTGGAGGCCTCTTGGGACGTTTCGGAGGCGTCTTTGGTCGTCTGGTGGTCATCGAGAGCGTCTTGGAGAGATGTGTCGGCGACTCGGGTAACACCTGTTGAGTGATGTCGTCTTGACTCTTATCGTCTCTATGGTCTAAGCGCTACCAAGGCAGTACCACTTGAGTCACATCGTCTGCATGCTCAGAGTGGTACCAAACAAGTGCCGCTCGAGTCATGTCGTCTGTGTGACCCAAGAGGTGCCAGACGTCCGGATGATCAAAGTTTAGCTAAGGCAGAATTGCTCGAATCATATCGTCGCTATCGAACCCATACCACTTGAATCATATAGTCTGTATCATTCAGATGGTACCAACCAAGTGGCAGTACCACTTGAGTTGTACCGTCTTAATACCGATCGTCTGTATGACTCAAGTGGTAGCAAGGCGGTGCCACTTGAGTCATATCGTCTGCATGGCTCAAGTGGTACCACTCATGTACCGTCCGGAAGCCTCTTTATCCCTCTTGAGCTGTCTCGGGCCCCTTTGGGAGCCTCTTTGGGCATCTTGGATGCCTCTTGAGGGCCTTTGGGGGCCTCTTGTGGCTTCCTGGGGGCTTCTGAGGGGCCTCTTGGAGCCTCTTGGGGGCCCCTTGGGGCGTCCTAAGGGTTCTTGGGGCAGATGGCTCGAAATGCGGACTCGAATTCTCCCTCCGGGGCGCCTCTTGGGGTGGTCTTGGACCCTTGCTTAGCAGTCAAGGATGTATCTTGGGCCGTCTTGGGGCCCTCTTGGGCCACCTGAATGCTCTTTTGGAAACCTCTTCGGCTGTCTTGGGGCGATTTTTGGGGCTTCATTTACCGTTTTGGAGCGTCGAGAAGCCGAACAGACGGAAACGCGAACAACCTAGAAACACCGGAAGCACATCAATCAGTTGTGTCTATTGAGGCCCTCTTGGGACCCTCGTTGCAGTGCTCTCAAATGCATATTGGATCGTCTTGGAGGCGTCTTGGGCCGTCTGAAGAACATCTTGAGCGTCTCGGAGAGATGGTTCAGCGACTTGGGGCTCTCTTGGACCGTCTGGGATGGCTCTTGGAGCCTTCTTGGCCAATTTTGGGCGGCCCTCCTGGGCTTGAAAAAGTCACGTGGGAAGACGCGCCAATGCCTGGGAGCCACGCGCCACAGCCCGGCAGATTTTAGAATTTGAGGTCTCGTCCCCCCACAGAACCGCAGGATAGAGGACCGAGGACGCCAAGGGACCTGAGAACATTCCAGCACGTGCCCCGCAGGCACGGTGGCGGACAGTAGGGGCAATGCTGCTGCTGATGACCATTAGGAGGAGGAGGATGGGGAATATGAGCAGTTGAGGAGGGTTCGGGAGGAGGAGGAGGGTTCGGATAGTATTCATACGGGAGCACGAACATGAGTCACAGCGAATCAATGTCACGATTGCGTCTTGACGGTCCTTAATCGTGCCACTGCACCGTTCTTGGAACGTCAAGCACGCGAATATTTGTAATTGATGCCAACTTTTAAGACGAGTGTGCGCGGCGCTGAGACGAGAACCGCATTTTGGAATTGAACCGCCCTTCCTTCTTGAAATTGTTGCAGTGCGAATTTTAGCAAGAATGCCCGCGGCGCTACGGCGAGAGCAACATTAAAAAAACGATCCGCCCTCCATCTTTGAAGCTGTTGCGAATTTCAGGCTTCAGCATCACAAATCGTGAGGACATCTCTTGCGAAACGCTCGGCCCGCCCTACGGGCGTGTCTACGGTGAGACAGTGAGAGGCGGCTCATGAGAAAAAAAGGTTCCAGGAGGAGGAGGGGAGGATATGGAGCAGGAGGAGGAGGCGGAGGAGGAGGAGTAGGATCATCAGGAGGAGAAGGGGAGGAGGAGGAGGAGGAGGAGAAGGATGAGGAGGAGGAGGAGGAGGGGAGCGGGGGGGAGGAGAAGGAGGAGGATGCGGAGGATGAGGAGGAGGAGGAGGAGGATGAGGAGGAGGGGGAGGAGGAGGAGGAGAAGGAGAGGCAGGAGGAGGAGGAGGAGGAGGAGGAGGAAGAGGAGGAGGAGGAAGAGGAGGAGGAACACTGGGAGGAAGAGGAGGAGGAGAAGGAGGAGGAAGAGGAGGAGGAGGGTGTGGAGCAGGGTGTGGAGGAGGAGAAGGAGGAGGAGGAGGAGAAGGAGGAGGAGGAGGAAGAGGAGGAGGGTGTGGAGGAGGGTGTGGAGGAGGATGAGGAGGAGGAGGAGGAGGCGAGGATTCCCGTTGCGCTTCGCCAGGACAGCGGTCACAGGAGGCTATCGGGGGGCGGCCACGACGAGGAGCCGTGGGTAGCTTTGCAGCGCGAGCGTGCGATGGGTTCGTGGCGTGTCGGCGCGGCGGCAGGGCTGGCGTGGGCGTTTGAGCCCAAACATCCTTCCGTGTGGCCCAAGAGCTATGATTGCATGCTTTCGCAGACTTTGCGCACGCAGCTCCCAAAACAAAACAACATGAACACATACGTTTTTGGAGGTCCGCGCGGATTTCTTGTCCACCCCGGCGTCGCCTCAGGTGGCGCCTCCGGCGCGCTCCGCACGCCAGGGAGGGGGGCACAGCGCCGATCCAAGAAGTCCGCGCAGACCTCCGAAAGTTTACGCTTACGCTGGAGACGGCTGCACAGGCATTTCAAAATAGAGCTACGGTCACACAGATCCCGCAATCCCAACGTTTCTCATTTCTATTTCGTGATCTTCCCTCATTTTGTCGAGCTCGAGTTTGGAACATTTGGCAGGGTGGTGGAGGAAGTCAGAGAGCGAATGGCGATCCAACGCCGAGGGCCTTTTACCTCCGTAGGTTTAGTTTAGGATCGTTGAATCGCATTTCTGATACGAGGTTCAGCAGCTGACTTTTTTGCGCATCTCGGAGAGGCGCCATAGAAGCGTGGAAGTAATTCATTGTTTTTGTTGGTTGGGGTGGTGGTGGCGAGTTGTTTTTGTTTCACGCGTGGCGTAATGAGAATCAGCAGCGTGCAATATTCCGAAACCGTATAGGCCCAAACCTTGAGCGGGTTTCGAAACCGCCCCACATGGGCCATCTTAAAAGATGTTGTTGATTCGATCTCTTCCCATTCATCTCGCATTTGGAACAGAAGTTTCGGGTGCCCCCTGGGGCATTTCGACAGTTGAACCAGTTCAATTTCGAACGGTTCACGCGAACGCAGGAACCGGAGACCGCGTTGTCACGTCAGGAATTTGGAGTACAGTGTGGTTCTTTTTCATCGTTTCGCCGTCTCTTGCTGCTCGTTCCTCTCCACACCCTCTCCCCTCCTCCATTCAGCTTATCCTGCACTCCTGCTTCGTGTTCTCCTCCTGTCGCTTCTCCCGCTGCTCCTCCTCCCTCTAATTTCCCCTTCTCCCAATTTTCGTCCTCCTCGAAGTTGCTCCTTCCCGTCGTCGTCGTCGTCGTCGCCCTCGTCTGTTTACTTTCTCCTGTCCTGCTCCTCCTCCCTTCCATTCCCCTCCTGCAGCTGCCCATCCTCTCCTCGTCGTCCTCCTCCTCCTCCATTCCTTTTCCTTACCAATAACTCCTCCCTGTCGCGCCTCGAGGCTGGTCGAAAGGGCGGGCCGGGCGTTTCGCCTCAGATTTCTCACCATTTGTGACCTTGAAGCAAGTTCACAGATGGAGGGCGGGTGGTTTTCAACATGTGGGTCTCGCGTTAGCGCCGCGTACATTCGTTTTACTAGTTGCACGAGCTTCACGGATGAAGGTCGGACCTTTTTCAACATGTGGCTCTCGCTCGAGCGCCGCGCACACTCGTTGTAAGAATTGAAGGCGGGTGGTTTTCAAAATGTGGGTCTCGCCGTAGCGCCGCGCACGTTCGTGTTAAACATTCGCAAGAGTTTCACGGATGGAGGGCGGCTCGTTTTCAAAATGTGGTTCTCGCCTGAGCGCCGCGCGCGTTGGTTTTTTGATAGCAAGAGCTTCACCGATTGAGGGCGGCTCGTTTTCAAAAGGTGGCTCTCGCCTTAGCGCCGCGCGCATTCTTGTCAGAAACCTGCAAGAATTTCACGGATTCCCATGGCCAATGTACCAGAAGTGGTGTTGTGGAGCGATTCAGGATTGTCAGGGCGCAACGGTTACATTGATTCTCGCGGTGTTGAAGTCCCAGGAGTAGCGTTCTGGCACGATTCAGGATCGCCAAAACGCAAGAGTCACGTTGATTCGTGGCGCAGGAGTCTCGAGAATGGTGTTTTGGCATGCTTCAGGGTCTTCAGGCGGTTGTCTCCCAACGGGGCGCTTTCCTCAGTGGAGATGCACCCATGTATGGGCCTACGAAGAGGGAGTTTGGAAGGGTTTATCCCAACATCGTTGATGAGTCTTGGGTTTGCACTGGTCCTCCTTCTCCTCCTCCTCCTCCTCCTCCTCTTCCTCCGCTCCTGCTCCCGCGCCTTCGCCCCCGTCTGTCACATAGCTTGCATTGCAGCGTGCGCGTGACGAGCCTCGGCCCGTCCGGGTGAGGCGAGCCGAAGCTGCGAGGGAGCCTGCCGCAGACTTGCGCGTCGGGTCGGGTTCACTGCCGCGGGCCCTCTGGGCTGTCCCGCTGTTGTCCAGGGGTTGTCTCGTGGCTGGCCTGCGGTTGTCCCGCGGGTATCGTGTGGCTCTCCACTGGTTGTCTCTGTATGTCCTGTGGCTGTCCGTTCTGCCGATGTTTGTGCGCCTCGGGCGCCCATGGTAAGCCGAAGGCTGTCCCCCGACTCCATCACCACTCGAAGGGTGTTCTCATACGTGTGCGTGTGCTCCTTAATCGCTCTCTCTCTCTCTCTCTCCTCTCTCCTCTCTCCCTCTCTCTCTTGTCTCCCTCTATTCTCTCGTTCTAATATCTCTTCTCTTCTCTCTCTCTCTTGCTCTCTCTCTCTCTCTCTTCCTATCCCTTCCCTCTCTCTTTTATCTTTCTCTTTCTCTTTCTGTCTTCCCCTCTCCTGCACACATATCTATATTTATTTATGTATGTACAAACCTGCATTGGCGCTTCGCCCCATTCACCTTGGTCCTTGAGGCTTTGCAGATGTTTTTCGTTCGCGCCATCCCTAGTGGCCTTGGAAATTTGCCCCCTTCTCTGCGGTGGTTCTCAGAAGTCTTCGAACGTTCGGGTGGTCCCTGGCCTTTCCTGGGCCTCTGGGGGCTGCAGAAAGGCGCCGGGTGGAGGGCGAAGGGTAGGGGAGGGAATCTCGGGGAGCGAGGAAAGGAAGCGGATGTGGGGGAGAACGAGTGGTGGAGCGGCAGGGAGAGGAGGAGGAAGAGGAGGAGGAGGGGGAGGAGGAGGAGGAGGAGGAAGGAGGAAGGAGGAAGGAGGGCGGAGGAAGGAGGAATGAGGAAGGAGAAGGAGGAGGAGGCGGAGGAGGAGGAGGAGGGATGAGGAGGAGGAGGATAAGGAAGAGGAGGAGGGAGGAGGAGGAGGGCGGAGGAGGAGGAAGGAGGAAGGAGGAAGGAGGAAGGAGGGCGGAGGAAGGAAGGAGGAAGGAGGAAGGAGGAAGGAGAAGGAGGAGAGGAGGAGGAGGATGAGGCGGAGGAGGAGGAGGAGGAAGAGGAGGAGGGAGGAGGAGGAGGAGGAGGAGGAGGAGGAGGAGGAGGAAGAGAGGAGGATGAGGAGGAGGAGGGAGGAGGAGGAGGAGGAGGAGGAGGATGAGGAGAGAGGAGGAGGAGGAGGCGGAGGAGGAGGATGAGGAGAGAGGAGGAGGAGGAGGAGGAAGAAGATGACGAGGAGGAGGAGGAGGAGGGGGAGGAGGAGCAGGAGGAGGAGGAATGAGGAGGAGGAGGAGGAAGAGGATGAGGAGGAGGAAGAGGAGGAGGAGGAGCAGGGGGGAGGAGAAGGAGGAGGAGGAAGACGCGGAGGCGGAGGCGGAGGCTGATGCTGATGATGATGATGATGATGATGATGATGATGATGATGATGATGATGATGATGATGATACTGATACTGATACTGATGATGCTGATGATGCTGATGATGCTGATGATGCCGATGCCGATGATGCCGATGCTGCTGCTGCTGATGATGCTGATGATTATGATGATGCTGATGATGATGATGGTGCTGATGCTGATGATGCTGATGCTGTTGACGATGATGATGCTGATGCTGATGCTGCTGATAATGATGCTGCTGGTGATGAAGATGATGCTGATGATAATGATGATGCTGTTGGTGATGATGATGATGCTGATGATGGTGATGCTGCTGACGATGCTGATGATGATGGTGATGGTGATGATGATGACGACGATGATGATGATGCTGATGAGTGATGATGATGGTGCCGCTGATGATGACGCTGACGATGATGTCGATGATTATGATGATGATGCTGATGATTATGATGACGATGCTGATGCTGATGATTATGATGATGATGCTGACGATGCTGATGACGATGATGATGATGCTGATGATGATTATTATTATGATGATGATGCTGACGATGATGCTGATGCTGCTGATGATGATGAGTATGATGATGATGCTGACGATGCTGATGATGATGATGATGATGCTGATGATGATGATGATGATGATGATGATGATGATGACGATGGTGGTGATGATGATGCTGATGATGCTGATGATGCTGGTGATGATGCTGCTGATGATGATGGTGGTGGTGGTGATGCTGGTGGTGATGATGAGGATGCTGATGCTGATGATGCTGATGCTGATGCTGATGATGATGATACTGATGCTGATGCTGCTGCTGCTGATGATGATGATGACGATGATGATGATGAAGATGATGATTATGCTGCTGCTGCTGCTGCTGCTGCTGCTGATGATGATGATGATGATGATGATGATGATGATGATGATGATGATGCTGCTGATGCGGAGGATGCGGAGGAGGAGGAGGAGGAGGAGGAGAAGGAGGAGGAGGAGGAGAAGGCCGATGATGATGATGATGATGATGAGGAGGAGGAGGAGGCGGTGGATGAGCAGGAAGAGGAGGAGGAGGAGAAGGGGAGGAGGAGGAGGAGGAGGAGGAGGAGGAGGAGAAGGTGGAGGAGGAGGAGGAGGAGGAGGGGAGGAGGAGGAGGAGGAGGAGGAGGAGGAGGAGGGGAGGAGGAGGGGGAGGAGGAGGAGGAGGGAGGAGGAGGAGGAGGAGGAGGAGAGGAGGAGGAGGAAGAGGAGGAGTTGGAGGCGGAGAAGGATGAGGGGGAGGAGCATGATGAGGAGGAGGAGGAGGAGAGAGGAGGAGGAAGAGAGGAGGAGGAGGAGGAGGAGGAGGGAGGAGGAGGAGGAGGAGGAGAAGAAGGATGAGAAGGAGGAGGAGGCGGAGGAGGAGGAGGACCAGGAGGAGTAGGAGGAGGAGGAGGAGGAGGAGGAGGAGCAGGAGTAGAAGGAAGAGGAGGAGAGGAGGAGGGGAGGCGAGGAGGAGGGGGAGAAGGAGGAGGAGGAGGAGGAGGAGAAGGAGGAGGAGGAGGAGGAGGAGGAGGATCAGGAGGAGGAGGAGGATCAGGGGGAGGAGGAGGAGAGGAGGAGGAGGAGGAGGAGGAGGAGAGGAGGAGGAGGAGGAGGTGGAGGAGGAGGAGGAGGAGGAGAGGAGGAGGAGGAGGAGGAGGAGGAGGAGGAGGAGGAGGAGGAGGGCGCCGTCGGGGGACGGCGAAGAATGTTGCAGCGGGTTGCAGCGGGTTGCAGCGGGTCGCAACGGGGCACTCGAACGCAAGTAATTCTCAGGGAATGCACCCGATCCCGGGTTCGCAACAGATTTCTGGGATTTGTGGTTGTGAGCTTGGAATTCGGGTCAGTTTGGTGGAAAACGCCGTGTGGGCCTTGTTGGAGCCCTGGTGAGCCGGCTTGGGGCCGTCTCGAGCCGTCTTGGGCCCATCTTGGGCCGTGTTGGGGAGCTTGGGCATTATAGGAACCTTACCTTACGGGGCCTACGTAGGCCCTCCTGTTGGCCTCCCATGGCCTTCTGGGGGGCCTCCCATGGCCTTCTTGGGCTTCTCTTGGGGGCCTTGTGAAGGCCTGTTGGGCCCCTTTTTTGCTCATTTGGGATTTCTTTTGGCAGTCTTCTTGGGGCCATCCAGGCCGTTCAGAGGCTTTTTTGGGGGTCTCTCGGGCCGTCTTGGGGCGATACTGCATGCCTGTTTAGCTGTGTTGGACGCTGCTAAGACCCGAACAGCGAATGTGCTGAAAACATACGTTTCCCTAACAGGATGAAGCGACGTTTGCGTTCTGGGAGTCCTGCTGAGGGCCTCCTGGGCCGTCGTGGGGGCCTCTGGAGGCCATCTGGGTCCTTCTTGGAGCGCTTTTGTGCTGTCTTGGGTCTCTCTTCGGCCTCTCTGATCACCGCTATGATCGCTTGGGGGCCTTGTGAGGGCCTGTTGGGCTTCTTTTTGGCTCAGTTGGGGCTTCATTGGGCTGTCTTGAGGGCTTCCAGGCCGTCTAGAGGCCTTCTTGGGTGTCTCTTGGGCCGTCTTGGGGCGATACTGGATGCCTTTTTGGCTGTTGTGCACGCTGCTAAGACCCGAACAGCGAATGTACTCAAAACATACGTTTCCTCGCTCCCCTAAAAGAATGGAGCGACGTTTGCGTTCTGGGAGTCCTGCTGAGGGCCTCCTGGGCCGTCGTGGGGGCCTCTGGAGGCCATCTGGGTCCTTCTTGGAGCGCTCTTGTGCTGTCTTGGGTCTCGGCCTCTCTGATCACCGCTATGATCGCTTGGAGTCTGCTGGCAGGACCCAGCTAAACGCCCTGGGAGGTCTGGGACGAGCCGGTGGACCTTTGGCAAGGATGTCGGGGGGCCCCGGAAACCTCCGATCCTGGGGGTCCAATTTTCGGGGGGGGGGAGCTGACGGGGTTCCCCCCCCTCCCCTTGGCTTGAAGAGGAACACACACACACACTCACACAACAAAACACGCACAACAACACACGCACACACACACACACTCGCACACACACAAACACAGACACAGGCACAGGCACAGGCACAGACACAGACACAGACACAGACACAGACACAGACACACACACACAGACACACACAGACAACACAGACAACACAGACAGACAGACAGACAGACAGACAGACAGACAGACAGACAGACAGACAGACAGACAGACAGACAGACAGACAGACAGACAGAGACACACACACACACACACACACCACACACACCACACACACACCACACACACACGCACGCACGCACGCACGCACGCACGCACGCACGCGCACGCGCACACCCACACCCACACCCACACCCACACCCACACCCACACCCACACCCACACCCACACCCACACCCACGCCCACGCCCACGCCCACACCCACACCCACACCCACACCCACACCCACACCAACACCCACACCCACGCCCACGCCAACGCCAACGCCCACACTCACACCCACACCCACACCCACACCCACACCCAGACCCACATCCTTGTTCATTATTATTATATACCCTCACCTACCTCGTATTCCGGCCGATAGCGACTCAATCCGGGACCTCCCATCCGGAATGTAACAAATCAATACAAAGTGGCCGTTTTTCTTCTCAACGTCGTCTTTCTTGTCGTCGACGATGCGAAAAGCGTGGCAGGAATGGGACGCGGCGCACATCGCGCGCGGCAGTCAATCTGGACCCGCCCATCCTGACTGTAAACAATCAATACAAAGTCTTCGTTTTTCATCTCAGCATGGCCTGCCTTGTCGCCGACGGTGCGAAATATGTGGCAGCAGTGGGACGCGGCGCACATATGGGACGCGGCGCACATCGCGCGCGCGGCCGTCAATCCGGGCCCGCCCATCCTGACTGTAAAAAATCAATGCAAAGTCTCAGTTTTTTCCTCTCAGATGGCCTCCCTTGTCGCCGGCGGTGCGAAATATGTGCCAGGAGTGGGACGCGGCGCACCTCGCGCGCGGACGTCCATGCGGGCTGCGGGCCCTCCCATCCTGATTGTAAAAAAACAATACCGAGTTGCCGTTTTTTTCTTTCATCATGGCCTGTCTTGTCCTCGACGATGCGAAATGCGTGGCAGGAATGGGGCGCGGCGCACAGCGCGCGCGGACTTCTGGGGCAACCCCAAGGCGGGAGGGGCCACCTTACTTGTCAGAAGCAATGCCATGCTGATTTTCCCTGCCCACATAGCTGTTCTTGTCGTCCACCCTGCAAAAGTGCATGGCAAGAATTGGGCGCGGCACACCCCCCTCCCCCCCCGCTCGAAGTGAATGAAATGAACTTCCCGCTTGGGCGCCGAGCGACATTTTCTCAAAGTTGCGCTCCCGCTTTGGCTCGGCGCACGTTTCTAGCTCGCCAATTCATTGGGCGCCAGGGCGTTCCAGGAGGCCCTGGGGTGACGAATGCCTGGGAGGTTTTTGCTTGTTCAGGCTCTTGGAGGGCCTCGAGAGGCTCCCCGCGGTTTCTTGGCGGCGTCTTCGGCCGTCTGGAGGCCATCTTGGGCGTCTTGGTACGATCTTTCGGCGACTCAGGGCCCCTCGGATCGTCTCGGGGGCGTCTCGGCTCTCTTGGGGCGTTCCTGGGGCGCTCTGGGACCTGGAAGTCAGCGCCGAAGAAGAAAACCATCGCTGGGACCGACGCGCCCGGGACCTGCTCGGGGTTCTTTTCGTCCGGGGGCCCCCAGGGGCCGCCCCGACGATATAAGATAAACGACGGGCGTTGGGCGCGACGTGCTTGCTTCTTATGTTGTGGGAGGGCGGGTGGGAGTGGACGGAGCCCTCTCGCTCGTT
>CAUYUJ010015272.1:75000-175000 GCA_963575745.1 Prorocentrum cordatum
ATTGATGCGGGTTGGTTGTCGTGGTGTCAGAGTTGTGCGGGCGCAAGTTTGACGCCGACAGGGTCGTCGGCATATGTCTTGTGGAGTGCAGCTGGGGTGTACGTCGGAAAAGTGAATCTCGCGCAGTCGTTTACTACCCCAGGGCTGGCCTCGCGACTTCGGGAACACATTACGGCCATCATGTCTCCAGATACGCCAGAGGGTAGGAGGCCGAGATATCATCTCCTGCGGAAGTTTGTGGGGGCACTGTGTATGCTACCAGTGAAGATATTTCCGTCGGAGGCGCAGGCGTTTGCAAGGGAGTCCCTTGTGGTCAAATTCGCCAATCGTGAGTGCAACAATCGTGGTCGTGGGTATCAACGCCATAGAACCCGACAAGGACCACTACTGGTGCCACGGCGGGAAGCAGTTTGCCGTCGTCCGCAACCGCGGCTTCGAGATCCCACGCAGGCGCAGTCAAGTGCGAAGGAGAAGTCCGTTTATGGACGTGTGCGTCGGGAACAGTGGTTACAACATCCTGGACAACTACGAGGCGCGTATTCTGGGGCTTACGATGGCATGATGAGGCTCAGGTTGGGGGATGATCGTTGTTATGGCCCGATCCGCATCCTAGAGGAAAGTTTAGACAATCAGTTTGTGGCCTATTGCGCATCATATCGTCCATGTGTTAGTTTCCCACGGTCGGGGAGAGCAGGTGCAGGTGCTGGCTTCTTCTACCGTGCAGGGGAGTTGGTCAATTTTGTCGGTCAAAGTGGGGCTCGTCGTATGGCGGCCGTCATAGTAATGGAATACCTCATCAGTCTGCATCGTTTGGCGCCGTTCAATGTCCCACCGCTCGACACGCTGTGGCGGCAATGCAATGCTCCGTGGTCGGAGTGGTCCCGTGGTGTTCGGCTTCCCTTTCGGGTCATCTCGAAAAATGTGAGCCGCCTGCGGCTGTGCCGATGGCGAGAGGTTCTGGGGCGGGCTCGGACAAATACCATTGCATGGGTCGGTGCCTTGCCCACGCTTTTCGGCGTCATCAGAGGGGTCGTGGGTCATCGTGACCGCGGCCGATGCGACTACCGTGGACAGCGAGACCGCGACGGTGATCGTGACCGTCGGAGGGGCCGCAAGTCCCGTTCGAGTTCCCCGTCGGGGTCGAGGGACAACCAGGGGGCGCGCCGCTCGGGTCGCCACGGGGGGGGATGTACACGCGCGCCCCGTCGTGCGCGGCGTTCTCTGACCAGCGGGGGCAGGAGCTACGTGAGATCGAGGTTCGCCGACAGCGGGGGATCGTGGCCAGGGCGACGCAGGGGTCGATCGGTGGCGCGCTCCAGGAGAACAGCATCCAGCTCCACACGCCCCAGCGCCGGGGCGGTGGAGGTCCGCCGCCGTCGCCGGGGACGTCCTCGCCTGCGGGCCCAGGACCAGCCCCCAGCCCAGGCGTGTAGCCAGGGGAAACCGGCACGGTTGACGCGGGGGACCTCACGAACATCAAGCGCATGCTCGTGGAGGCGCAGTTCGGGTACGTCGCTGGGCTGGAGGACGGGAAGGAGTCTACGTTCAAGGCAGCGTTCTCCAGCTCGTGGGGCACTCGCAAGATATCCCAGATTGCAAGCAAGCTATTCCAGAAGCAAAAGATCACGGAGCGCAAGCGTAAGGACGACAATATATCGGAGTTGTGGAAGTATTATCGGAACCTCGCCTGCGAGATTGCCGAGCCTCTCTTAGACGCGTGCGGTGCTGAGGTCTATGCTCCAAAGGTGGAGTGTTCTTTTGTGCAGAATCAGTTCAGGTTGTACATGATTATATTATGCCTGGAATCGTTTTCTCGTGTACTTCGTCGGCTGTGGGTCACCTATGTCCGTGCTCCAGTCCGCGTTTTTCTACGAATATCGTTTACTGAATGGCCAGGCCGCCCCTTTCCTGTGCCCGACCTTCTCGCAGGAGATCGCAGGTAGTCCAGCAGAAGGTATATCTACTCTTGGGAGGTGCGTGCCCAGAAGTCCGTCGAACAGGATTTGTCGAGGAAGATTTCAATCGCAGGTTTGAGTCTGACCCTATTGCGCTGTATCCTATCCCAGCGCGGAGGGGCGCATTTTCTTCCCGTGGGCGCGCGTGGCTCGAGGAGGGGCCCCAGGGGGGGCCGCTCTTCCGCATGGGCGCTCAAGGAAGCGCAGGCGGTCCGTCGGTCACAGATCGACCCCCGAGCGGCTCAGTGGTGCAAGGAAAACAAATCGTATGTTCGGGCCTACGTCTACCGCCAGCCTCGAACCGACCTGCGCCCCATTCATCGCCGCGGGGAACGCGCACACAAACACGCGCAAACACACGCGCACACACACAAACGCACACACAAACACACAAACACACGCACGGGGCCAGGCGCATGACGCGCATTCAGACGGCACACCTGGCGCCGTCCGTCACCCACGGGGCTTCGGTCAGCGGGTTTGCCGACGCGGTGCTGAGGCCCATCCGTTCCGTTGCGGCGATGCTGGCTGGGGTGCGCCCCACGGGCAGCATCTGCATGGGCATGCAGATGCAGGGCCAGCCGCTGTGCGACCCCGTGCACGCGGCGACCGCCAATATCGTCTTCCTGTACTCGACCATGCTCCGGGAAGGCCGAGTGGAGTTGCAGGCCTTGCGATGTGCCTGGGCTGTCGTGGGCGCGCAGATGCGGCCCCAGCCAAGCTGGGGCCGCGTGCGAGGACCGCTGGGCGCCCTGTGGCTCAGCTTGAATAGGATCAGCGGGCGGCTCACCTCGGCCACCACGTTCGAGTCCGACCTCGGCGCTGACTTGAACCTGCAGGAGATGGCACCCAGGGGCGTCCGCGACCAGGTCGCCCAGGGCGTCGCGCGCTGGCTGTCGGCGCGAGCCCAGGCCCACATCGCGGAGCACAGCGGCGAGCTGTTCTGGCGCCGCGGCATGCGACGGTGCGCGGGGAAGGGCGTGCGAGAGCCTTCCGAACGTGGCTCGCTACAGCGCGCCTGGACTGATGCGACGTGGCCTAGGCAGAAAAGTTTGAGAGAGGGCTGGCATCCAATGTTCGTTGCCTCGCGTGCGGGGCCGAACGTGGGACCCATGGCCACCGCTGCTGCACGTCTCCTGCTCTCCTGGATCCCGCCATGCGCAAGTCGGACACACCAGAGGCCATTGTCAAGACCCGTGAGCGCCTCAATCAGCTTGCCCTTGAGTCGGCCTAGGAGGACCCGCATGAGGCCCCGGGGCTCGCGCGCGCCATTCCGCTCAGGGCCCCCTTTGCCGGGGCTCCGCCTATGTGCCCCGATTTCGTGCATCGTTGGGGGGGGGTGCGGAGCTGTCTTGGGGTGGTCGCCTGTATATCGATGGCGGTGGTTTTGCCGTGGATGCTCCAGAGATTGCTCGATGCTCTTGGGCGGTAGTCCAGCTGCGAGACGATGGCTGGCCCTGTAAAGCGATTTTCGGTTCTCTCCCAGGGGTGCAGACTGCGGCGAGGGCTGAAAGACTTGCGGGGCCCATCGCCATTTGCCTTTCCATTTGAGTTTCGTTGAGGAGGGGCAAAGGTGGAGCCCTGGCGACGCGTCCGCTTCGGTTCGCCGCGCTGCCCTCTGGAGGGCCCTTCGGGCCACCGTAGCCCGCCAAGACAGGGGGCCACCGTCGTTTGGATGGGTTCCTTCGCGCGAATCCTTGGGCCAGGCGACTGAGCTAGGTTTAAGCATCCAAGATTGGCACGGTCACAGTTGGGCGGGCCTGTTTGCTTGTGCGGCCCTGGATTTCGCCAGCCCTGCTAAGAGCCTTTTTCGTAACATTAAGTTTCTCCTGGATGAGGCCGGCCTCAGCGCGAGGTTATCGGGGTGGGCTTCTGCTCGCGCGGCTGGCTCGGGAGTCTGGGGCCCCGCGGAGGCTGGCCCTGGGCGGCCCAGGCCCGTGCTCAGTATCTCGATGCCCCCGCGTTTGTTATCGTTTGTTGTGCATGAGTTCGCAGTGCTCTCTGGGGGAGGGGGGGTCCGCTGCGTGGCCTACAACCGCGTGGCTCGCACTCCCGAGGCCAGGGGGCGCCTGGCACCCAATCCCTGCGCTGCTTCTGGCTTGGCCAGGATCTGCGCTGCTTCTCGCTTGGCCAGGATCCGCGCCCAGCCCTGCCACTCCTCGCCCCTCCCCCGCGGTTGCCCTGGCCTTGGCCGCCGCCGCTGCTGCCGCCGCCGCTTCGGCCCCCGCGGAAGGGGGGGGGGCCGACCAGGGACGGAGTGGGAACCGCTCATCGAGGAGGCACGCTGACGGTCCCCCCCCATCGCCCCCCCCCCCCCTTCCCCTCCCAGGTCTCGGAGCAGGCTGGAAGGCACGCGGTCGTGTGATGCGTTTTTCGTGTTAGATCGACCTGCCCGCGTGCTGGCTACGACGGGGCCCTCGCCCCCTCCGTCTCTCGGCCCTTTTTTTTTCTGAGGTTTCTGGTGTCGGAGCTACGCCGTCGGTGGGTCCAGAGGGCAACCTCGCGGACGACGCGCGACGGGCTGCGCGCATGGCCCGACTCCTGAAAGCTGCCGGGGGCACACCTGCTGCCCCTGCCTCTGCCTGCCTGCCCTCCCCTCCCGCGCCCCGCTCGGGCGGGCTGCTGGAGGCCCCCCTAGAGGAGCAGGCGGGGGAGAGAGCAGGGGAGGCGAGCCGACGTGCGAGGTGGCTAAGCGGGCGGGGGATCGTTCGATGCGAACGCGGACGCACCCCGCGACGCGCGGCGCCGCTGGCCCTGTCCCGCCAACGTCGGCGCCAGCAGCGGCCCGCCTCCGTCGGAGGCTACCGGCGCGGCTCGGGCCCCGCGGGGGCGGGGCAAGGCAGCCCGTCAGCTCGCCGCCGCCGCCGCCATCGCTGCGGAGGAAGGTCGCGGTTCGGCGGGGGAGGGGGTCTGTGGAGGTCGTCCACGATCGGGGCCGCGAGATAGTCTCGGCCCCGCCTTTCGCTTTTTGTAGGCGCTGCGGGTGCATCTCGGGGAGGCGGGCTCGCGGTCTCAAGGCGGACTGTGAGGGGGCCCTTGCCTGCCCCGAGCCTCTGCCCCACCCCGGCGCTCAGGGAAAGGGCCCGCCGTCGGGGCAGGCTCATGAGTGGGCTGGATCCCTGCTCGGGCAAGCCCGTCTAGTTCTGTCCGGGGGTGAGAATCTTGTCTCGTCCCCCGACTCTGGCCGCCGTGGGCTGCGGTGGCTCTTTGTTCGGTGGCCTGGGGATTGCCCGCTGGCGAGTCTTTGGTTCTGCCCAGAGGCTCCAAAGCGGCCCGACTGGCCCCTGTTGGCACAGGCCACGGTCCGTAGCTGCTGCTGCGGGACGCGCGCCTTTGATGGCCCGACACACGCGCGCCCGCATGCATGCACGCGCGCGCAAACCAAGGGCCAGGGGGTCCAATAATGAGCCCCAGCAGCGCATGTGTGCTCCGGACCTCCGACGCTCTCCCGAGCGGCCCCAGGGGCCTCTCGGGTGGTGCTCGAGGCGCGGCGCGGAGCGCCTGGAGGCTTGACGAGGCCTCGAAGAACCCCCCAATACAGCCCAGATGCCGCCGGCATAGCCCGAGATGGGCCCAATACATCCAATACACAGCCCTCCAGGCTCTAGGGCCCCAAGAAAGCTCCAAGAGGTGCCCCGAGAGAGCCTCGAGAGGCACAAATCGTTGATTTTCATGTTTGTGCTTGTTTTGTTTAGGTTTCCGGTCTTCTCGCGTCTTCGAGGTTCCGACGCTCCAAGAAGGCCGGAGAGACCCCCGAGACCGCCCCAAGACGGCCACAATGGCTCCCAAGAGAGCGCCAAGACAGCCCAATAAAGCTTCGAGAATGCTCAGGAGCCACCCAAGACGGCCCAAAAGCGCCCCAGAACATGCCCAAGATGGGCCCAAGAGGGGGAACAGGAGGCCCCAAGAAGCTCCCGAGACGCCTCCAGGACCTTCCCGAGGCTCGCAGCAAGCCCCAGACGCTTGGGATATCCCCCCCAAACAAAAACCGTTCAAAGCTGCCTCCTCAGAGCCCCCTACAAGCCTCCAAATTGTTCTCCGAAAGAGGCCCAAGAAGCCAATTCCGTTGATTTGTATTAGGGTTTTGCACCAGGTTTCTGACCTTCTTACGCTTTCGAGCTTCCAGCGCTCCAAGACGGCCCAAGAGGCCCCAAAGACCGCTCCAGGATTGTAGAAGAGGGCCCCGAGACGGGCCCAAGACGGCCTATGGCCTGAACGGCCCAGAAGGCCCCCACGACCGCTCCAAGACCGCCCAAGAGGCCCCCAAGAGGCCTCCAACACGCCCAAGATGGCCTCCAAGACGCCCAAGATGGCTTCCAAGACGGCCCCGAAGCGCCCCAAGAGGGCCCCAAGTCGGTCCAGAAAAGGCCCCCAAGACGGCTCCCGACGGCGCCAGACGTGCCAGGAACCCACCAAGATGGCCGAAGTTGGCGCGAAGCTGGCCCAAGACGGCCCAAGAGGCCCCCAAGAGGGCCTCCAGGAAGGCCAGAAGAGGCCCAAAACATTTATTTCCCTAAGGTTTTTAACGGATTTTGACATTTGCTTCCTTTCGGCTTTCCGACGGCCTGAGACGGCCCAAGAGCCCCCGAAGATCGCCGAAAGATCGCCCAAGAGACCTCCAAGAT
Organism: Prorocentrum cordatum; assembly: GCA_963575745.1. NCBI lineage: Eukaryota > Dinophyceae > Prorocentrales > Prorocentraceae > Prorocentrum > Prorocentrum cordatum. Next base: position 81,581 of record CAUYUJ010015272.1, read on the forward strand.
GGCCCCAGAACGGCCCAAGAGGGCCCCAAGACGGCCCCAAGAGGCCCCCAAGACGGCACAGGAGGCCTTTAAGTCGACCAAGATGGACCTCCAAGACGGCCCTGGAGCATTCCAAGAGGGCCCCAAGTCGGCCCATAGAGCCAACGAGGGCCCCTGGACACGCCCAAGACAGGCTCAAGAGAAGACATTGGAGGCCCCAAGAGGCTTCCGGGAGGCCCCAGGACAAGCCTTAGAGCCCTGACAGGCCCCCCCCAAAACCCCAGAGGCACCAATCACGGCCCCCAACAGGCCTGAAAATTGTTTCCCAGGACGATCCAGGGAAGCTATTACTGGTGCTCCCTCCTTCCTCCGACCACGTCAGGGCGCTTGCTTCGTGATCCCTGGGATCGCCTTCGTGGTCGTCGCCTTCGTGGCCTGCTGATGCTGACGATAGTGATGCAGATGACGATGCTGATGATGAGGACGACGATGGGGATGGTGCTGCCGATGGGGACAACGAGAATGACCATGACCATGGTGATGCTGCTGATGCTGCTGATGATGATGATGATGATGATGATGATGATGCTGGTGATGATGATGGCGATGACGATCATAATTATGCTTTTTAGGAGGTGACGATGATGCTCAGGCTCATGCTGGTGCTGCTGAAGAAGACGACGATGGCGACGACGATGACGAGGACGGCGGTGGGCGCGTCGAGGTCGACGCAGGGATTTCGAGGTCTCTGGCCCCGGATACGTCCATGACGCCCACAAGCCATCAAGAGATTCTGACCGAAATTCCGATGGGATCTGGCCGTTACGACAAATGTTCTCCGGAAGCCGAGCAGGGGCGATGAGGGCACAGAGGCCCCTCCATCCTCGAACCGCCGCGGCCGTCCAAAAACCTGGACCCTCCAAATACCCCCCTTGGGCCGCGTACCTCCGGACGCCGACGGTCGGGACGCCCGCGCAGAGCGGGAAAGCAGCTGTGGCGCGCGCTGGGATCGGCTCGCCGCCGCCGCCGCGAACGACGACGGCGACGACGACGACGTCGTCGGGGGGGGGGGGGGCCAAAAGGGGCCGGCGCGCAGGAATCCCTCCCCAGGGGAGGTGGCCGACTCGCGCGGCGTGCGAGGGCCAGCCGTGCCTTCGCCTCCTCTCAAGCTTGTGCCCTCGCCTCAGGCGGGAAGGATAAATCGCGAGGGTTCACGTCGAGGTTCGAGCTTCATGGATCCAGGTTCGGGCCCTTTTGGCTTTCGGGGCCGCTCCCCCTCGCCGCGGTGCTGCTGCTGTTGCCGCTACTGGTGCTGCTGCTGGGGCTACTTTTTGCGCTGGCCCTGGGAGGAGGAGGGGGGGAGAGGGGCAGGGGGAGGACGAGGGCGAAAGCGACGGCGAGGACGACGAAGAGGAGGGCGAGGAGTAGGAGGACGAGGAGGAGGCGGAGGAGGGGAGGCACGACAAGCGCTGCCCGCCGCGCGCGCCGCGGCGCTGCCCGAGGGAAACGGGCAGGGGGAACATAATAGGACGGCAGGGGGGAGGAGAAAGAGGAGGGCGGCAGGAGGACAAAGGACAAAGGAGGAGGAGGAGGAGAACGGGGGGCAGGAGCCGAAGCGGGAGGGCCAGGAGGAGCGCGAGGAGAATGACGAGGAGAACGACGAAGAGGCATGCCCGAACGGGGGCGGCGGGTTGACGCGGGGTTTCCAAGCCACCCTGGAAGCTCCAGACGCACCCCGAACCGATACAAGACAGCCCGATAACGAATGCGTCAGGGGCGCCCCGGGCGGGCTCCACTCCGCGCGAAGAGCGCCCGCGGTTCCAGGGCCCCCGCCCTTTGCCCCGAGAGGGCCCCCTAGTAGGGGGCTAGTGTTCGTGCGTTTCTTATTTCGATGCGGTCCTGCTATTCCTGGCCCCTTGCTGCCCCGGGCCCTGCTGCTGCTGCCCCAGGCCGGAACAGAGGCGGTCGAGCTCGCTAAGAGAAGGTTCGAGAATGCCCGCGGAGAGTTCCAGCGCGGTCCAAAATAGCGTCGATGCGGCCCAAGTGACCCCCGAGAGGGCCCGATACGGCCCCCGAAGACCCCCGCGAGAGGACCTGGGGAGGACGACGCCGCCGAACATACCCAAAAGGCCCTCAGGGAGCTCCCCGAACGCCCCCCAGATGGTCCCAAGGGCTCCGATGCGCCCAGCGGCGCTCTCCGTCGGCCCCGCAACCGCCCTGAACCGCGACGCGCCCCCCAAGAGGCTCCGCGCGCCCGCGAGAGAAAGACAGTGCGCGCCCGGGGTGCCTGTTCCACAGTATCCTGGGATGTTCGCTATGCCCACAAACAGCAGTTTCGGAGTCGACTGGGGCCTGTGCGCGCGAAGCGCGCGTGGTTCTAGTGCATCTATGTATGGTTTCTGCATTTTTGCCAAGCGTTTCGCTTCGTGCATGATCTCGTCTTCCGCTTGGGATTCTGGCCCTCTTCCCTTTTTCCCCAACCCTACTACAGTGTTGGGTCCTCGTTTTCTCTCCCCTGCGTTTTGCGCTCCCGCCCTCACTTCGGCCAAACCGTGACATTCCAAACCGCCTCAGCGACTCAGATTCAGCATCGCATACGGGCTGCATGGGCGTGCTTCACCGGGCGCAGAACAAAAAGTAACGAGCAGGCGCTATTCAGTCAATCGCAGACTGCGACTCTACCGCAGCACCATCGTACCCACCGATGATGCACGGCGCAGCGCCGTCGAGCAAATGTTACGCCGCACGCAACGACGGCTGGCCAGGGCCGTTGTCGGGCGCCCCCAGGAGTGTGCCCCCGCCCCCAGGAGAGTGCTCCCGGCGGCGCCCGACAGCAGCATCTCCAGCGCACGTCGCCCCAACTTTTGCAAGCACGACCTCGACGGCGACGACTCCATCGACAACGACGCATCACGCAACCCGCCGACTCCGTCCACCCCAAAGCAAGTGAGGTCAGCATCGACGCGCCTCAAGCGACTCAGACACAGTGGCAGGCGGCAGACGATGCCGAGCTATGGTCTGACTACATCCGCGGGAGAAACCGCAGAGCCGAGGAACTCATGAGATTACGCGACATCCCAGGCGTAACACAGTGGCATCGCAAACTGGTTTGGCGCTGGGCAGCACACGCACATTCCCACGCACTCAACAGGTGGACGAAGCGAGCACTGCATCTGAACCCGAAGTCGGACACAGAGCAACCGGGGTATGGACAACACGGCGGACAGCACACATTTGGACGATGATATACGTAAGTTTCTGCACGGCGTGCGTCGGCATGTTGACGAAGATAGCCCACAACGCACCACCAACCACGCTGTCCAACTACCACAATGCCCCCATCGCGACACCAGCGACGTGAGATGGTTCGCAGCCGCGACAAAGACGACATGGTGGAACTCACTCGAGAGCGCCTTCGTCATGATTACTGTATGACGATACGAGCTGTCACATACCCACACCGTGGTAGCACTGACAGAGCCGACCACCCGACCACAAACACCGACCAGTGAAACCCAAGCGCAGACTACCGGTGCCCTGCGCCAGAAACAGCACCAATTCCATTACAGACCACCAGCGCCGACTCCACCTAGCTACGCGGCACCGCCGAAACACGACGACACCGACTGCGAGGACTGCTCCTCCTCCTCCTCCTCCCTGGCCCAACATAGTTTTTGTATGTCTCACGTGCATGTTTATCTCAACGCACACACATACACACGCTCACTACAGTATTTCGAGGCTGCGGCTTCAATTGTCTGGTCTTGCGAGGCCCAGGCGCTTGTCCGCTCTGGTGGTTCGTTCGTTCGTTGCACACTTCGGGCGTCGCAGGGAGCCCCTGTCCGCGCCCTTGTTGTCCGTCATGGCAGATGCGAGGGGTGGGTACCTCGCCAACGTTTTTTTTTTTTTTGTTTCCCCCCTCCCGCAAGCGTCGGATGCTAGGTCCGCCGTGTTACCTCCTGACATTCCTCGCCCTCCTCCTCCTATTCCTCTGGGTCCTCTCCCTCCTCCTTTCTCTTCCTTCTCCTTTCTCCTCTTGTCTTCTATTCCGGTGGAGATGTTGCTAAAGCCGCTGTGGCTTAAGTTCCAAGTCTGGCCCAGGGGCAGACCGAGAGGCATTGAGCTCAATGCCTACTTGCCCCTTTCGAAGCGTGGTAACTCCTACGGGTTCGATCTGCACGTCCGCGCAGATCTTTCAGAACGAACCTGGCGTGATATCAACAATGTGTTTCTTAGATTATATCTCATATTGCAATCCATCTGAAGTTTGGAGCTCCAGGCTGGGCACAAAAGGATCCATCTGTCACACGTTATGGCATTGTTTCACTTAACTTAGATCTGAGTTGCGTTGCTTTCTTGTCCAGTCTGTCGCGGCGCGGTGTAGTGTATCGCATTGCCTTGCTTTGCTTAGCTTTTCGTGTGTTGACTTGCCTTGAGCTGCTTTGCATTGCGTTGCTTTGCTTGTGCGTTGGCGTAGATTGCGTTGTGTCGAGTGTCATTACTTTGCTATGAAGTTCCTTGCGTTGCACGGCTTTTAGTTGCACTGCATGACTTGGCCTTGTGTATTTACAGTCGCATGGTGTCGTATTGTGCATTGCATGGTGTGGCTGTGCTCCTGCTTTGCTTTACTCTGCGTTGCATGCGCTGTCCCAGCACTCTCAGCCAGCCCAGTCAAACCGGCCAGTCTAGCCATCCTGGCCGGCCTGGCCAGCTTGGGCTTCCAAGTTTGGAGGCCTCTTCTGCTCTGGAAACTCCTCTGGTGCCCTCCCAGCCAACCAGCCAGCCAAGCTGGCCCAGCCGGAATTGCTGGCCTGGTCGTCCCAGCTGACTCGGCCAGCCCATTCATTGTTCAAACGGTTTCGGAAGCCTTCTCATCCTTTCCGCCCCAGCCATTTCAGTCTGCCAAACCTCAGGAGGGAAAGAAACACACAGGCACAATTAATCGTCGAGTCCCAGGAAAATATGGGAAAATATGGGAATTGGGCTGGAAGACAGAAACCCAGAAAATACGAGAAAATATGGGGAACCATTTTATGTGTGTGTGTATTTATTTGTGTGTCCCAGGGCCCCTTCAAAACCAACCCAGCCAGCCAACCATTCCAGGCTGCCTTATCACGATCGTGACCCCATGTGCTTGTCATTGCGTCACGTACCATGTAAAGTCTGAACTAGGGTCCTGGTGGGAAGGGAACATTGCTCCTCCTCCGCCTCCTCCTCTTCTCCCTCATCCTTCGTACCTTCCCTTACGTGGTCGGCTCACTGCGCTGCTCCCCAGAAGGATGTCGACCCCACCAGCTGCGCCGTGATGTTTGTATTCTTCGGCAGCCTGGTCATGGGGGGGGCCGTGAACAGCTTCATGCGATGGCGCGGGGCCAGATAAAGTACCTCCTGCTCCCCTTCTCTATCCTCTATCCCCGGTCCCCCTATATGCCCTCTTCGTCACCGTCCAGTGCAGGTTCTACCTCTGCTTTTCTCGCCTGCTCTCTCGTCCGCCGGGGACGGAGCGTGAGGTGTTTCTCTCCTTGGAGGGGAGGGGGCGTAGGAGTGAGCAGGGAAGGGGAGGCAGGCAGGTGGGACAATTCCTCGCTCCCAGGAATGGAGCGGAAAAGGCCGCGCCTAGACGGCGCATCGGCAAAAGATTCGGCAATCCTGAATACACATACATGTGGGGAGGCGTGCACGAACATGCAAACTAACAGCTGCACAGTGCCTCGGTGAAATCGTTGTCTCCTTTGTATCAGCGAAGTGCGAGGGAAACCTGCGCAGCATTCCGGGGGAGGGGCGGAGGGAGGGAAGGAGGGAGGGAGGGAGGGTAAGGAAAAGGCACAGAAGGCAACACACACTCATAATGTCTGCGTGTACTGATCGACTGCTGCGTCCCACTGCGTGGACTGCAATCAATCCTGTAAACGTTCCGAATCGTTCCCCGCTGCGCTCAGAGCCCGGGCGTGCATGTAAGTTGTCCATTGTAATCGTGGTCGTCCTCTTTTGCGAAGGATGTCTTTCCACTTCCGGGGGACAAGCTCAAGCGTGGGCCCCTGCTCAAGTACCACTGTCTTTGGACATGCCGTCGAAGGAGACCTCGCCAGTTTACCGTAGTACTTCAATTGCCGCTGCAATAGAACAATTGATAGCTTTTGTGCTTGTGCTGTCGTTCGCATTTGAAACGCCGGCGGGATTTTGTAGATTCTCCGGAGGCACCTCGCCTGGAAGCCGTCGAGTAGATCCAGATCACGTGATAGTAACAGACATGATTCCAGACCGTACAGTAGTTTTGAAATACGCATGCTTCCAATGTTCTTGTTTTCTTCTGTCGGCTCACATTCGCGTGGTTCCATACAGTGCAGAACTGTTGGAAGGCACCTTTCGCTTCCCCGAGTCGCCTTGTAAGTTCAGTGTGTGGGTTCCCATCGGAGCTAAGAAGTCCTCCCAAATACATTGCATGATTTTTGCATTGGATCTCTTCGCCTCCAGGCCGAATATGGGAGCATCTGATCGGATCCTCATCAAAATACTTTTTCCATTCGTTCAATTCCAGCCCAAATCCTTTGCCAATCTTCGCCACGAGATCCAGATTGCGCTGCAATGCTTCCTGCTTGTCGGCAAGAAGCATTGTGTCGTCGGCATACAAGATGTCCCGGGTAACAAGATAGCTTTTGGTGCACGTTCCTGCGTTGTTGTTCATCGTGTTGTCCACGGCTACCATCAGCACAGACATGAGGATTATGAACATGTACAGGGATAAAGGGCAGCCCTGAGTAATGCCAGCCAGCATTTTGCGAACATTGTGAGGATGTGTCTGCCCTTCTCGCACAACAAACTTCCGCGCTGTGTATATACCTTGAATCATATCGATCATAGCCGCAGGTATTTGGAATTGACGCAATGCGTGCAGCAGCCCGTCGGGATTGATTCGATCAAACGCCTTGCTCCAGTCTAACAGAAGTATGAGCAATGCCCCATGCTTATCTTCAAGTGTTGCGTCGATTAGGCGGCGTGCCAGAAACAAAGCGTCGGAAGTGCCCCGGTTAGGTCTGAAGCTGTATATCGAGATTCTCGGAGTCGCTTCTCCACGCCATCTGAAAAAGGTGCTGGTCAGACTCTTGGGCGCCCCCAGACTCTGGGGGTTTGGGGTTGCTCCGACTTTGTCTCTCGCTGTCCGACTGTGTCTCCTCGCTCCTGCCCCCTGCCTCCTTCTCCTGGTCCTCCTCCCTATTTCTCTTCCTACTCCCTCTTCGCCTGCTTTTCCAGGTCCTTTTCTTCCTCTTCCTCCTGTTCCTCCTCCTCCTCCTCCTCCTCCTCAACCTCCTCCTCCTCCTCCTCCCTCCTGCTCCTCCTCCTCCTCCTCCTCCCCCTCCCCCTCCTTTTCCTCTTCCTCTTCCTCCTCCTCCTCCTCCTCCTCCTCCTCCTCCTCCTCCCCCTCCTCCTCCCCAAGAGGCCTCTAAGACGCCCAAGATGGCCTCCAAGACGGCCCTGAAGCGCCTCAAGAGGACCCCACATCGGTTCAAAGAGGCCCCCAAGATGGCTTCCGACGGCGTCAGACCCGTCAGACGGGCCAGGAACGCTTCAAGACGGCCAAGGAGAGGCCCCCAAGACGCCCCCACGGCCCCCAAGAGGCCTAAGGAGGCCCCCAAGAGGCTTCCAAGAGGCCCCCGGGAAGCCTCCAGGAGGCCCCACAAGAGTGCCCAAAGAGGCTCCCAAGAGGCCTCCTCCTCCTCCTCCTCCTCCTCCTCCTCTTCCTCCTCCTCTCTCCTGATCCTCCCCCTCAGCCTCCCCCAAGTGTTCCCCGAAGAGTTTCCGGAGCGGCTGGGGGAATACATAATCAGATAGCTTGGCCAAGCTGGGGCCCAACGTTTGGCCACATAGGCGCTTCTCAAAAAGGCTGGGGGCGGCGGTGATTCGCCGTAGGCGTCTTGGATCGGCCGCCCCCTGTGCTTGCCACGGGGGTGGACGGCGTGCCAGACATTTTGCTGCTCTTCTTATTTTCAAACCCTTCCCAGTGGCCTTCGGCCCAGACCGCCTGCCCTCGGAAGGACCAGAAGGTGTGGCCACATCGCCACTAAGACGGCCCAAATGGCCCAAGATGGCCACCAAGATGCCTCCAAGGCGGCTAGGATCGCTCCAAGAGAGCCCAAGACGGCCCCAATATGTTTCCAAGACGGCCCAAGATGCAACCGAGGCGTTCCAAGATGGCCCCAAGATGGCCCAGGACGGCCCCAAAGGCCCCCAAGAGGCTTTTAATGCAGTCCAAGAAGCCTCCAAGGGGACCTGCAGGAAGGCCCGAAGAGGCCAAGACAGCTGATTTCCCGTGGGCTCTTGATGGATTTTAACGTTTTCGGCCTGCCGACGGCCCAGTGCCGCCGAAGAGACCCCCAAGATGGCCCCAAGAGCGCCCAAGAGGCCTCCAAGACGGCCCCACGACGGCCTCCAGACGGTCCAAAAGGCCCCCAAGGCGCCTCCAAGACGGCCCACGAGAACTCCAAGGCGCCCACTCGTCATCGTGGTTGTCGCCGTCATCGTCGTCGTCGTCATCGTCGTCGTCGTCGTCGTCGTCGTGGTCGTCAAACCTCTTTCAGTTTCCTAATCAAACCCCTCTCCCTCTCCCTCTCCCTTCCCCCTCCACCAACCCCCCCACCCCCCCTCCACCCCCCCCTCCACCACCCACCTCAGCCCCCCTCCACCTCCCCCTCCACTCCCCGTCCAACTCCCCCTCCACCCCTTCGGATGTCCCTTGGAACCTTTTTGGGAGCACCCAGGGGGCTCTAGAGGGCCCCAAGAGGGCTCCAAGACGCGCCCCACTGAGAGGTCTCATCCAGACGCGCTGATCGATGACACCTACTAGCGGTTTCAGAGGCCTCTCTTGGGCCCCTCTTGGGCCCGTTTGGGGGCCCTCTTAGGGCCTTCTTGGAGCCATCATGTGGGCCAACAAGGGGCCCAAGAGGGCTCCAAGAGGGCCCCAAGAGGGTTCAGGAGTTATGTACCAGCGGCCGCTGGGTTGGTACATAATTCCTGGGGCCCTCTTGGAGCCCTCTTGGGGCCCTCTTGGGGCCCTCTTAGGGCCAACCCGGGCCCCAAGAGGGCTCCAAGAGGGCCCTCAGAGGGCCCTAAGAGGGCCCCAAGAGTGATGTACCAGCGGCCGCTGGGTTGGTACATAATTCCTGGGGCCTTCTTGGGGCCCTCTTAGGGCCAACCAGGGGCCCAAGAGGGTTCCAAGAGGGCCCTCAGAGGGCCCTAAGAGGGCCCCAGGAATTATGTACCAGCGGCCGCTGGATTGGTACATAATTCCTGGGGCCTTCTTGGGGCCCTCCTAGGGCCAACCAGGGGCCCAAGAGGGCTCCAAGAGGGCACTCAGAGGGCCCCAACAGGGCCCTAGGAGTTATGTACCAGCCCAGTCTTAGGGACCCCTTGGAGCCATCTTATGGGCCGATGTCCCACGGGGACCACCGGGTAACTCCGATGTCCCACGGGGGATACCGGGTAACTCCGATGTCCCACGGGCCGATGTCCCACGGGGACCACCGGGTAATTCCGACGTCCCACGGGGGACACCGGGTAACTCCGATGTCCCACGGGCCGATGTCCCACGGGGACCACCGGGTAACTCCGATGTCCCACGGGGACACCGGGTAACCCCGATGTCCCACGGGGGGGCACCAGGTAAATCGTGCCCAGACCCCCCCTTGCAAGGTCGAGTTACCCGATTTCCCCCGGGGGACACCGGGTAACTCCTATGTCCCACGGGCCGATGTCCCACGGGGACCACCGGGTAACTCCGATGTCCCACGAGGGACACCGGGTAACTCCGATGTCCCACGGGCCGATGTCCCACGGGGACCACCGGGTAACTCCGATGTCCCCCGGGGGACACCGGGTAACTCCGATGTCCCACGGGCCGATGTCCCACGGGGACCACCGGGTAACTCCGATGTCCCACGGGGGACACCGGGTAACTCCGTCTCACGGGAGGCCACCGGGTAACCATGCCCAGACCCCCCTTGCAATGTCGAGTTACCCGATGTCCCCGGGGGACACCGGGTAACTCCGATGTCCCACGGGCCGATGTCCCACGGGGACCACCGGGTAACTCCGATGTCCCATGGGGGTCCACCGGTTTACTGAATAATGCCGAATGCGCCCCTTGCAAGGTCGACTTACTCGACGCCCCTCGGGGGACACCGGGTAAGTGGGGGGTGTGGAGCGCACCCCCCGCTTACCCGATGTCCCCCAGGGGACACCGGGTAACTCATGCCCGACTCCCCCCCGTGCAAGGTCGAGTTACCCGATGCCCCCCCCTCGCCACCGGGTAACCCGTGCCTAACACCCCCCCCTGCAAGGTCGAGTTACCCGATGTCCCCCGGGGGACACCGGGTAAGTGGGGGGTGTGGAGCGCACCCCCCAGTTACCCGATGCTCCTAAGGGGGGGCGCCAAGTAACTCATGCCCGTCGTGGTCGTCGTCGTCGTTGTCGCCGGTCGTCGGTCGTGGGCCGGAAAAATTTGAGGCTTCGGATCCATTTCGGGGCCCCCCCCGGGCCCCGAGGGCTCCAAAACCCTGGAGAAAAGCAGCAGCAAAACTTACCACTCCAGGTCGAGGCGTCGTCGTCGTCGTCGTCGTCGCCGTCGTCTGCGGGTCGAGAGCTCCAGGATGGGGGCGAAAGCTCCGGGTTGGGGTCGGGAGCTCCTGGACGGGGTCGAGAGCTCTGGGGTCGAAACAGGGGCCAGGAAATTTGATCTAAGTATCGCTGCCTGGTCCTGCAGGGGCTGGGTAAGGGTGCGTTTACACCTCCTCGTCGTCGTCGTCGCCGAGGAGGAGGAGGAGGAGCCCCAGGAGTGATGTACCAGCGGCCGCTGGGTTGGTACATAATTCCTGGGGCCTTCTTGGGGCCCTCTTGGCGCCCTCTTGGGGCCCTCTTGGCGCCCTCTTGGGGCCCTCTTGGGGCACTCTTGGGGCCCTATAGGGCCAACCAAGGGTCCGAGAGGGCTCCGAGAGGGCCCTCAGAGGGTCCCAAGACGATTCAGGAGTTATGTACCAGCGGCCGCTGGATTGGTACATAATTCCCGGGGCCTTCTTGGCGCCCTCTTGGGGCCCTCTTGGGGCCCTCTTGGGGCCCTCTTGGGGCCCTCTTGGGGCACTCTTAGGGCCCTCTTGGAGCCATCTCATGGGCCAACCAGGGGCCCAGGAGGGCTCCAAGAGGGCCCTCTTGGAGCCCTCTTGGGGCCCTCTTGGGGCCCTCTCGGGGCCATCTTATGGACGGCGACGACAACGACGACGACGACGACGACGACGACGACGACGACGACAACGACGACGACGACCACGACGATGGTGGCGACGACGACGACCACGACGACGACGATGACAACGACGACCACGACGACGACGCGCCCGAAATCAGCCGACAAAGCGACCTAGTAGTTAAACCGACAAAGTGTACTTCTTTCGGCGCAGCGGCTCCGAGACAGCCTGCAGGGCAACCTTTTTTTGGCCGCATCGGCTCCGAGAAGCCTGCAGCTCGGCCCCCGGTGACTTTTTTTCGGCCCGCCCTTTCAAGGCCCCACGGCCGGCTCGAGGAAGAAGAGGAGCAGGAGGACGAGGACGTTGATCAAGACGAAAACCAGGAGAATCAGGAGCAGGAGGACGAGGAGGTTGAGCAGGGGGACAAGAACGAAATGAGAGGCCTTAAGCGGTTCCGAAAACCCTGCAGCTCAGCGCGGTCTGGTCTCGGAGCCGCTTCGGGCCTATCATTCCGTCCTTGACCCCTTGCTCAAACTCCTCGTCCTCCTGCTGCTCCTGCTCCTCTGGTTCCTCTTGATCACCTCCTCGTCCTCCTGCCCCTCCTCCTCCTCGACCCAAAAGCTGGCCGTGGGGCTTTGAGATGGCGGCCCCACAAAACATCACCGGGCCTCGGGGTGATATGTTTTTCCTGGGGGGGGCAAGGGCGTCCGCAGACGAGCCCGCGCTGAGCTGCAGGCTTCTCGGAGCCGCTTCGGGCCTCTGATTCCGTCCTTTCCTCTTGCTCTTCCTCTTGGACTGTTTCCTCGCCCTTTGGGCCCTTTTGGGGCCATCTTGAAGTCAGCTTGGGCCGTCTTGGGACCATCTTGTGGACATCTTGGGCCGTCGGACAGCCGAAAAAGAAAACGCGCCCAAATTATTCAACAATTGAAGGGAATAAATACAACCATTTGGGCATTTCGGGCTCTCCTGGAGGTCCTCTTGAAGACTTCCTAGACTGTCTAGGAGGCCCCTTGGATCCCCTTGGGGCCCTCTGGGGCTGTCTTGGGACATCCTGGGGCTATGTCGAATCGTATCGTTGCCATCTTGGACGTTTTGGAGCCGTCTTGAAGGCCATCGTGGGCGCCTTGGAATTCTCGTGGGCCGTCTTGGAGGCGCCTTGGGGGCCTCTTGGACCGTCTGGAGGCCGTCATGGGGCCGTCTTGGAGGCCTCTTGGGCGCTCTTGGGGCCATCTTGGGGGTCTCTTCGGCGGCATTGGGCCGTCGGCAGGCCGAAAACGTCAAAATCCATCAAGAGCCCACGGGAAATCAGCTGTCTTGGCCTCTTCGGGCCTTCCTGCAGATCCCTTTGGAGGCTTCTTGGACTGCATTAAAAGCCTCCTGGGGGCCTTTGGGGCCGTCCTGGGCCATCTTGGGGCCATCTTGGACGCCTCGGGTGCATCTTGGGCCGTCTTGGAGACATATTGGAGCCGTCTTGGGCTCTCTTGGAGCGATCCTAGCCGCCTTGGAGGCATCTTGGTGACCATATTGGGCCGTTTGGGCCGTCTTGGTGGCGATGTGGGCCACACCTTCTGGTCCTTCCGAGGGGCAGGCGGTCTGGGCCGAAGGCCACTGGGAAGGGTTTGAAAATCAGAATCTCAGCAAAATGTCTGGCACGCCGTCCAACCCTGTGGCAAGCACAGGGGGCGGCGGATCCAAGACGCCTACGGCGAATCACCGCCGCCCCCAGCCTTTTTGAGAAGCGCCTATGTGGCCAAACGTTGGGCCCCAGCTTGGCCAAGCTATCTGATTATGTATTCCCCCAGCCGCTCCGGAAACTCTTCGGGGAACGCTTGGGGGAGGCTGAGGGGGAGGATCAGGAGAGGGAGGAAGAGGATGACAAGGAGGAGGAGAAGGAGGAGGAGGAGGAGGAGGAGGAAGCCTCTTGGGAGCCTCTTGGGGCACTCTTGTGGGGCCTCCTGGGGGCTTCCCGGGGGGCCTCTCGGAAGCCTCTTGGGGGCCTCCTTAGGCCTCTTGGGGGCCGTGGGGGCGTCTTGGGGGCCTCTCCTTGGCAGTCTTAAATCGTTCCTAGCCCGTCTGACGGGTCTGACGCCGTCGGAAGCCGTCTTGGGGGCCTCTCTGAACCGATGTGGGGTCCTCTTGAGACGCTTCAGGGCCGTCTTGGAGGCCATATTGGGCGTCTTAGAGGCCTCTTGGGGCCGTCTTTGGGGCCTCCTGGGCCGTCATGGGGCCATCTTGAAAGCCTCCTGGGCGCACTGGGGGCGAGGAGGAGGAGGAGGAGGAGGAGGAGGAGGAGGAGGAGGAGGAGGAGGATAGGAAGAAAAGGACTGGGAAAAGCAGGCGAAGAGGGAGTAGGAAGAGAAACAGGGAGGAGGACCAGGAGAAGGAGGCAGGGGGTATGAGCGAGGAGACACAGTCGGACAACGAGAGACAAAGTCGGAGCAACCCCCAACCCCCAGAGTCTGGGGGCGCCCCAGAGTCTGAACAGCACTTTTTTCAGATGCCCCCAGTTTTGAGGCGATGTGAGATAATGCTTGCGATGTAAGACAATGCAGGTCCTACCTCGGCTTTTCTCGCCTGCTCTCTCGTCCGCTGGGGACGGAGCGTGAGGTGCTTCTCTCCTTGGAAGGGGGAGGGGGCGTAGGAGTGAGCAGGGAAGGGAAGGCAGGCAGGTGGGACAATTCCTCCCTCCCAGGAACGACCCCGATATCCGCATGGCCGCGCACAGGATGCTTTCCGTTAGCGTGTCGATATTCTGCGCCATGACCATTTTCAAGATGATCGAGGGTTTTGTCTTCAACCAGATCGTCGCAGGTGATCCGCCCAGGGGCCTGGGCATCAAGGAGCTGAGCCACGAGACGCATCTAGGCATAGACATGGCACTGTTTCCTTGTTTTCTTGCCTCAATTTCCTGGTGTTGCCGCAGCACCTACCAGAACCTGAAGGAACTCCACACGTGGTTCAACGTCGCAAAGCTTCTCGTGCCGCACCTTGCAGGCTTTTGTGGCTTTGTGTTGAGCGACAGTTTGATCGCGGTGGTGCTTGATTATTTTTCAGATGGCCAGTCCCACGATGCCCTTTTCATCATAATGATCTTAGGTCTGGTTCTAATGATCCGTCTGCTCTGCTGGCTACTGCACATTCTCCGCAAACGCCCCTGGTATAGCGAAGAGGGGGTAATCGATGACGCGGAAGAGGATGGAAACGACAGCCCTAGGACACCTGCTGAACGACACCTCCACCACCTTCACGAATGCACCGAGGTCATCGAGGAAGGCGAAGACGATGTCACTGCATTTGTCTTGAGCGGCGCCATGTATAGCTACCTTCACTATCTAACCCTCAGTCGGCCAGGCGTTGGCTGCAGCGAATATGCCATTTGTTTTCATCTGGTTCCCAGCAGATTGCCGGTGACGTGCGTTCCAGATGCAGTGGTCAGCTCGTGGATCCACTATCCAGTTGCCTGCGGCAACCCTTGCCACCGTGCCTGTGCAACAGCGTAGCAGAAACGAGTTTGAATTCTTGACGCTTAGCGTATCCCCACCAGCTCATCCAGGAACGATGCCCAGGGGAGCTGCCCTTATCCGGGGAGCCAAGCATCACCTGGAGAGCTCGGGGAGCCCCTGTGGACAAGAGGCTTCTTGGATGCCCCGTGGAGTCTCTTGGGATGCCTCTTGGGGTCTCTTGGAGGCCTGTTAGGGCGTCTCGTGGGCCTCCTGGCGGCTCTTGGATCTTCGGGAGCCTCGGGGGCCTCTTGGAGGCGAGGGCCTCTTGGCGGTCTTCAGAGTCTCTTGGGGCATCTTTGGGTGCCTCTTGGGGGTCTCTTTGGGGCCTCTTGGGGCCTCTTTGGCGTCCTTCGGGGGGGGCCTGCTTTGACTCTCTTCGGGGGGCCTGTTTGGACCCCCCTCGGGGCTTGTTTTCGGCCCCTGGATTGACATAGCTGAGGATGGAGTGGTAGCCAGCTCGTATGGGCCTCTAGCATTGTAAGAGGGGCAGTCTATGTGGTGTAATTAATTTCTACCAATGATTTGACACATCCCATGCTCTTGCAAACATCCCACCAACCCACCCGCAACTTGGTTTACAAGACCCGTGCTTTGGCGATTGCGATGCATGCTTGGCGTTGGCTGGTGCATCTCTGCGGCCGCGCCAACCCGAGCACGCGCGCGCAGCGGCCAGCCATTTTGGCGCCACCGACGCGGCCGCGGTGGCGCTGACCGCTGGGCGCATCCCAGCGGGCACTTCACTGCGAGTCGGCGACTTGGGCGGGCGCGGTATCATGGCAACGCCGACTACGGTAGATATGGTGGTGATACTAGCGATGCTGGTGACGATGTTCACACCGACGAAGGCGCGGCCAGTACGGGCGCCGATGCTTCTCACGCCGACGACGATGACGGTGTCCTCGCGTCGGCGATGAACGTTTTGGAAAGAGTTCGACATGCGCGCGCGGCCGGCGCGCGAGAGTGGCCCGCATGGTTGTATTTGACACGGATGGTGCCCCCCCCAGCACGCGCGCAAGGGCGTGCGAACGATGTCGGCATGCGGCGCCAGAGGCCTGTTTGGCAGAATTCTATGAATATGTTAAACAATGAGTGTTTTTTTCAATAATTCGCAAGCGCGTGCGCAAGTTTTTCTTGAAAACTGATGTTGCGAAACCCTGTGTTTTTGAATGTTGTTTGGACATTCGGTTTTGATATCGTTTCGCAACCAACGGTTTTTTTCAAGGATTCCGGCATGCGCGCGCGACGACGCGCGCGTGCACTCCGTCGCATCTGTTGTAAAAGGATTCTCGCGACGACATGCGCGCAAGGGCGTTCGAACGATTTCGACATGCGCGCGCGAAGCCCGTGTGGTAGTATTTTCTGATAGTGTTGAAACAACCAATGGTTTTCTTAAGGATTCGCCAG
Organism: Prorocentrum cordatum; assembly: GCA_963575745.1. Lineage (NCBI taxonomy): Eukaryota > Dinophyceae > Prorocentrales > Prorocentraceae > Prorocentrum > Prorocentrum cordatum. The sequence continues at coordinate 97,701 of CAUYUJ010015272.1, forward strand.
AGCGCGCGCACACGCTTTATTTTGAACATCGCGTTGCGAAGCTCGATTATGAAAGCCTTCCGAAACCGAGAGTTTTTGATGAATTTCGGCATGCGCGCGCGACGGCGCGCGCGTGTGCACTCTGTCTCATTTGTTGCAAGGGGTGATTTTTGATGAACGGATGTGCGCGCATATTTGTTCGCAAAGGGTGGCGGGAGGAAGGAGGTCGATACCCTCTCGGTTGTGATGTTCTGAATTCGTATTTCGGATGGGCGATGGGGCAGAATCGATGAACATTGCAATTCGAAGAAGCGAAAAGGTGGGTCGATAGACCCGGCGGGGGGGGGGTAGTGTCTGTTGTCTTTTTAGGAAGGATTTCATGTTGCCGAACATGAAGTTGTCGACTCCACTGCTCGCGCAATCGTGCCACCCGCCCACCCGAAACGTGGTTTGCAAAACCCATGCGGCAGCGATTGCGATGAGTTTTTGGCGTTGGCTGGTGCATTTCTGCGGCTGCAGTGACCCGCGCATGCTCGCGCGCGCAGCGGCCAGCTAATTTGGCACGATCGACGCGAACGCGGTGGCGTTGACCGCTCGGCACATCTCGGCCGGCACTTCAGTGCGAGATGGCGGTTTGGGCGGGCGCGGTATCATGGCAACGTCGGCAACGGTTGACGCGATGAATTATAGCAGCGATGTTGGCGACGATGCTGGCAGCGACGACGGGGCAGCCAGTGGCGGCGCCGATGCTGATAACGCCGACGACGATGACGGTGTCTTCGCGTCCGTGATGGAGGTTTTGTAAAGAGTTCGACATGCGCGCGCGCGGCAGACGCGCGATAGTGGCCCGCATGGTTTTTCTGACGCGAATTGCGCCATCCCAGCACGCGCGCCGGCGTTCGAACGATTTCGACATGCGCGCGCGCGAAGCCTCTTTGGTTTAATGTCATGAAAATGTGGAACGAGCGTTTGGCTTTCTTCAGGATTGGCAAGAACGCGCGCGTACGTTGTGTTGTTGTTGTTGTTGTTGTTGTTGTTGTTGTTGTTGTTTTATTGTATCGGTTGGGAAAACCCGCGTTGCGAAACAATGTGTTTTTATTTGTGTTTTTTGACATTCGATTTGGAAACCCTCACGAGGCCGAAGGGTTTTGAAGGATGTAGGCGTGCGCGCGACGATGCGTGCGCGCGCAGTTTGTTCCTTTTTTTGAGGGGGCAATGGACTCGTGACAACTGATGACTTTTGATAAGCAAGTGCACGCACACACACATATATACACACATACATACAAGACTGCATTGGCGCTGCGCGCCATGCACCTTGGCCCCCTGAGTTTCGCACGCAAATAGAGTGCGTGCGTGCGTACATTCGCGCATGCATGTACACACGCGCACGCGCATGCACGTTCCGCGTGTATGGGTATGTATATGTTTGGGAAACTCGTATGTGTTTGTCGGTGCACGCTATATATAACACTACGGGTGCGCATGCACATGTGTCAATGCGACAATGCATGGCCGATGTCCGCGTTGGACAAACGAAAGTGGCCAGACTACCATGGGACAGTGCATCGCCGAGGTCAGCGTTGCGATGACGTTCCGAGCGAAGATGGCTTGAACACCTCCTCTCAGGACATACCAGAACTCAGAGTTGCGAGGATGTCTGAAACGAAAATGGCGTGAACACCTCGGCTCAGGGCATATCGGAACGCAGAATTGCGAGGATGTCTCAGGGGATTGTGGCGGGACTACCATTGGGCAGGGCATCTCGGAATCCACAGCTGCGAGAATGTTTATAGCGAAACCGGCCGGACCACCTCAGCTCAAGGATTCTGGAACGTAGAGTTGCGAAGAAGTCTCATAGCGGAAGTGGCTGGACCAGATTGGGGCAGGGCTTCTTCGAGGTCAGAGTTCGGAGGTGGTCTCAAGCCACAGTGGTCGGAGTTCCTCAGCTCAGGGCGCCTCGGAACCGAAAGTTGCGAGGATGGTTCTGGCGAAACTGACCTACCTGAACACCGCAAGGTTAGGACATCCCTGGACGCAGAATGGCGAGGGTGTCGCATGCGAAAGTGGCCGGACCACCGTGGGGTAGGGCGCCGCCGAGGTCAGAGTTGCGAGGATTTCTCAGGCGAAAGTGGGCTGAACACTGCTGCGGAGGCAATATCTCGCGTCAGAGTTATGAGGATGTTTCAGGGGCGGGCGAACCAGATCACTACGCAGCAAAGCATATCCGACCGCGACGTTGCGAAGAGGTCTCAGGCGCAAATGGGCATGCGGGACGTCGCTTGTCCTTTGGGATATTATGGAAGAAGCCTGGGAATCTACTGGGTGCGTTTAGGTTCGCCGAACCGAAACGCAGAAGGGGAACAAATGAGAAGCCTGAGTCGTATCAGTGGATGTTGCCTCTTTGGGCCTTCTTGGGGGCCCTTTTGGGGCCTTCCGGGGCCCTCTTGGGCCGTCTTGTGTTCTGTCTGGGCCGTTTTGGGGCATCTTGGAGGCCTTCGCCCGTCTTGGGGCTTTCTTGTGGGTCTGTTGGGGCCTTCTCGGGAGTCTCTTGGGGCGGTCCTGGGGCTCTCTTGGGGCCGTCTTGGGGCCTTGTGGGGCCGCTTTCGTGCCCTCTTGGGCTGTCTAGGGGTTCTTTTGGGCCTTTTTGGGACCCTTTGGGGGCCTCGGGGACCGTGTTGTGATGAGCATTGGGGCCTCTTGGCCCTGTCTTGGGCTGCCTTGGTCCGGATACATGGGAAGCGGGGAAAACCTTCAGAAACTATTGAACAAAAACAATGATATTCGCCTCTTCGGGCCCTGTGGGGAAGCTTCTTGGAGGCCTCTTGGGGCGTTTTGGAGCGATCTTTGGGGCTAGGACGGCTCTTGGAGGGATCTTGGGGCGTTTTGGAGCGATTTTTGACGCTAGGACGGCTCCTTTGGGGTCGTCGTAAACCGTCTTGGGGCTCTCTGAGGTCGTTTCGGGAGCGCGCCGGAACGTCCGGAGCCCTCTGGGGCTCTCCTGAAGTCCTCCCTGATCGTCTGGAAAGCTGTGCGAAAATCCCGGGGTGGGCCAAATTCGTGGGGGTGGGGGGGTGTTTTTTTCCGGGGTCCCCGGCCCTATAACCATATATAATTAGGAATATATATATATATATATATATATATATATATTATATACATATATAATAATATATATAACCTACATACATACATATATATATATAATATATATATATATATATATATATATATATCTATATATCTATATATACACATATATATATGTACAGGTATAGCGAGTTCGTATTTAGGATGGGCGATGGGGCAAAACCGCATTTAATTTTCAATGGAAAAACGGGGCGCCGGTAATCCCGGGGGTGGGTGGGGGGGGACAGAGTCTATCTTAGAAAGTAGAATCTGCGTGGTGCAAGAGATTTTAACAAACGAGCTGACGCTTCCCATGGCCTTGCACACGTCGCGCCCACCCACCCGCGACTTGGCTTGCAAAGCCCATGCGGTGGCGATTGCGATGAGTGCTTGGCGTTGGCTGGTCCATGTCTGCGGAAGCGCTAACCCGAGCTTTCGCAGCGGCCAGCTATTTTGGCGCGACCGACGCGGCCGCGGTGGCGCTGACCGCTGGGTGCGCCCAGGCTGGCACTTCGCTGCAGATCGGCGGCTTGGGCGGGCGCGGTATCATGGCAAAGCCGACAACGGTGGACGCGACGATGATAGTAGCGATGTTGGTGGCGATGTTGACGACGACGACGACGGCGCGGCCATTGCGGGCGCCGATGCTGATCGCGCCGTCGATGATAACGGCGCCCTCGCGTCGGCGATGAAGGTTTTGGAAGAAGTTCGACGTGCGCGCGCGGCCGACGCGCGAGAGTGACCCGCGCTGGTATCTTTGACGCGGGTCGCCACGCCCCAGCACGCGCGCAAAGGGCGCGCGAATGATGTCGGCGTGCGGCGCCAGTGGCCCGTTTGGCAAAATTCCATGACATCTCTCGGTGTTCTATGTATGGTTTTCTCAAAAATGCGCAGGGGCGCGAGCGCGCTTTTTTTTTTTTTTTTTTTTTTTTTTTTTTGAGAACTGACGTTGCGAAACCACGTGTGCTCGACGTGCGTTTTGGACACTCGGTGTTTAACATCGAGGCGAAATCGAAGGTTCTCGACGGATGTCGGCGCGCGCGCGCGACGGCGCGCGCGCGTCGTCCTTTTCTCTGGGGGGGCAAAGGATTCTCGCGACGGCGCGCGCGCGAGGGCGTTCCAGCGATTTCGACGCGCGCGCGAGGCCCGCTTGGCAGCACCTTATGAACATATTTCGAGGTTTGCTTGGAAATCCGCGAAAGCGCGCGCGCAAGTTCCTGTTTGGGACACCCTGCGCGGCGAAACCATGTGTTCTTATGCCTATATATATGTATGTATGTATATAAATATTTACGAACGCTTGATTTTGAAATCTCTGCGAGGCCGAAGGTTTTTCAAGGATTCAGGCATGCGCGCGCGATGGTGCGCGCGCGTGCACTTCGTCATTTTTGTTGCAAGGGGTTTTTGAAAATTGTTTTTCCTTTGATTATCGAGCGCGCGCGCATATGTTTGGTTGCTGGGGCTGGGGGGGGGGCTGATGCCGGTTGGGCGGGGGTAGTTCGACTGCGTATTCAGGATAGGCGACGGGGCAGGATCGCACGACAATTCCAACGCGAAAGGGCTATTGGTCTCTTCACCGGCCAAGTGGGACCCTTCACCGGCCAGATGGGACCTTTCACCGGCTGATCCGTTCACCGGCTGATTGGGTGTTTCACCGGCTACGTCTTTCAATTGAAAGTTGATTGTAGTGTTCGCGCGTACGCCACCAAGAACGAGTGTGGAGTGCTAAGGGTTGCCACAACCGTTTCTGCAATTACTTGTTTTTTGTTGTTTTTTGGAGGCTGGTGAAGAGACCAATTCTGGTCGCGTACCACCGTGGCATGCATGGTGGGAGGAGGAGGAGGAGGAAGAGGATGCGTAGGAGCAGGAAAGAGTAGGAAAGATAGGGAGGGGAGGTCGGTGGAATTCTCCCCAAGGTAAGGTATCATGCCAAAGGGTACCTCATGTAAGCATGCGATACATGTACATAACCATTTTGAATAGGCGCACTGAATGGGTAAACTTTGGCACGTGGCTGTTCTGACTTCTCTGTGATGTAATAGGATGTTGTTCCATGCCGCGCAGTGGCCTGCGGCAATTCCGCCGCCGCGCCATTTCAACACCTGGGGTGGCGACTGTTCGATGGGGCGCCGTAGCGGGCGAGATGTCGTGTCCCGAGGCTGGGGACACCCGTAACATGTGACGCATTCCTCCACATTGTGTTGGCGGAGGACATGAAAACGATGGTGATTGTGGTGGCGGTGGTGACGACGACGATAGCGATGAAGAGGAGAAGGGAAAGGAAGGGGATCATTAGCATAACAAGATGATCAGGAGCAGGGGAAACTTCAAGGCGGGCGAAGTGTGATCGGCAGGGTGATGACGATGACGATGATACAGTATGATGACGATGACCATGACGACGATGGTGATGATGACGATGCTGGTCACGATGACCATGATTATGCCGATGACGACGACGACGATGATGATGATCGTTCTGGTGGTGATGACGATGATTACGATAGTGATGATGACGACGACGATGATCATGATGCGTATGGCGACGATGGCGATTACGATGATGACGATGACGATGAGGTTGAGGATGATGATGATGATGCTAATGATGATGACGATGATGATGCCGATGATGATGATGGTGATGACGATGATGCTGATGATGCGGATCATGATGATGGCGACGATGATGATTGTGATGATGACGATGATGACGATGATGATGTTGACTATGATGTTGATGCTGATAATGCCGATGATGGTGACGATCATGACGACGATTATGATGATGATGATGATGATGATGATGAGGATGATGACTGTGATGGTGATGGTGATGGTGGTGGTGATGATGATGATGACGATGACGATGATGAGGATGAGGATGATGACGATGATGATGATCATCATGCTGATGATGATGTTGATGATGATGGTGATGATGATGATGCTGCTGATGATAATGATGGTGGTGATGTTGATGATGATGCTGATGATGATGCTGATGCTGCTGATGATAATGATGGTGGTGATGTTGATGATGATGATGCTGATGATGTTGATGATGATGGTGATGATGATGCTGCTGATGATGTTGATGGTGGTGATGTTGATGATGATGATGCTGATGATGATGATGATGATGCTGATGATGATCATGATGCTGCTGATGATAATGATGGTGGTGATGCTGATGATGATGATGTTGATGATGATGATGCTGTTGTTGATGATGATGATGATGATGATGATGATGATGAAACCGAAACCCCATTGGGGCCCCCACGTTTTCCCAGAGGTTGGGGCGTTTCTCAAGTTTCCATGGGGCTCCAACGTCTTCCCATGGATCGGTTCTCATCTCGAACCTCCCTGGGGCTCCCAGGTTTTCCCAGGGATCCGGGCTCACCTCGAGCCTCCCTGGGGCTCCCACTTTTTTTCAGGCATCAGGGATCATCTCGAGCCTCCCTGGGGCGCCCACGTTTTCCCAGAGATCGGGTCTCATATCGAGCGTCCGGGGGGACGGTTTGAGTCCTGCCGAGTCTTCCCTGGGGCTCCTACGTTCTCCTGGGGATCGGGGCTCTTGTCGAGACCCCAGGGGACTCCTAAGTTTTCCCAGGGGTCGGGACTCATCTCGAGCCTCCCTGGGGCTCCCACGTTCTCCGAGGCATCGGGGCTCATCTCGAGCCTCCCTGGGGTTCCCACGTTCTCCGAAGCATCGGGGCTCATCTCGAGCCTCCCTGGGGCGCCCGCGTTTTCCAATGTCCTTCTTCTTCTCCTCCTCCACCTCCTCCTCCTCCTCCTCTTCCTCTTCCCATTAGTTCCTATATTTATGTTCCTCCACTGCATCCTTGTCCTCTCGCTCTTCTCTGCGGGAGTTTCCTGGGGCTCCCACGGAATCCTGCAGTGAACAAGCGTGTGCGCACAAGCGAGGCGAGAGGCCAGTAAAGACAGGTTTCTCGTTGGCCCCCTGCAGGGTGTCTTCAGGCCGTCATGGGCTCTGGATGGGGGCCTCTGTACGCGGGCCTTGCAAAATAGGGGCAACCAAGCCCCTGGCTCCACTCTCATCCCCTCCACCTCTCCCCACATCCACCCCACCTCCTTATCGTCCTATTCCGACCCCTCCGTAGCCAGTGTGCCTCAGGGGGAGTTTTCTGCAGCAGTGCTTCACACACCTTGAGCTCAGAACTCATTTCAAAGAGTGCGCAACTCAATCTGCATTGAAGTCCTTGTCATGGGGTTCACCGTGGACGGATGGAGTCTCACATTGCTTGCCCTTCTGTGTGCTTGGCCCACATGGTACGTGGACGAGAGCGTGCTCACCCACAATCTAAGTGAGAAGTGGTACGCGGACGAGTGGTGTGTGATGGAGATTGCAGCTCACGAGCAATATGTGCAAGCCATTGCGGAGCACGACATGCATCATGATAGCAGCGTGTTCATGCTAACTGCCTTGGGTTATGAGTCAAACAATTTGTATGACAACCTGATCGCATACTCCTCTTGGGGCATTCACGGCCACGACATCATGCAGGGAACTCCCGTGGTTCCGTTGTCTTGGGGCCCCTCGCTCACGGACTATCTCGCCAGGAGTGTTGGCGAAATCATCACAGAGCCCGCCCGTCAGCCAGCGCAGATCCACATGACGGCGACGCTTCACGGAGGAGCTCCAAAACAGATTACTGCCAGGAAGCGCCCTGCTGCAGCAATGGGTGTGCAAGGGACCGCGCATATAGGGTCGGCAGAGAACCCTCCTGCAGCGCGCGTGGCAGAGCCTCGTTCGAAACGCCCGCGCATGGCTTGTTCGCTAGACGCCTACCCCATTGCTGTTAAGATCTATAACAACAAGGAAGAGGCACATGAGGAGCTCGGCATCAAGCAGCGCGTCCGCAGCCACAAAGCGTGCGTGCACTCCTCGAAACCAACCTTCTGCACCCTCTTCTGTAAGCTATGGCAAGAAGGATGCAAATGGAAAGGTGCCCTGTCTTTCTTACGCTCCGGCCAGGTGGAGTTGCGTGCAAAGAGCGACGAAACCAAGGACCACAACCATCAGCTGCAAGTGCTTGTGGGCAAGCAGGGATGCCAGAGTTTGGAGGTGAAGCGCGCGTTGACCAAGGCTCTAACAGAAAAGGCTGCTACGACCCCGCGCCAGGCCGAGAGGGCTCTGAAGCTTGGAAAGGACAGCCCTGCTGGCGACGACAAGCTGAAGCTCAAGACCATCCAATTTGCGAAGCGCAATTTCCAGCGGCGGCGGAAGGCCGCGAGACAGGACCTAGGTAACATCACCACCGAAGTCAACAAGCACACCGCTATCCCCAGGAAGATGCACAAGGGCTTCTTCGCTGTCGTTGAATGCGTCCGTCTGGCTCCGCGGAAGGGGGCGCCGACATCGAAGGTGACTTTGGTAGCCACGACGAAGCATCTGATGAATCGGTTCCTCCAGTCGTCGGTGGCCCAGCTGGACGGCGGGTTTAAGAACAACCTCTTGGGTTGGCCATGCACCTTCTTGGGGTGCACCAGCCCCGCCATGACATTCTGCCCAACCGCCATCGCACTCACGTCGACCTTGAAATCAGAGCACATGGAAGAGGCGTTGGTCGGGTACGCCCATGCGACCAACAGAGTGACTCGCGAATTCCCTGCCAAATCCTTTGCCATGTCGGACGGCGCGGAGGAGTACAGGAAGCCAGCCAGGATAGCGTTCTCGGACAAACGCACGCAGTGCCAGAGCTTGATGTGTTGGTTTCACATGAAGGATGCGGTGCTAGACTTCGTGAAGAGGCACGCGCTGTGCGCGGAGACGGAGTTGCTTGCGCAGGAGATCGGCAACGACTTGGACATGATGCACCATTCCGCGACCGTGGTGGAGTTCGAGGCCAAATGCGCAGCAGTGCGACACCTTTGGGTGGAGTCAGGCTGCGCTGCCGCCACAGAGTTCACGGACAAGGGAGGGAAAAAGCACAATCTCGACACGTACTTCCACAAGCAATGGAAGTCACTTCGTCCCGAATGGCATTGCGGCATGATGGACCGCGCCCCAGTTCCTCTGCCGACCACGAACAACCAGGTCGAAATCGAGATTCGTTGGTCAAGGAAGGACGCGGGGAACGTTCCTGGTTCCGCGACTGAGTGCATCAACTTCCTCCTGGATCAGGCGGAATTCTACTCGAAGCGCGACTGGCGCCCAGAGGAGACGCGGCCAGTGCCGAAGCATCTATGGGCGAAAGCCCGCGGGATCAGAGCGTTATTTGGCACCGACAAGATTCGCAAGGTGGCCAGGGGAGTGTACTGCTGCGCTGCGGGCGCAACGGACATGACGGACAAGGACGACCAGGCCGAGCGGGCAGCCATCACCCAGGACTTCGGGCGGCGAACATTCGCGCTGACTGGCATTTTCCCGTCGACCCTAACTGCCCACCTCAACCTTCTGCTCCTCCTCCTCCTCCTCCTCCTTCCCCTCCTCCTCCTCCTTGTCGCACCCCCCCTCTCCTGACCATAGCCCTCGGCTCGGCCGGCCCGCCCGCCGGCTCAGTTCGGCCAAAAGGGGGGTGGGGAGGAGGAGGAGGAGGAGGAGGAGGAGGAGGAGGAGGAGGAGGAGGAGGACGAGGAAGGGCCGAGGGCGAGGGCGAGGGGGGGGGAGAAGGATCTGGATCATGAGGACGGCTCTTACGTTTTCCAAGGAACCGCGGCTCTAATGAAGCCCCCATCGGGGCTTTCACGTTTCTCCAGGGATCGATGCTCCCATCTGGCTTCCGTGGGATGCCTCAGTTTTCCCAGGCATCGGGGCTCAGACCGTGCCTCCCTGGGGCTTCCACAGTCTCACAGGGAGTGAGGCTCATATCGAGCCTCCCTGTGCCCCCCGCGGTTTCCAAGGCATCGAGGCTCATAACGAGCTTCCACCTGGCTCCCACGTTTGTCCAGGGATCGACGTTCCCATCGAGCCTCCATGGAGCCCCCGCCTTTTCCCAAGCATCGGGATGTTTTTTTCCAGGCAGTGGGGCTCCCACCATTTTCCCTGGGGATCCCACGTTCTCCAAGGGATCGAGGCTCATATCGAGCTCCCCTGGGGCTCCTACGTTTTCCCAGGGGTAGGAGCTCTTCTCGAGCCCCTCATGGGACTCCAACGTCTTCCCAGGGATCAGGGCTCATCTCCAGCCTCTCTGGGGCTCTAGTGGTTTTTCAAGGGATCGGGCTCATATCGAGCGTCCCGGGTGATTCCACGTTTTCCTAGGGATCGAGACTCATATCGAGTTCCCTTGGCCTTCACATGTTTTCCCAGAGATCGGGGCTCACATCGAGCCCCGTGGGACTCTTACGTTTTCCCAGGGATCGGGGCTCCTCTCGGGCACCCTTGGGGGTCCAAGGCATCGGGGTTCCTTTCGAACATCTCTTTGGCCCCCGCGTGTTTCCAGGGATCGGGGCACAGATTGAGCCCCCTCTGTGGTTCACACGTTCTCCCAGAGATCGACGTTCTTACCGAGCCTCCATGGGGCTCTTACGTTTTCCCAAGGATCGGGGCTCCTCTCGACCCCCCTCTGGGGTTCCCACCTTTTTTCCACGGGTTGGGGTCCTTTCGAACCCCCCATGGGATGGGGCCACCACGTCTTCCCAGGGATCGAGGCTCATCTCGAGCCTCCCCCTTGGGATCCAACGTTTTCCAAGGGATTGAGACTCATATCGAGCTCCCCTGGGGCTCCTACGTTACCCCACGGGTCGGAGCTCCTTCTACTCCTGTTCGTTTTCCTTTTATCCTCGCCCTTGTCCTCCTCCCAGCTGCTTCTCCTGCCGTGCCTCCTGGTCGTCCTCGTCCTCCGCCACTTCGTCCTGATGCTCCTCCTCCTCCTCCTCGTCCTCGTCCTCGTCCTCGTCCTCGTGCTGCACCTCTCTTTCGGAGGGGGCCCAACGGGAAAATGCCCTACTGTGCGAACGTCGCCGATGATGCGGAAGAAGCGGATGCTGCCTACGGGGTGTACCGTGCATTGCAGCAGGGCCAAGTTGTGAAGCACCAGCAGTTGAAACAGCAGGCCAACGCGCACATTTTCTACCACTTCCGTGGTGAATCGAGGTGCACATGCCTGTCGTTTTTCCCAGAGAGGCGTTGCAAGCATTCTCTTGCAGCGAGCCTGACTGCTGGCCTTCTGGAGGTGCCGCTGGAGGACGATGACACCCCGTTGGCGGTTGGTTCAAGGGGTCGCAGGGCCAGGGCCGGAGACCGCTACTCAAAGAGCAACACAGCAGAGGCTCTGCTCGAAACCCTCGCCAAGTTCTTGCCCGCCACGGCGGCGCCAGGAAACGAATCCCAAGCGAAGCAGCTGTTGTGGGCTCCGCCAGCCAAGCGAACTGCGGGAAAGCAGCGCCAAAGGGAAGAATGCTTCATGTGTGCTGGCGCTCACAGTTTGGACAAATGCCCTCTGGTGCCTCCAGGCTTTTGGGAGACTTGTACAAAAGCGAGTGCTGGGACGCTCCGCGCAGCGCATAGGTCGGCCGACACCATATTCGTCCCTTCAGCGGGAGCGACAGTGCACCGCGTGGCCGGTGACGGGAATTGCCTTTTCCATGCATTTTGCTTGGCCAGGGCGAAGGTGAATGTCCACGCGGCGGCGGGGGACGGCGCTGTGTTGCGGAAGCGCGTGGTCACGCACATATCGAGCAACTTAAATCACATGCACAACGGCCTCAGTTACAAGGAGTGGGTGCTGCACGCACTCGGGTGGGCGCCTGCCGAATACAGGGCCAATGTGCTCGACTCCCGCGTGCACGGCTTGGCCAGCAACACGTTCGCAGGCGTGCTGGAGGTGGGGGTCATAGCGAGTCTCACTGGATGCCACGTGCATGTGTTCGAGAAGGTGCAAGGCGGTTACCAACGCATCAGCGAAGCACTTCCTGTGGACGGCGAGCCCGCGAACGTGATCCCGACTTCGGCAAACCACGTGAGCGTCGTGTGGACTGGCCACTACGACGCCCTGGTCTTGAGGTAGCAGCGTGGCTCTTCACCCACGGCGGCGTGGGCGAGCCGCGCCTCTCTCTCCGCAGCGCCCCATGCGTGACGATGGCGAGTTGATTTTCCATGCCAGGAATTGCACGGGGGCGTCTGCGGCGCGCGAAGAAAATCTCTTCCTAGGAATTCGTAGGTTTCGGTGGGATTCGCTAGGAATCCATAGGTTTCGGTAGGAGTCGCTCGGACTCCATAGGTTTCGGTAGGATTCGCAAGGGAATCCATAGTTTTCGGTGGGATTCGCAAGGGATTCATAGATTTCTGCGTATTTCGCTCGGAATCTAATGGTTTCTGCAAATTTCTGTAGGAATCCACAGGTTTCGGTAGGATTTGCAAGGAAGTCATAGGTTCCGGTAGGATTCGCAAGGAATGCTTAGGTTTCGGTCGGATTCGCAAGGGATCCATAGGTTTCGGTAGGATTCGCCAGGAATCCAGTTTCGGTCGGATTCGCCCGGAATCCATAGGTTTCTGCAAATTTTTGTAGGAATCCATAGGTTTCGGTAGGATTCGCAAGGAATCCATAGGTGTCTGCAAATTTCTTTAGGAATCCATAGGTTTCGGTAGGACTCGCTCGGACTCCATAGGTTTCGATTCGCTAGAAATCCATAGGTTTCGGTAGGATTTGCCAGGAATCCATAGGACTCCTTGCCTGTGTGCATAGGGTTCTGCATCCAACAAGCATGTGCGCACCAGCGAGGCGAGGTGAGACGGTGAAGCCGGGCAGCCGACCAGCCGGTCAGCCTGTGAAGGGCCCCATCTGGCCGGTGAAGGGTCCCATCCGGCCGGTGAAGGCATTTTTCTCACGCGAAAGGGGGGGTGATAATTCTCGGGGGCGGGGCGGGTGGGCGGGGGGTGGGGGTGGGGGGGTAGAGTCTATTTTGTTTTTAGAATGGAGAACCTACGATGTGCAATTTTTTTTGCGCATTGTATGTTGCGCAGTCTACGCGGTGCACTCTAGCAGTTGCGCACGCAATATGGCGCAATCAGCGTCGCGCACTCTATGTTGTGCAAACTCTGCAGCGCAATCCATGCGGCGCAACATCGGCTGTGCAACCTGCGCGGCGCAACTCGCCCTGCCGAACTTGAATTTGTCAACTCCATTGCTCGCGCAATCATCCCGCCCGCCAATTTGCAATTTAGTTAGCGAAGCCCTTGTGGCGGGGATTGCGGTGGTTGCTCGGCGCTGGCTGGCGCGTCGCCGCGGCCGCGCACGCGCGCGCGGGCTCCCGCGCAGATTCGCTGCCGGCTAGTCTGGCGCGATCGACGCGGCCGCGGTGGCGCTGGCCGCCGGGGATTTCGCGGCGCGACTCGCAGACCGCTGCGGCGCGCGGGCAGGATAGTGCGAGTCGATGACTCGGGCGGGCGCGGCATCATGGCGACGTCGGCGCCGGCGGACGCGATCATGTTCGTCGCGATGCTTGTCGCGGCGATGACGATGGCGACGGCAAGGCCGATGACGGCGCTGATGCTGGTCACGCCGATGACCGCGATGGTTTCCGCGCGTCGGTGATGAAGTTTGCATTGGGACTTCGACGTGCGCGAGCGGTCGACGGGCGCGAGTGGCCCGCGCGGCACTACTTGACTGGGCGAGCGCCCCCCCCGCCCTAGCACGCGCGCAAGGGCGTTCGAATGATTTCGACATGCGCGCGCGAGGGGCCCGTTGGTCCAATTTGGAGAACATTTTGAAGCACGCAGTTTTTTCTGGTGTTGAGCAGTCCTTCCGCCGTGCCACGTTTTTGATTGTCGAGACATTCGGTTTGGAATTCCTTTCAGAAGCCATCGTTGCCGGCGGATTTCGGCGCGCGCGCGACGACGCGCGCGCGCGTCGCCCCATTAGTTGTTGGATTTTCGAGAACGATCGGTTTTTGATAAGCGAGTGTGCGTGCTTAGTTTTGTTTGCGTAGGATGGGCTGGCCTGGCCGGAGTGGCGCGAGCATTTGCATTTACGAATGATGGGGCAGAGTCGCATGTAAACCGATCGATCATCCCGACTTCGGGGGGGGAGGGGGGGGGGAAATTCCGTTTTAGTTGAGGGAATCCACGTGGTGCAATCGATGTGGTGCATTTTATGTTGCGCATTCTTCTATGTGGCGCAATCTACGCGGTGCAACCCACTCTGCCGAACTTGAAGTCCACCCACCTGCCCGCGACTTGGTTTGCAAATCCCATGTGGCGGCGATTCCGATGGTTAATTGGCGCTGTTTGGCGCGTCGCTGCGGCCGCGTTAGCGCGCGCAGGCTCGCGGCCGGCTCGAACGGGGCGGTCGACGCGGCCGCGGCGGCGCTGGCCGCCGGGGATTTCGCGGCGCGTCTCGCAGACCGCGCTGGCGCGCGGGCAGTGCATTGCGAGTTGGCGAGTCGGGCGGACGCGGCATCACGGTGACGTCGACAAAACCAGCGAAAGCAGCGGGGGAGAGAGTAACCCATCAAGGAAAAGTGAATCGGCGGACGAGAGGATGCCGAGCTGGACACAAGAATGGGGGGTTGCTGGGCTCGACGAAGGGCGCTGGGCCGGGCAGCTGAGGCGCGGGCGCTAACGGGGCGAGGATGGCCGCCTCATTCTTCCCCAAATTGTGCGGCATCCCCATTGAATCATTGAGCCATGGCGGCTCAGCAGCGGCGGTGCCCCCCTTGCGAACGCGAGCAAGGTGGCGCGGTCGTCGCTCCCATATCAGAGAATCCATGGGCTCGGCCCGCGTCGGAGATTCGATGTTCTGTGTTGCGCGCGGTCGTTGCGCATCTTTCGGGGTCGTCCGGGGGCTTTCTTGGAGCCTTGTTGGAACGCCCTTGGGCGGCCCTGCATCGCAGGGCCTGCGGCCCCCCCCGTGCAGAGCAGAAAACATCATCTCCGCCTTGCGCCGGATCCATAGTTTCTTTGCTGACATTTGTCCAAACCTCTTTCGGGCATCTTCGCGCATGGGCAGCATAGGGGGGCCCAAGCGGGCTCTAGGAAAGTTCGGGGCCATCTTGGGGGAGCCCGCTGGGGCTGCAAAAACATGAAGTCGCGCAATCCGTTTTCCTTGTTTGTGACAGCGTTACGCGCGTTAATTTGTTAGCTGTCTGAAGGCTCCATGATGGCCCCGAGATGCTTCCAGCGTGGCCCCGAACGCAATCGACGCAGACCGTTTTTGGAACGGCGTGCCTAAAATTCAAAACTGGAAGCAGATCTCGAACCCCCCCCGTCCTCCGCCCATCCTCATCATGTAGCCATTTTGGCTTTGGTCGCTTTGGTTCAATGCCACGGGTCTCCAGTTGTCGCCGACGAGGACGAACGCGCGTAGATTTTACATGGCCCCCCTAGGCGCCGCCCAGGGGGGCGCGCGCAACATAGATTTTATAGCATCGCCGAGCACGGGGCAGCCAAAAGGCTCGGCGCCGCAGGCGCGAGCCCCGCAGGATTCAGCGCCGATGAAGCTAGGGGCGCGAGCCCAAAAGGGCCCCGCGCCCGAAGCTTCCCTGGCGCGAGCCCCGAAGGGTTCGGCGCCGCCGGCGCGAGCCCCGAAGGGTTCGGCGCCGATGAAGCTAGGAACGCGAGTCCCGACGGGTTCTGCGGTCGAAGCTTCCCGGGCGCGAGCCCCGGAGGGTTCGGCGCCGCGGGCGCGGGCCCCGAAGGGTTCAGCGCCAGTTTTTTGTTGTTTTTGCTTTCCTTCTTTATTTATTTATTTCTCTTTCTCTTTCTCTTTCTCTGTCTCTGTCTCTTTCTCTTTCTCATTATCTTTCTTTTTCTTTTTCTCTTTCTCTTTCTCTTCCTCTCTCTCTCTCTCTCTCTCTCTCTCTCTCTCTCTCTCTCTCTCTCTCTCTCTCTCTCTCTCTCTCTCTCTCTCTCTCTCTGTGTGTCTTTTTCGCGCGCGCGGGGCGCGGTGCGCGCGCGCGCGCGTGCGTGCGTGCATGTGCGTTTGTGGGCGACCACGCGTATATGTGTAACGATGTGCGTGCGTGTAGGTTTTTTTTTTTTTTTTTTTTTTTTTTTTTTTTTTTTTTTTTTTTTTTTTTTCCTTCTTCCTTTGTTTGTTTTATTTATATACGTATACACATCAACCCACATGCTTTATATACATATACACATGCACCTGCATGCGCATGTGCACATGCATATACGTATACCATAGAGAGGGAGAGGGGTGGATGCGGAGTGGATATGTGCATTCGTGAATGTGCATGCAAATATGTGCGCGCGGCACTTACAGTCATATTATGTGTGTATATCTGTATATGTGTGTATATAGATATATAGATGGCAACGTGTCCCTGCCCTTTGCCCAGACGGCCTGCCCCGCGACGCTTGGAGCTGCTGCGGGTCCACGATGCCGCTCGAGGACCTTGCCGCGGCGGGCGTGGAGGTCGCGCCGGGCCCCCCGCCGCCGCCAGACCCCAACGATCACCCGCGATGGCCTTCCGCCCCAAGGGCGCGGAGAGCGATGGCGCAGCCCCAGGTCCGACGCGTTCGCCTCTGCCGCCGGGCCGCTTGCGTTCAGGGGCGCGGACGTGGAGCTCCTGGCAGCCAGTGTCAACCATCTCATCAAGTTCGACATCGAGCGTCGCTCCCTTCAGGTGCAGAGGGGTTTCGCCCCGGGCGCGACTTCCTGAACAACGTCGCCCTCCTCGACGGCGCTGCTCGTCGGGTCGGCCATTCTTCTGCCAGAGACCAACTCCAGCCGATGATCGCCGCCGAGCAAACCCCCTCTTAAATTTTAACCCCCCTGAAACCCCTTTCGCGGGCGTATCCCCCCCCCCCCCCCGCGCGTCCTCCAAGGTGCGTTGCTGTGCATTGCAATCATGTGCGTTGCTGTGCATTGCGCCATCGTTGCCTCGGAACGAGTCGCCGTATTCGTCGCCGACGTAGTGAGTATTATCTGAGTTCCACTCGTCGCCACGGCTGTCCTTTTTTCAACCCTCTTTCATTGCAGCCCCATGGGCTGCATCGAGGATGCCGTCGATGGGCAGCAACCAATGGGATGCAATGTGTAGGGGCCAGCGTGCGGGGTGCCATCTAGGTCGAAGGCCCTATGGGGTAACATATGAAAGCGCAATCCATGAATTGATGGGATGAGTTCTACTGGGCGACCATATGGGGTGCAATCTGAAAGATGCAATATTTTGGGTGCGCCCCAGGGGTGCGCTCTATGGGGTGCAACGTGCGAGGTGCAATCTATGCGATGCGATCTACGGGGTGCAATCCATTGGGTGTCGCGCAGAATCACTGCTAGCTGTCCGCGCCGACAGCAATATTACCAAGCGGCGGACTCTTGTCCGAAAGTCAACAATCCTTCTCCTCCTCCCACCCCTCAGTTTCCTATTATTCCCCCCCCTTCTCCTGCTCCTCGTTTCCTCCCCCATCCCCCTCCCCCTCCTCGTGCTTCCCCCCACCCCTCTGTAGTCTGTCTTTCTCTCTCTCTCTCTCTCTCTCTCTCTCTCTCTCTCTCTCCTCTCTCTCTCTCTATATCTATATATGTATATATATATATATATTTAGTTTTTTTTTTTTTTTTTTTTTTTTTTTTTTTTTTTTTTTTTTTTTTTTTTTTTTTTTTTTTTTTTTTTTTTTTTTTTTTTTTTTTTTTTTTTTTCTCTCTCTCTCTCTCTCTCTCTCTCGCTCTCTCTCTCTCTCTCGCTTTCGGGGCCCCCTCCCCTCCTCCCTCTCGTCCCCCTCCCCCCCTCCCCAGTTTGGCCCCTGGCTCTCCTCCTAGTTCTCCTCTTCAATCTCCCACAGCTACTCTCTCTCATCGCCTGCTTGGCTTTTCCACTTGTTGCTGCGTCGGCTCAAACAGGTCTGGGCCCAGCACGTTGCAGCGCACACCGGTTCCAGCCATCAGAGACGATGGCATCCCAGAGCCAACCCGAGTCGTCGAGCAAAAAGGAGAGGGCTGCCACCAAACGCGCCAGGGTTGAGGCTGAGGCTGACCATTTCGCCAAAGGCATGGCCACCATCACAGGGAATGCGCTCAGTGGTGAGCTCACGTATATCAATAATGAGCTGAGCAAGGATATGGGTCTCGCTTGTATCGTGGCCAGCATGATGAGACAGGGCACGTTGAAAGAGTGTCTGACCATGACCAGTGACAAGCTGCCCACCCCAACCAAGGAGAAGACCAAGCCCATGCGCAGGCTTCGCAAGCAGGTGACGAAGTTCGAGAAGCTCTCTGAGTCCGAGTGCCAGGCCCGCTGCGCGGCCGATTGCCCCCTGGATTAATTGGGTCCACGCCCCGTGCACACATGCACACCCGTATAAGTGCGCATGTGCATATACTCGTGCATGGTTCGATGGTTGTACGTTTGATGTGTGTGCAAATGTGCTTGTAAATATGTACGCATGCCTACGTGTATGCAAGCTTACGCGCAATCACGGTGACAAAGTACAATAGTGCTTGAGCTCGCGTGCAATCGTGCATGCGTGCGCATGCCCTTGCGAGCGTAGATGTCTACGCGTATGCACTTACACATGCAGTCATTCGTACGCGTTCAAACCCATGCATGCATACAGGCATGCGCGCGTAAGTACTTACTAAATGCGTGCACGCATGCGAACGGACATGCGTATTTTTGTGTACATGATTGGATGATTGTGTTTAGGTGCTATGTGTTATTTGAGTTTTTGTGTTTTGTGTTGTTTTGTTTTAAGGGGTGAGCGCACTTGCGCGCGTAATCGCGCGCGCATGTGCAGGTTCGTACGCGCCGCGAGTACACGCACTATACACGCTGACGTGACGTCATGCGTTCACTCGCGTGCGTCTCTAAAGCTCTTCGCATGCAAATGCGCAATAATGCCGCTTAGCGTGCGAGCGAGTCGGCGCGTATATACCTGACATTGGGCGTAGGCGTAGGCGTTTCCACGCTCGCTCGTTAAGGTGAATGGGTATATTAGTGTACGTATGTATGCGTGTACTGTCGCACGTTTCGTTGTGCGTCTCAACGTTCGTGCGTGAATATGCGCGCATGCATGTGCGCGCGAACACCGACGCCCTGGAATGTACGGGGCGCGTGGCCCAATTAGCCAGTAGACTCGATTGGTCGCGCATCGTGGAGGTCATTTTGTCGGAGCTTGCCCCGCATCTGTTTTCGGAAGAGCTCCTCGTGGAATACAGTGAGTCCGACGCTGGCGTGCCCGATCTGGTCCAGTTGTTGCGCGCGGCTCTCTCGGTCGATGGGAAGAAGAAGAAGCTGCCTCTTCAGGGGTGCCCACAGACAGTCACCTGGGACAACTTCGTCAGCATCTGCAAGGAAAGGTACACGCACTTGAGAGAGCCCCTGAAAGAGTTCAAGAGTCTGCTCGAGATCAAGGGCCGCTTCGTGGTCGACGCGGGGCACTGGGCCCTCACCGACATGTTCGATGGGAAGACGATCGAGCTGCCGTTCAAAGGCATCGCGCAAGGCTCGATCGAGGTCGACAAGACGTTCGACATCACAGGCGCGGTGATGATGCGTGGCGGCGCATTCAGCATCATGGACTTATTCAAGCAGAAGGATCAGCAGCTTCCCGACCCGATGGAGCAGCGGGGGCGGCCTGGCCACTCGCCTACCGAGGTCGACGCGCTCGCGCCAGCGAGGGACAGCAGCCCAGTGTCGCGTCGGTCGGGCGCCCCCGCGGGCAGCAGGATGTCGTCGGCGGAGAAGTCACACAACATCCTGCAGAGGGTCTTGAAGAAGCGGCTTCGCGGCAAGAGCGGGGACGCCGAGGGGTCTCAGCCGCCAATGTGAGCAATCGCAAGTAGACAGCGAGGTAGGGCCACAGGCTTGAGCCAGAACAGGACGAGCAGGAGGAGGAGGGGGAGGAGGCGAAGACGGCGGAGGAGGATGAAGGGAAGGGATAGCATGATGAGCAGGAGGAGGAAGAGGAAACGGAGGAGGAGGAGGAGCAGAACGAGTTTTGTGGGGTTGGATGGGGGGTAGGAGGACGCGGAACGGATAGGGGGGGGGGGGGGGGGAGTGCGGAGAAGAAGAGTCCGACTGTGGCGAGTCCGAACCCGCGCATATGTTGGCGGCCTCCGCGTTGTTGCGCCATGGCTGGCAAGGCCTAGCTCGGGTGCCCAGGGTGCAACGTAGGCAGGGGGGGGCGCGTGCACATCGCATCGCACGCAGCAAGGCAGGGAGGGATGGAAAGGGCGATTGAGGGAAGGAGGGGGAGGGGGGGAGGAGAGGGACGCGAGTACAAAGGAAATGGGGGGGGGGTCAAGTGCGCACTGAGTCACAAGCACCAGCGCGTGCATACACGAATAACTGCGCGAATGCGTACACGCGCAAGCGCGCGCGCGTACGCGCGTACTTGCACACATGCGTTTATATGGTGGGGGGCTCTATGCATCTATGCATACACGCGCATGCCCGCATACATGCACGCATATGTGCCATGCGCACATACACGCCCACACGCATATGCATGTGCGCATCAGCCGTTTTGTGCGCTACACACATCATGCGCCACATGATGCATACGTGCAATTTCAGTAGTGCATTATATGGCACTGGAGAAGGACACTGATGGGGGGCGTGACAGGGGTTCGGGGCGCGGGGGGGGGGGGGGGGGGGGGGGGGGGGAGGGAGGGGGGGGGGGGGTGGGGGATGCGGGAGGGGGAATGGGGAAGGCAGGCGCGAGGAGGGAGGGGAATAGCGTCATGATCTTCGGTTTGCGTGTCAAACAAGTATGCGGCGCGGGGGGGGGGGGGGGGGTGGGGGGGGGGAGAGAATTTCGGTCTCTTTACAACCAGAACAACCACTTTACAACCAGATGGGTTACTTTACAACCAACGTAGGATTGGAAAGTATGGTTTTTCATCGAGAACGTCCACTTTGCAACCAGAACGGCCCACTTTACAACCAGAACGGACCACTTTACAACCAGAACGGGCCACTTTACAACCAGAACGCACCACTTTGCAACCAGCTCAGAGTGGCCGTGCGTGTTTGGGCGTTCCGCAAAGTGCTCCAGAGCAAATGGGCGCGCTGAAAAATGCCCCAGAGCAAGCGTGCGCTCTGAAAAATGCCCCAGAGCAAGTGGGCGCTCTCAAAAGTGCTCCAGGGCGCGCGGACGTTCTGAAAAGTGCTCCAGAGCACGTGGGCGCTCTGGAGCCCGAGCGCCTGAACTCTTTGCGCAGGCCCCAGCGATGCCTCTGAGCCCGAGCGCCTGAACGCCCTGCGCAGGCCCCAGCGATGCCTCTGAGCCCGAGGACCTGGGCGCTCTGCGCAGGCCCCAGCGATGCCTCGGAGCCCGAGGACCTGGACGCTCTGCGCAGGCCCCAGCGATGCCTCTGAGCCCGAGCGCCTGGACGCTCTGAGCAGGCCCCAGCGATGCCTCTGAGCCCGAACGCCTGGACGCTCTGGCGCTCTGAGCCAGCAGACTAAGACAGGGCTTGCTAGCAGGGGCCAAGCGGCCTCAACAAGGGCCCCGTGCTCGCACGGGAATAAGGCGACAGCATACGTAGGAAGGCTCAGGGCGACGCGCTGCCCATTTTAGGGACCACTCACAGGAAGCGAGCCCAGTGGCCTCCACAAGGGCCCAGCGCTCCAGGGAACTAGGCCATTGGCACCGCGGGTCTCTTGCGCCACGTTGGCCCCCGAAGCCCCACGGTGTTCTGCAAGGGGCTCAGTGCTCCAGCTCCAGTTGGCCCCCTGCTGCTCCTCTTCTTGGAAGATCGAGGTTCAACGTTCCGAATAAATGCAACTATTTCGAAGATCGTTCCTTCCAGCGTCAGCCGCAGCGCCAGCGCAGCAACGCAGGTATCCTGCTCGGGCAGCAGCCTCAGCCACCGTGCCAGCGCAGCAGCTTGAGCCACCGTGACAGCGCATCACCGCCACCTTTGTGCTTGCTACCACCAAACTTACCGTTGCAGCCCCGCTACCTCCACAATTCCGACTGACCCCCCGTTGCAGCCCAGCTACCACCACAGTTCCCACCGCTGCTTGGCGACCACCACAGTTGCCACCGCAGCTTCCCAACGCCATGCAGTTCCCATTGTAGCCCCCGCTACCACCACATCTCCCACTACAGCTTCCCACTGCCATGCAGCTCCAGTCTTGGACGGGATCATGGTCTATTCGTATGCCCTGCGCGACTAGCCTTCGCCCGTCAGAAAAAAAAAGGCAGAGCAAGCAATGGCAGAACTGACCGACAGAGCTTAGAGAGCAGGTCAAAACCCTAATCCGGCCACCAGCACGCAACATACCATAGCGCACCAGGTCGCCGCATCGCCAACGCGTGCGCAGTGCTTCTTCGTGTGCGATGGGCAACTTTACAACCGACATGCCTCAGAGAGCCCAAAGCCACCCCTGCGCTTGCCCACGGAGATTCCAGGGAGAGGCCCGCGTGCATTCAATATGTGTTTTTACTTGCCTGGTTGTAAAGTGCCCTTCCTGGTTGTAAAGTGCCCTTCTCGGATTTTGTAAGCTGGTTGTAAAGTGACCCATCTGGTTGTAAAGTGCGCTTCTGGTTGTAAAGTGACCCGCGCGCGGGGGCGGGGTGGGGGTTCTTTGATGAGCGACGCTCCAGGCTATTAGAGGGGATCCCATGGCGCAGCCGAGGCCGAAGCTTCATTTTTTCTATGCGGGTGCCGCGTCAAGGACACGAGAATGCTCAGCTCGACATATCCATATCAGATCATGAAGTGCGCTGCTCCCGCGCAAAGGTGTCGAGCCTCGTCTTCACGGATGGTGGGGGCGAGGCGAAGGAGGATGAGGATGAGGGGGAGGAGGATGAGGAGGTATAATGGGGGGGGGGGGGGGGGGGGGGGGGGAGAAAGGAGGAGGAGGAGGAGGAGGAGGAGGAGGAGGGGGAGGAGGAACGGGACTAGGGGGACAAAGAATGAGGAGAGAACTGAGAACTGTTTCGCACGCGTCCACTGTTCCGTGGACGGGCGTGCGCCAATGGCGCGCAGGACCGTGAGGAGTTTCTTGGGGTCGTAGGACTCATAGGGCTCATCGGGCATCGGGCTCAGCTGGATCATCGGGGCCCCAGGGCTCGAAGGGCTCAAAAGGTTCGTATGCCTCATCGGGCTCGTCGGGCTCATATTGGTCATAGGCTAATCTAGCTCATAGGGCTAATCGGGCTCAGGGGTGACAGGCCTCATGCGATCATTAGGGCCGTGGCAATCATAGGGCTCGCAGGGCCCATAGGGCCCGCGTGGCTCGTGGTGCCGATAGGGCCCACAGGGCTCACAGGGCTCATAGTGTTCATTGTGCTGACAGGGCTCATGGTGCTCATCGGCCTCTCACAACTGTCTCTATCCCTCCGTTGTGTTGGCCAACTGGGGCGCCGTCAACCAATCCCTTTTCCAACGTATTCGTTGTGGGTCGAGACCCTCCCCACCCACCCCACCCCGCCTCCTTCTTCGTTTGTCCGCCCTCCCCCCTAAGCCTGTCTGTGAACCCGCTGGCAATCGCCGCGGACGTTTTCCCCCGCCCGAGGGGGGGGGGGGGGGGGGGGGGGAGTGGGGGGAGGGGGGTGAGGGGGAAGAAACGGAGGAGGAAACTATGCTAGGCAAACCCCGTCGCCAACGCCGTAAAAAACCAAAACGCGCTAAGCAAGCCCCGCCCAAAACCTGCCAGGCAAGCCCCGTCCAAAACAAAAAAAACAAGCTAGGCAAGCCCCGTCCAACACCTGCCAGACAAGCCCCGTCCAACACAAAGCCTGCTAGGCAAGCCCCGCCCAAAATCTGCTAGGCAAGCCCCATCCAAACAACGCATGCTAGACAGACCCCGCCCAAAGCCTGCCAGGCAAGCCCCGGCCAACAAAAAAGGGCCTACTTGGCAAGCTCCGCCCAAAACCTGCCAGGCAAGCCCTGTCAAAAAAAAGCCCGCCAGACAAGCCCCATCCAAAACCTGCGAGGCAAGCCCCGTCAAACAAACCAAACAAAGCCTGATCGGCAGGCCGCGCCCAACACCTGCTAGGCAAGCCCCGTCCAACACACGAAACACAAAGCCTGCTAGGCAAGCCCCGCCCAAAACCTGCGAGGCAAGCCGCGCCCCCAACGCGCAAAGCCTGCTCGGCAAGCCCCGTCCAAAACCTGCTAGGCCAGCCCAGCCAAAACACAAAGCAAGGCCTGCCAGGCAAACCCCGTCCAAAACCTGCTAGACAAGCCCAAACCAAACGCAACGAAGCCCGCTAGACAAGCCCCGTCCAACACCTGCTAGGCAAATCCCGTCCAAAACAATCAGACAAACAAAGCCCGCTAGACGCGCCCCGTCCAACACCTGCTAGGCACGCCCCGTCCAACACACAAAACAGGCCTGCTAGGCAAGCCCCGTCCAAAACCTGCTAGGCAAGACCCGTCAAACAGACAACAACGAACAAAGCCTGCTAGGCAAGCCCCGCCCAATGCCTGCTAGGCAAGCCCCGTTCACACAAAACAAGAGCATGCTAGGCAAGCCCCGCCCACATTCTGCTATCAGCCATCGGCATCTTCATCTTCAGCTCAATCACCACCAGCATCATCATCATCATCGCCATCATCATCATCACCATCATCATCATCTTCATATTCACCAGCATCTGCATCAACAGCACCATCATCAACATCTTCACCACCTTCATCATCGCCTCCATCTTCATCACCATCAACATAATCACCACCACCAACAACAATACCATCATCTCTATAACCATCTGCATCATCAGCATCGTCGTACCCATCCTATTCATCATAGTTATGCATCCTCTCCGTCGTCATCTGCATCTTCATCACCACCACCATCATCACCATATTCCTCTGCATCACCATCACCATCATCGTATTCACCATATTCATCACCATCTATCTCGTCATAGCTGGGTCTGGCAAGTCATTAATACCATTCGCATATCATAACATGTGATAGTATGGCGGGGCAACGCATAACAGCCAACAACATGACCGAATATACCTTGGCATTAACATGCAGCGCGTGCCATGGCATACGCTACATAACAGAGTGCACCATAGAAACAGAGTGCACCATAAAAGAGTCGGCCACCCCTCGGTCCCCCCTCGGTCCCCCTCGGCCCCCCTGACGAAGATGATGACGATAATGATGATGATGAGTATGGTCATGATGACGATGATGACGATGATGCTGGTCACTACCCCCCCCCCCCCACCCCTCTAATCACTACCCCCCCCCCCTCCCAGGGGGGAGGGTTAAAACTGAGGCCTGGTGAGGATTAAGACTGACGCCTCAGTTTGCACCCTCCAATCTCTTCTCCTCATGTTCGGACTCCCGTGGTCGTCGTCGTCGTCGCTGTGGGTCTTCGTCGGCGTCGTCGGCCCCCGCGTCGTTGCCGTCCTCGGCGAAGTGCCCCCCCCCCCCCCCCCCCATCTAGCACTACCCTCCCCCTCCAAGGGAGTAGGGTTTAAACTGAGGCCCCAGTTGAGGGTTAAACAAAGCAATAACGACTGCTGTCTTCACATCACAGTAGCACAAGGCGTCCTGCCAGATGGACGGCACAACAGCAGTTACCCACATTTCACCATTTCCATCGTGATCTCAGTCGCAGCCATTTTGGCTCACGACACTCCAGGTGACACGATTTCTGTGTTCGGCCACTCCAGAGTATGGGGACCGAGGAGGACCACAATAACTGGATCAGGATGGTTGACCTAGTGGCACACCAGTGGCTGGTGCACACTGGCACTGGCGAAGTGTTGCGTGTGTTCGGGAACGACTGCGCTACGCACGCTGACGGGCCATGGGCCTTACGTTTCCACGACGGCCGAGGCGTATGCGTGAGCGTCGCGGCTGGCAAGGAGGAGGGCTTCTGGGTGAATGACGTGCTGACCAAGTCCCTCTTCCACAAAGCTCGGGATGGCTACGAATCGGAGCAACTGTACATCTCCACGAAGGGCGACACCACTGGCGTGTGGGTTGCGACGCTCGACACCAAAATACAGCCCACTGTCTTGGCCAGGACGACCAGCGACGGCATTACGTTCAAGTGCGAAGTTTACGTCCATGCTATCCCCAAGCGAGCGTCCATCTCAACGTCAATGTGGTTGGCTCTCCCTTATGTTGCTACTTTCATATTCGGCGATGACTACGACAAGACGGACAGCAATTTCGTATCTGTATGTTCCAAGCGTTGGGCCGCCCTACTGAAGAAATGGAACGTCGGGTCTCCCGACGATCACTTGCGCCCTTCAACCAAGGCGAGAACGGCGCAACTCAAGGCTAGGAAACAGCCTGTGCCGTCAGACGTCAAGTTCGGGAACGAGAAGGAGTTCACAATTTCCATGTTCGGGTTGATCGTGGTCTGCGTCATCATGGAGGGGTCTGACAGATTCAAAGGTGTGGTCGAATATAGTGGCGTAAGCGCCACGAAAATACTGCTGCGCATCCTGTGCGACTTCTTGCTATCGGACAAAACCGTTACCCTGACTCTCCACAGCGGCGCCTCCATCGACGTGGGCCGCTGCGTGATTGACGCCCCTGCTTTTGTGGCATCGCAGGGGGGGCGCAGGCATCAGGCAACAAAGTCAGATCATGAGAGATATGCAGCCGATGGACATCGTAGACTTCCTGATCTGCCTCGTCGAGATCACCAAGAGGTCCGACGGCAAGAAACATCAGGCAATGAAATGCGTGATTGATGTTGCGGAGCATTTGTCCTGGGTATCCGAGTGCGAGAAGGGTGACCCCAAGTGGGGTAATCTCGACCACTGCGATTTGCCAACCCTGCGGAAAGACCGAGCTAGGCGAGCACCGTCCTTGACGAAGCGTGTGGTGACGGACGCGATGCAGGATAGCCACTCTTGCCGAAAGCGACACCAGCTTCTGGAAGGGCTGCACCTAGCAAACAAGAGAATGCGGGCTTCGAATCCCGATGTCAGCAGCATGGGCACGATGTTGTCACTCAAGCCCGAGAGTTCCAAGAATTTTGGCGTTGAGAACATGTTCAACTACTGGCTTTCAGGGCGGCAGATCGCGGAGGACGGCGTGGGCGCACAGAGCAAGGGAGCCACCCCTTTCACCCCTGCACTAAAACATATCAAAGAATATTGACGCTTCGCGTATCCGTCACCCTGTCCACCCTGGGGAAGGCCCGAAAGGGCGGAGATGGCGAAACAGGCGGAGGAGTAGGATGAGGAGGATGATGATGAGGAGGATGAGGAGGAGGCGGAGGACGGGGAGGATGATGATGAGGAGGATGGCGGGAACGGAGAGGAGGGCGAGGAAGAGGCGGAGGATGATGAGGAGGACGGGGGGATGATGATGATGATGATGATGATGATGATGATGATGATGATGTTGATGATGATGATGATGATGATGATGATGATGACGAGGGGGGGAGGAGGGGGAAGAGGGGGATTCAGAGGAGGGTGAGGAGGATGCGTGTGCCGCGGAGGAGGATGAGGAGAAGGATTTGGGGGAGGTGGATGATGATGATGATGATGCTGCTGATGATGAGAAGGATGAGGAGGAGGATGAGGAGCAGGGTGAGGATGATGACGAGGAGGATGATGGTGATGAGGGGGGCGAGTGGGATGAGGATGAGGGGGATGATGATGGGGGGAAGGAGGCAGATGATGTTGAGGATGAGGGGAAGCAGGGAGGTGGAGGGAGGAGTAGGATGAGGAGAGGGAGCAGGGTGACGAGGATAAGGAGGATGGCGATGAGGAGGATGCGGCGGCGAAGGAGCAGGATAATGATGAGGCGGATGAGGATGAGGAGGCGGAGGAGGAGGATGATGATGTGGTGGAGGAGGATGAGGAAGATGATGAGCTTGATGCTGGTCATGATGATGATGCTGATGATGAGGAGGAGGAGGAGGAAACGAATTTTTGGGACTTGGGCTTAGAGCAAGTCGGGGACCAGTATCCAAATTGGACGAGGACTGGGACTCGGAATGGGCGCGGGGACGGGTGGGTTGGTCGGCCCCACAGGAAACCACGTGCTACCACCTTGTCATGGATGCGACGCAAGCGACTGGGAAAGATTGCATGTCCACGGCGCGTTGGTTCGTGGAGCGGGAGGAGGCCATGTGGTTACCGACGCATGTGGGGCGTTTCCGACATTAAAAAGCCCCCCCCCCCGCAGCGACACAAACCCGGTGTCAAACGCCCGACCGCCGACAAACCCGGTCTGAAATGCCCTACGACACGCTAAACCCGGTCCGAAACCCCCCCCGACGGCACAAACCCGGTGTGAAATACCTGGCGACCCCAAAAATAAACCATATCCCAAATGCCGTCCGACTGAAAAACGAGCCTCCAATGTGATTTTTACCACCCCCCCCCGAGGACGCGGGGGGGGGTACGGGGGGGGGGCGCGGCAAGGGCCAGGGGGGCGCTCCCTTGGGGGAAGTGAGGCTTGGGCCTCGGGAGCATTTTCGGCGCTACACTTTCGACGCTTCCGAGTGGCCCAATGGCTTCGATTACCAAAGGTGCTTGGTAACTTGCACACGCGGGACAAGGCCCCTGGCGAGGCCTACGAGGAGGAGGAGCTTCAGACCTACGAAACGAAAGTGAAAGAGTTCTTCAGCCGCAACAATGAAACCCCACAGGAACGGAAAAAGAGAACGCGGACATTATTCACTATACCTGCCAGGACTGCCACGTTCCACGTGCTCAGGTCCATCGAGAATGTTTTACTTACTATTGCACATGGTGGCTTTGAGCTGTTCGACAACAGTGACAAACTGACAACTCTTCGTTACTGGGAAGATGGTTTTCTGGAACCACCAACAGGCTTCGCCAGCTTGGTGGCTGGCACGCTTGGGGAGGCTGGTGGGGCACCTGCACCTGGAGGCGGCGACCCTGGTACCGCCCCTGCACTGTTCAACGAGCACTGGATCTGCAAGATGATTCGCTTGCTCGTCGTTGTCGGGGACCAATCGGGCAAACAATGGAGTGCGATCCACTACTTGGAGAACAAGCTCAAACTGGACGTCGGAGGACTGCGAGACCCTTTCCACAGACAGTGGAATGATATCGAAGGTGCCATCAAGAATGAGTGGATTCTATCCTGACTACTATCACACGTCATGCATCATGAACAATCGCTACGGCCCCTGGATGAATTCTGCCTTCTTTGCGAAGTTGCTTGAGCAGTCGGCCAACCTCGCCCAGCGGCTCAAGCCTGAGGACAAGCTCTTATGCCACTTGTGGCCGCGCATCCTGCTGGACAAGCTCGGCCAGGAAGGTTTCTGCGATGGCAAGGAGGGCAGTGAAGCGAGGAAACATTTCATTGATGCCCTTGAGGGGCATAAGCTTTTTACAATGAAAGGACCTCGTATCCAGCCCAGCCGTTGGTTCTCATGGATGATGGCGTTCGCCGAATGGGACTCTGAGATTTCCACGCAGATGTTGGGTCATATTAGTTTATGCTTGGACTCGGGTTGGTCAACGCATACCACGGACTTGTTCGGCAATATCTCTTGGGGCCCTGCTGATGGACCAGGTGCACCACCCTTCGTCCCAGGCTCGATGCCAGGATCTTCGTCAGGGCCAGCTGCGGGAGCGGGCGCGCCTGCGGCAGGCGCAGGACCGCGCGCGCCAGCGCAGGCAGAGAAGAATACGAAACTGGAATACGAGAGATTGAAGAATAAAAGCGCTAACAGCTTGCACGCTACGACCATGCTTTTCTGCTCTACGCAGTGTTGGCCCCAGGGTCGCATCAGATCCATGGTTGTGAAGGGATAGTTCAAAGCGTACTGCGATCTCGTGGAGCACGGTCTTCTGTCTGCCGATGCAACTGCCGAGACGTACGCGGGCTGGTCACAATGGTCTTTCTTGGACTCTTTAGTGGAGGCGTGGAGAAGCCTGGGCAACGTCACCGAGCTGAAGCGCGCGGGTTTCATCATCGACTTCACTGCTGCTGTCAAGAAGCAATGCAAGAAACCGGGGTACCAACTAATCGAGGATGACACGCGGGCCGACCGCATGGTGACGCTTATCACGCACCTTTGCCAGGAGCGTTGCGGATCGATGGCGATGCATTGCTCGTCTTACCCTGGTATTTTGGTTGGCTTGCTGAGCAAAAACGTGATAATCGTGAGGGCCACGCTGGCGAGGTTGCGGGATGACAGATCATGTCAGGTCCATATGACCCCCTTGCTTCAGCTCATGGGGCTCACACGGCCCATCGTAAGGCCCAAAAGGCTCACAAAGGTCACAGGGCGAATAGGGTTCATAGGGCTCATAGGGCTCAAAAGGCGGATGGGGCTCATGCAGCTCCTTGGGCTCATCGGGCCCATCATAGGGCTCGTAGGACTCGTAGTGTTAGTACGGTTCATCGGGCTCATGAGGCTCATATGGCCCATCGGGCCCACGAGCCTCATCGGGCTCATAAGGGTCATAGTGTTGATACGGCGCATGTGGTTCATAGGGTTCATGGGGGCTCAGGGCTTACTGGGCTCATAGGGTTCATCGGGTTCGTAGGGCTCATCGGGCTCACTGGGCTCACAGACCAAATTGGGCGCATAGGGCTCAGAAAGCGCATCTGGCCCATGGTGTTCATAGAGCTCGTAGGTTTCGTCGGCCTCTCGGGGCCCTTGGGGCCCATAGGGCTCAGAGGGCTCATCGGGCCCACAGGGCGCACTGAGCTCCTTGGGCTCAGAAGGGCCCATCATGATCATCTGGCGCATAGGGCCTGTATGGCGCAGAGGGCGCGCAGGGCTACGTGCGGTCCTCCTCGGTCCCCGTCGGGTCTCCTCGGTCCCCCTCGGTCCTCCTCGGTCCCCCTCGGCCCCCCATCGGTCCCCCTCGGCCCCGCCCCAGGTGCCCATCCCTGGTCCCCCCATCGGCCCCCCTCTGTGTCCTTTAGTTCCCCTCGGTCCTCCTCGGTCACCGCAGGTCCTCCTCGTTCTTTTTCTGTCCCCCTCGGTCCCCATCGGCCCCCTCGGGCCCCCCTCGGCCCCCCCATCGGCCCCCCCTCGCCCCCCTCTTAGTTCCCCTCGGTCCATCCTACCTTCAGGGGGCATGGTCCTTTATCGAGACGCTTCGCGCTGACTTACAACAGCGGGCTCCTATCGAGACGTGTCTGGTTGGCCCAAAGAGCCACTTCTTATCGACGCGCCCTGCGCCGACTCGGGCCATCCAGCATTTCGCGATGAAGACTGGTCGGGCCGAGAATAAGCATGGTAGAATAGAGCATTGTAGGGTTCGTGATCGGGTTGATCCAGGTAGAATCGGTACCAGTGGGGCAGAGCCCACCCAGGTCCAACCCAATATATCCCAGGCAAGTCCAATTCACTTCAATGTTAGGGTACATATAGGGTCAGCGGTGGCTGATCTCATTCGGATTGAACGTGCCGCGGTTAGCGTGCACGATTGGCCACCCCACCGCAATATAATTCCCCATGTGTCTATGTTCGCACGGCTGGTATCGCATTCCCCTCGCCACGTGGGACCCAACGTCAATACCCACCAATATTGTATTGAGGGGCGGGGGCTGTTTCTGCGCGGTCCGTTGCTCTTGCAGGAAGCCCTGCGCAAGGTCCCAATGCGCAATGTTCACATGGTGGCTTTCGTTTTTTCGTCCACGGGGCGGCCCGCCAACATCTTCCGACATGTCCCAAACCACACTGGGGGCATTTGCAAGGGGGCCGCGACAGTTCCGTATCAGGTGTGCGCCAGCTCGTGCGGTACAGTCCCCTGCTCTCCCCCTCCTCCTCCTCCTCCTCCTCCTCCTCCTCCTCCTCCTCCTCCTCCTCCTCCTCGCCCTCTTCGTCATCCTGCTCCTCCTGCGGCTCCTCCTACGGCTCCTCCCCCTCCCCCCTCCTCACCCCCCCCCCACCCCCCCCCACTGCCCCCCCCCCCCCCCCCCTCCCCCCCCCCCCCCCCCACCACCCCCCACCCCCCCCCCCCCCCCCCCCCCCCCCCCCCCCCCCCCCCCCCACCCCCCCCCCCCCCACCCCCCCCGAGCTCAACACCTCCGAATTGACGTTCTTGCAAGGTTTAAAGCCGACGTCGAGGCCTGGATTGCAGCTGGAAAAAGCGTCAACCCAATTGTCAAAAGCATGGTCAAACGGTCTCCATTCAATGCTGCATCAATGCAGTGGGCGATAGTGTTCGGCAAGCTTGGTAAGAATTTTGAGACTGTGACAAAGGAGCAGCTGCACCTTACAAAAGCATTCTTTCGTGGCTTTGCCCAGACGCGCACCGTCGAACTGGCGAATCAGTACCTGCGTGATTGCGAGATTCGGGACAACTGCAGCCGCACAATTACAGATTTCACTTTGTGGGAGCTGCCTGCCAAGCAACGTCTTATACAGGATAATGAAAGGGTGGAGGTCCAGACCACAACGACGTGCAGCCCACCGCCGCACCAGGACTTGGTTAAGCTCTTCCACGCGCAGCCTGCGATCCAGAAGGCCAAGACAGGCGCTGGACCTCGTGAGCTGGCATGTGTAGACCTCAGGAACGAAGGGGGCTCTAAACTTAAAGGCGTCACCAACCGCAGGGATTGGGCGAGTCCTGACGATGTTGGCCTCCAACGCATCGCCGCAGAGGTGGAATGTTTGTTAGAGCTGCATCGGGCCGACTGGAACCGTGCTTCAGATGTTTGGAAATCAGGACTGTTACCCCGAGGTGAATATATTCGTAGGTTGCGAGATGATGCAGTCTTCTTCGTGGTACGTACTTATCCTGCTGGCGCAATGTTATGGCCTGCCATAAAGGTCGACACCACATCTTGGGCGGTCGATTGCAAAGTCGGGAACCTGGCGTGGGAGTTCGCAACTGACACCGGGCAGTGCAAGGTGCTGCGCGTGGAGACTCTTTTCTCCATCCATGCGTGGGTGAAACATGGCGTCCCCAGTGGAATTGTGCAGCGCTCCGACGGGGAGATGAACGTCCTCGAGTTCCACGCCGAGCGAGGCTTCTGCCAGATCAGTGAGACTGCGCTCAAGCAGGTGCTCAAAGATGAGCGGGGCCTTGAGGCGCCAACGCAGCCTGACAAGTGCCCCAGCCTTCATCAGGAGATGGTGTTCCTGGCAATGAAGAAGGCCAAGCCAGACTGGGATGACAAGAGGGCGATCGCTGCGATGAAGCAGGGCAGTTTAGCCACAAGCATGGAGTTCTTGGGTGATGTCATGCTTGATGAGGAGACCATTTGCGACGTCCTGCCGCGCGGCGAGCAGAAAGAGTTGAAAAGCTACATGGAGGCCACGCGCGCCAAGCAGGTCACATTTCAAGCCGAGTCGGTGACGCTGAAAGACACGGCGAAGTCCTTCTTCAAAGCAGCCAAGGTGGAGAAGAAGGGTGCCAAAGGCTCGAAGGACGGCAAACGCGTTCTACCGCCGAAGTCAGAGAAGACAGCGGACTTCACGAAGTTCTTGCTCGACAGCAAGCCCTCGCCAGCAGGCGTCGAGGAAGATGCCTACAACGGGCGGTGGAGGTGCCAATGCCCAGGCAGGGTTTCGAAGTCAGTATCGTGGACCATGCGTGGGCACGAGGCGGCTGCGGAGCTTGTCATGTACTACCTGTGGACGTGGCATTGTTTGGCGACTCCAGACGAATGCCCCTTCGTGTTTCCAGAGGGCATTTCCCTCATATGACCAGTGACAGCTGCTGCGGCTGTTAATTCATCGTTTTCATGCGTCGCGCTGCGGGGCACGACGGGCCCAGTTTCAGTATCGCACGTTGTTGCATGTACTCCCCACCTGTTGATGATGGTACGTACACGTACGCAAGCATATTGTTACAATAATAACATGTCATGGCAGCGCAACAACATTGAACGTGCGAATGTTGCATATGATCACAGTGCATGTCGCCAGCTGGCGCTGCCAGCAGCATCGCAGGGCGCAGACGCGCCCCGTGGGCCTCGATTTCCTGAGGCCGACTTGTACACTGCAGGGGTCGGGTGCTCGACTGCACCAGCAGTCGACGCGAGTAGGCGACAGCTTCGACGCCACAAGTTCGATCCAGATGATGGCTCGTCTTCCGTGCACCTACATCGCGCTCTTCAATGTCCCCGCTGTCTGTTCCACCACCCCATCCCCATTCTCTTTTCCCATGGGGGTATCCAACATCTCTGAGATCAGGATGCGAGTTCGATTGGGCGCAAGCTGTTGCCCAATGGGTCCAAGAGGTCGAAGTGAGTGGAGTGCGTCCCGCCTGATATCCATTCCAGGCGCAGGGGGGGTGCCAAGTTCCAGGTTTGTCCATCGCGATTGTAGCCATTATCTATGCCTGCGTCCTGTGGTATCCATTGCGCAGGTCACTCCCTTTATTCTCGTGTCGGTTGCGATCGCACGATGCGTTGCGATATACATTTGATCCGAAGGCTTCGCCTTGAACACCGTCTGGACGGCGGGGGGGGGGGGGGAACCAGCGGGAGGAGTGCGAGGAGGAGGGCAAGGACGAGGAGGAGGAGGATGAGGAGGGGGAGGGGGATAAGACCGATAACGTAGAGGAGGGCGGGCAGGAGGAGGACGACGAGGAGGAGGGGGAGGGGGGTGAAGGGAGGCGGGAAGAGGGGGAATCCACGCATGAATGAACGAACAACGCCTGAGAGCGCAAGACGAAGATCCAGCGAACCGTAAGCGTCGTGGGTGTTTTTTTTTGTTTTCGCATCGCACCCTAAGGAAATCAGTAGCAGGAACTGGCGATGCAGCAGCCTTAACAATACCAAATGAGCAGCGTGGACGGTTTACCTCACCACAGGCAGGCGCGGCCCTGGGGGCGTCTTAGAGCGTCGGCCCAAGGGAGCGCACGGTTGCATCTTGGGGGCCGCTTGGGAGCTCCCTGGGGGCATCTTGGTGGCCTCTTGTGGCCTCCTGGGCGCTTCTCGGGGCGGTTTTGGGTGTCTTAAGGGCGCTTACCTGGGACATCTTGGAGGAGATCTATCAAACAAGGAGCTTCAAGTATGGCCACCCCTTCCCCCCCCCCCCCCCCCCTCCCCAGCTTCGGCTTCTGGAGCCATGAAGATCGCCTCGTGAGCTCCTCTTGGGGCTGTGTTGGACCGGTTTTGTGCGCTCATGGGGCAGTCTTGGGGCTCTAGTTGGCCTTTATTGGGGCCCTATGAAGCCCTCTTGGAAACGCGTCGAAGCATCGGACGGCCACCGAAAGCAACGCAGCGGGAATGCTGAATCCATTGCATGTCTTCAAGCGCTTGAATGATGTTGGCCTGCTGGGGGGCCCCCCTGGGGGGCTCCGTTGCCGCCGGGGGCCGTCTTGGGGCGGCGTTGGGACCTCCAGGGGCATCCTTGGCACCAAACCGAAGCATCTTGTGTTATAGTGTGCCATATTGGAGGTCAGCGTGGGCTCTATTAGGCCCTCGCGGGGCCGTCTTGTGCCAGTTTGGGAATGTCCCAAAGATGTCCCCGCAACTGGTTTGGTTGTTCGTTGGATGGGGGTGCGATGGGAGCTACGAAAGCAACGTGGCTGAGATTTTGCCTCGGCCAGTTTGCCTCCTGGCGCTGCGTGAGGCCTCCTCTCGTGGGGCCTCCTTCGGGTGCCTTCTTGGGGCACCCGATGTTCCTCTGAACACGCCCAGTGGGGTCTTCTCATGGCCCTATGAGGACACATGAACGCCCCGAGAAGGCCGCGCGGGGGACCACGCAACGCGCGCAAACAAGGCGCGCGAACAGCGCAAGGCCAAGAGCCGTCTAAAGCACTCCCTCTGAGACCCCACCCCCTTCCCCCCCACTGGGAGAGCTGAGCTCCCATTGGGGCCCGCATGGGGCCCTCTTTGTTACGCTGCATGCTGCCGCGCCATGTTGATGCACATCACAATGTAATTCGTCTCGGCGTCTTCCCTAGATGGGTTTGCGAAGATGCGCACAGCGCCAATACTATGCGATGGTAGGCATGACAGGGTATACTTGGGCGGGGCATGGTAGGGCGGGGTAAAATATTATAGTGCACGGTACGGGTGTGTTACGTACATAGCAAAGAATGACATGGCAGCGTCGGGTAATAGTCGGGTCGGGTATGGGGGCGTAGAATTAGTCATGGTGTGTAAGAGAAGGACCGCGGGTATGTAATCGCGCAAAGAAGCTCGCGTGGATGGATAGAGTGGAGTAGGGCAAGTGTTGAATAGTAGGTGTAGTCGAGTCGTTTCGCCGCCCGACTGGAGTAGTAGCGAACCGAGTAGACGAAATAATATTTGGGTGTCGTAGCGTGGTGCCGAATAGAGTATGGCCGAGTATGGTGTAACACAGCGTGGGGCAGGGGTAGAGGGTATATATTCGGGTAGAGGCTTGCAACCGCGCCGCATAACCGATAAGTGGCGAATCTAAATGTGAGAGTAGAGGGCACGGCGTAAAGACTGGATCGTATATTGTAGAGAGCAGGTTGAAGTAGGAGGAGAATCGGGTAACATCGGGCTGGGATGAGCAGAGAAGGGGAGGGGCAGGGTATATAACGGAACGCGGCGAATGATAACGTATGGGTACGGTAGAGCAAGCTCGCGTGGATCGTGGTGGCGTACTGTAGAGTTGTTTGGGCTGGGTGCTGGGTAGCGTAGCGAACCGTGGCGCGGTGCAGACCACAACGACCAGGCTAATTCGCGTAGTTAGCGTAGCGTGGTGTGAAGTATGGCATATTAGATTAGATCAGGTGGCGCAATGTGAAATCATCGCACATAATAAGGGCACAGAACGGTGGAGTCCTTTACGGCAGAGCATACATATGTTCTTGAAAATATACATAAGTTCGAGTATGTGTGCGTGTGTGTGTGTGTGTGTGTATGTGTGCGTGCGCGTGTGTGGTGCGTCGATTGTGGCGGTGGTCGCGGCGCGCGTCCGCGCGTGCGTCTGTGGGGGAGAGAGAGAGAGAGAGAGAGAGAGAGAGAGAGAGAGAGAGAGAGAGAGAGAGAGAGAAACAGAGAGAGAGAGAGAGAGAAGGTGTGCGCGCGTGGGTGGGCGAGGGGGGGGGGGGGGGCGCGGGTGGAGTGCGGGGTGGCGCAGGTAAGGGTAGAGCGGGGTAGGTAGGGTAGGGTACGTAGAAAAAGGGCAATGATGTAAAACAATGAGTTTGACAGAACGAACTTTCATTAGCGTAAAAAAGGTCGACCACACGCAATTGAACGTAATGTAAGTCAGGTCGGGGCAGGCAGATCAGAATAGAGTATCATAGCGTAAGGTAGGTTAGTAGTGTGTAGACCGCGATAGAGTAGGATTGGCGTCTGGCACGGTAGAACTGCACATATCTGGGAACACCAGGACAAGTAGAGTAGAACATATTGGAGCGGCGTAGAGTTGAGTAGTATTCAGACGAGTAAGCTAGAGCGGGGCATGTTCGTGTGAGGACGCGGCTGAAATAAGATGCAGTATACTACGTCAGCTAACAATGGTGAACGATAATCGAATAGAGCAGATCAGAGCCGAGCTGGGTAGCGTTCTCAATGTATAGTACGGTAGAGTAGAGCAAGGCAAAACACGGGCAAGGCATATTCTAGGGCGGTAAACATAGTCCAAACGCTAAGCCCCCTAACAATGAAGAGATGCGCACTCTTGTTCGGTGCCAACGCTTATACAAATATGAATACGTACATATATGTATACTTTCCCACATGCATGCACGCATACTATTCGTGGACAGCGCCGCGGACTGTTACAGGACGCCCGTGCAGAGATAGCGCGCGCGGCAGGCTGCATTGCCGCGCGCGTGCGGGGGGCGTTTTGTTGCCCTCTTGCGCGAGAAACCCGTCGCCATTGAGCGGCGCGAGCGGTGGGCGCCCAATTCGACGTGCAAAGGGGTTTCGGTAGGGTTGGATTTCGGAGGGGGGGTTAGTTAAGTTCGAGATGATGATCATCTTCGACTTCGGCAGTGCCCCCCCGTCGTTTTCGGTGCCCGTTCTACGACCTGCGCTGCAGAGGGCAGGATTCACTGATGGTCTCTACCGGCTGAACCTGGGCACGCACTGGCTGCCGCGCGCCTTCGTGGCCCCGTGGGGCGAGCTGCGCAGCTTCGTGCCGATCGCGGTCGGCGTCGCGCAGGGCTGCCCAACCACTTTCGGGGCCCTTGCGGGCCGTGGCCATGGACCCCACGCGTGGCCCACGTGGAGGAGACCCTGCAGGACTGGGGCGCCTCCGAGGTGGGCGTCTGCGCGGACGACGTCGGCGCGCTGTTGCAGGGCCGCAGGCTTCTCCAGCTTATCCGCAGGGTCTTCGCCTGTGCGCGGGCTCAGGTTGGCTTGGCCTTCGAGCCCGCCAAATGCAAGGTGGCGCTTCTGTCTGCGGCGTTTTCTGTGGAGCTCGCAGCTTGCGCGAAGGCGTGGCAGGCGCAAGCGCTGCCAGGCTGGGAGCAGATGGACGTCGCCCCGTTTGCGAAGCACCTGGGCTTCATCCTCGGGCCCGGTGCCTCCCTGGGCGACGTTCGGCAAGAGACTGGCGCGAAGTGGATTCATTGTATTCGTGAGCTGTCCCTTGAGGAGACGCCGGTGCACATGTCCGCTGTGCTCTGCAACGCTCGCGTGCCCGCGGTCCTCAGTTACCTGATGCATGTGGTGCTTCCCCCCGCCGCGCTGAGCAAGCGCGAGGATTGGGCGTGGCACAAGATCTGGCACGCCCCTCCCCGGTCCATCTCCCGCGCTGGCATCTTGGGAGTGAGCAGTTGGTCGGCTTTGCGGCCCGCGAGCATGGTCGTCCTCTTGCCTGGCCTCTCGGATGGGAACAGCTATCCGCGCGGTGCGCAACTGGTTGCACAGCTCGAGCCTCTGCGCGAGCACCCGTTCAAGCGCGGGGTCCTCGCGGAGATCGGCAAAGGATGGTGGTCGCCAGCTTTCTGGCCTGCCATGCCGCTGTTGGCCCACCAGGTCGAGGCCAAGCAGGCCAAGTTCCTTTTGAAAACTCACGCTGCTGCCGCCCGCGCCGCCCTCGCAGCCCTCGAGAAAACCCTTGGGCATGTGCGCGTGCGTGTCTAAAGTTCCCTCTCGGCTTCTCTTCGCGTCTCCCTCTGGTCCCGACGTCCTCCATCTCACCCTCGCAACGCGCGTGGCCTCCTGGGAACTCCCAATGTCGGAATATTTTTGGACAGCCTTCGGAGACCTCGTTCGGAATTGGGGCCCGCCTGCTTGGCAAAGTGCGGTACTCAAGACGATTGTAGGCGGTTGGTTCACCAGCGCAAGACCGCGCTCGACGGTGCTCAACTCATGGAGTTTCAGTTGCTCACAGTGCCGTGAAGAGATGCTGCATTATATCAATTGCCCAGTTTTGCGGAGGCTTGTATAGCACCCAAAGTTGCCTCCTGAATCCCCCTCCTCGCGTCTTGGGCTCGACGGATCCCCCGCGCCCGAGATTGTCGAGAGAATGGTTCGGGCTTTCCACTTGTATCATGTTTTGCGTGCTGCCCCTGGCCCTGGCCTACTCGACAGCGAGGAGGCTCTCATTACAACTTACGGCGTGCTGCGATGGCCCTTGAAGAGCTCTCTGGAGGGCACTTCTAGGCCTGCCTGGTGGGGCCCGTCTGGGCACCTCCTGAGTGCGATACATATTCGCACACATATGACATAATATAACAACCCATCTACTGATTTGGATTTGGGGTCATGTAGTACTAACACCAGAATCGTGCGGAAATGGCACGTCCTCAGAGGGGGGTATGGCCGGCCTCGGGAAGATGGTGGTATCTGTTGCATTTTGAGAAATGGAAAAATATACGTCGTGCAGTGGGGCGGAGACGAGCGGCGGAGACGAGCGGCGGAGACGAGCGGCGGAGACGAGCGAGGGCGAGCGCGGAGACGCCAGACCGCCAGCCAGGTCCAGCCGACGGGCGGCGACGAGGCGGTAACGGGGCGGCGACGGTGATCACGGAACCGCCAGACCGCCAGCCAGGCCGAGCTCTTTTTGAACAGAAAGTAGAACTCCTAAGTGCAAACACTGTTTGGGCAGAATCGCCCAACATCGGTCCCGGAAAAGGGGGAGATATTTTGACGATGCGTGCAGGGGTGGGTTGTGGCCTTACAACATGACGGAAAGAACGCTAGCGAGAGAAGTTATGCATATGGTTTTAGCCCGAATGGGGGGGGTCCAGGGTGGGGGGGGGCGCGCCGATTTGTCTAACACGCCCAGCGGGGGCCATGTTGGCGTTTTTTCCGGCCCAGGACGCTTCAACAAACACCCGACAAACTCCCAAGACGGCTTGGGATATTTCCAAGACGGTCCAACATATGCCCCAGAGGCCCCAACGCGGCCCAAGAACGCTTCAGGAGGGGCAGCGGTGGCCCCGAGACGGCTTCAGAAACCCCGCGGACCCCCCAAAGGGCCCCGCGAGGACCTCCAAGAGGAACTCAAGAGGCAGCAGCGATCGATTTCCCTTATGTTTTTGATGGTTTGTGGGACTCTTCTTCGTTTTCGGGCCAAATAACTGCCAAAGACACCGTTTGGGGCCGCCAAGGTCGCCCCGACACGAACATCCCAAGAGAGCTTCAAGACGGCACACAACAGCCCCGAGACGGGCCAAGGAGGGCCCCACAGAGGCCCAAGATACTCCCGGGAGAGCTTCGCTGGGGCCACAAGAGGCTTCCAACAGGGCCCCGCGGGCGCCCCAAGCTGGCCCAAGCCCCCCAAGACGGTCCAAGAGGGCCTCAGGACGGCCCAAGAGGGCCCCCAGACGGCCAACAAGGGCCACACAACGGGCCCGAAGACCCCCAAAAGGTTTCCGAGACGCCTTCCAGGTGCCTTTTTTCCGAGCCTCTAACTACATTTTGGGCTTTCGGAG
Source organism: Prorocentrum cordatum (assembly GCA_963575745.1). NCBI lineage: Eukaryota > Dinophyceae > Prorocentrales > Prorocentraceae > Prorocentrum > Prorocentrum cordatum. Next base: position 138,371 of record CAUYUJ010015272.1, read on the forward strand.
GCCGCTTCGCTGCCACGGCTGGAAGCAGTTTGGAAAACATCGGCGTTCGACACTTCCTTCACAGAACCGCTCTTTTTGTTCCCGTGGTGGCCAAGGTTTGAACAGCCTTACCAGACAGCATGAGCATTCTAACACGCCCGCTCCGTGCAGGCACGGTGGCGGATTCCTGGCCTGCAATGGTTGCCCTCGTCGTCACGACCTGTCCCTGCTGGGGAGCTGGGGGTGGCCTATTGAAGAGAGTTTTCAGGTTCTTAAGCGTGTCCTCGGGACTGCTCACTTCCAGACTTGTCCTGGGGATGGTAGTTCACTGGTTGTTTTGGCTAACAGACTCGCGAGTCACAGTCTATATGGGCGCAGCATTGTTCACAACCACGCTGGCCATCTGCCTGACATTCTTGTTCGACACTCTGGCAGATCTCTTGGAGAGCAAGGCTGTCGCGATGAAACGGGAAGCGGGCGCATTCCATTGCCAATTCTTTACGCTTGGCGTGCCCCCACCAGAACATCCAGAAATGATTTACAGGCGAACTGTCGTGAGAAAGGAGGCGGATGAGTATTAGGCAAACAAAGAGAGGGAGATCCCCCCCCCCAAAAAATCATCAATTCCGACTCTCGTGGGGCCCTTTTGGGACCCGTTGGGGCCTTCCTGCTGCGCTTTGGGAGCAGTTCGGGCACATGTTGAGGTATCTCTGGAGGCAATCGACCAAACTAAAAGCCCTGATTAGCGCCGCCCCTTGCGAGCAAGGACATCATTTTATTAGGAACCATGTGCGCGCACTTGAGCAAAGATGGCCTGCTATTGCGGGCGGCTGTGCTCTCGAGCAGCACCCTTCCAAAGTTCAGGTTTGACTTCTAGTACGCCAGTCCACTGCAACCCGCTCTTATCACAAGCGGTTACAGCGTTATTGGAAAGATCTCGTACCCATGCACAGAACAGCCTGCCTCTCCTCCGCTTCTTGGGAGGGGGTTAGGGGTGACAGAACATTGTAGGACAACTGCATGATCGCTGCTCCTGCACGCAATTTCCGCAACAAAAAGCAAGCTGTTGCTGCAACAAACTAAGTGCTTGGCAATTTGCCTGCTCGAGAACAGCTGGTTGGAGACGCGGCTGATGCACGTGTGCGGTATGCCCAGGTGTTTTAGACGCAGCGGGCTTGGAAACCGTCAAGACGAATTCGTTCGGCTTTTTTTAGCCAAGCCGTGTGTGGACTGTACAGCAGCTTGCTAAGAACGCACGCCCCCAATAGGCGAATCTTCCGGGGCACAGATACTACAGCGTGAGACCACATGCGCGTCAGGATCTCGAGAATTCCGCCCTTGCCGCGCCGATGCGTCCGTCTGCTCTGCTCGGCTTGTATGCCGCCGTCCGCAGAGACTACGGCTCCGAGCTACACGATGCTGTCTTTCTGAATGACGGGCTTCCCGTCGGGCTGCAATCTGTGGGCTGCGCATCTGACTAGAAGAGCTTTTGCATGGCCTCACCTTTTCTATGGCCCGCATGTGCGTGGCTGCGCGGTCCGTAGACGCAGCCAGGATGAGCGTGTCATCCGCGCAGATGAGCTCGGCCACGTCTGTCGCGCGCTGGCCAATCGCGGTCCTTGCGTCCGAAGTCACAATTGTGTTGACCATGGCGAACAGGAAGGGGGAGAGAGGGCACCCCTTGCAAGTGCCAGCGCGCTGCGGCCGAGAGCTGGAGGTGACGCCAGCCTCCCTGACTGCGAATCGCCTGTTGGAGTAGATCGCCCTGATGGCTGCCAGCACAGGCCGTGGCAGACCGAAGCGCCCGAGCGCATGCAGCAGTGCGTCCGGGGCCACGCTGTCAATAGCTTGTGCCCAACCGAAGGCAAAAGCTTGGTCTGCCTACCTCTGGCCTCCCAAGTCTCCTCGATGTGCTGGCGAGCCAGGAAGACGGTGTCCGCCGTGCCGTGCTTCACTTGAAGCCGAAATGCGTGTGCCAGATACGGTCTTCGGCGCCTGCTTGCTTCAACCATCGCAATCGAGTAGGCGCGGAAAGCTTGTAGCTCGTCCGCAGCAAGCAGATTGACCGGTAATTTTCGCACATTCAACTCGTCGCCCCTTTTGAACATAGCTGTGATTAGCAACCCCATCGGGCCAGCCTTTCTGGCAAAGAGCAGCGGCCCACTGGCGCTCTCGAAGTAGTCGGCCATGCCGCGCGGTCGCTGGAGTCCACGATGCAACTAGCTGGGCCGCGCAGCCGGCCCTGGCGGCGAGGGTGGCCCCTTCGAGGACGCCGCACTTCTGCCCAGCCTTCCGAAGCCAACATGCCGTTGAGCCATTCGTTCGGCTTCAAGCCATGGGAGCCTTGTGCACCCGCGTAATCACGTTTTTCGAGTGTACTAGCGTCTGGTAAGCGATGACTTAGCGCCAATTCAGCGTCGGTGAGCGTCGATTAGCGCCGATTTAGCGTCGATTAGCGTCGATTAGCAAGGGCCAACAAGATGGTATGGGAGGCTCCCATGAGTTGCCACCGAACGCTCGTTCTTGCCATTTTCCACAGATTCTTTTACTTGGCGGTGAAGCGTTGCCTCAGAAGCCGCGCCGCCCTGCCTTCTCGCCGCGGCACGGTCGTCCATAATCCGCAGCGTTCGGCTCGAAATATGCACGTCCAGAGCGGCTTCGCTCGGAACACAGGCACAGCCGTGTGGAATGCCTTCGACATGCTCTGCTCCATGTCCTCCAGCGTTGCTGTCGTTGTGTCCAGCCCTTCCGGATGATCTGAGCAAGCCGTTGCTAGCCGACTGGCCGCTTCAGGTGCTCGAGCAAACGGCAGATCGATCGTCTGGGGGCCGCTTGGCCCTTCTCTTTCGGCACCTCCATGTCGAGATCCGCGTAAACACGGAAATGGTGCGAAACCAGTGCATGTTAACGGTCGTTGCGAATCGATCGAAGCAGATGTACCCAAGGTTGAGACATTCACGCGGAATCGATCTGGCTGAGGCTATTTGGGTTTACAGAGTCGGTCGGGTTCTTCTAGATGTCGTAGCAATGACCTGGTGCTCTGCCAACTGATTGAAAAAGGTATTGCAGATTACCAATTTCGCTTTCTTGCACACTTCTGCCAGAAGGCTTCCGTTTGAGGCAGCACTGTACGCAGCCCCTGGGTTGCCCACCATGTGCGACCCGATGGTGTTCTCCTCGTGAGGGACACGCTGGTGCAACCTTGCATTGAAATCGCCCGGCACAAACAGGGGGCCATGGCGAGAGCTCTTGCCAAGAAATCCGCCGTGCTCGCTGTAGAATGTTGCTGGTCAGCAGCCAGCTTTCAATTGTGAGGCGCATAAGTGCTGCAGATTGCGGTCTTGCCTCAGGTGGGGGCAACCACGAGTCCAACAATTGTCGCTTCGTAGTCGCCTGCGTCCACCACCTTGCTTGCCTCCGTAGCCTCTGGTTCAAGCCGTATCCGGGATCCCCGGGTGCGAGGGGGCGCCCAGATCGCTGCGCTCCGCACCGCGCGCGGGCCTCACGCGACCTGGCCCCGGTCGCGCCATCGCCCGCGGGCCGCCCTGCCGACCCGCCCCCGGCTGGCAGTGGCTGCCGGTAGCCGGGGCGATCATGGCCACCGCGGCAGGTGATCTTGACGGGGAGCTCGAAGGGGGTTGGGACTTGGTGGACGCCACGACAGTGCTGGCTGTGGAAACCAACGGGTCGGGAATCGTTGACGACCCACCTTGGGGCACTGACCCTGGCGCGCGTCTGAACCCCCCCCCTCTGGCGCAGGATCGCCGCTTGCGGATTGCCTGGTCACGGACAGTGTGCGATCGAGGGAAGTAGCTCACGGACGTGGCGCAGGCGTGCCTGGAGGAACGCCCCCGGGGTCCCTTGAGGGCCCTCTTGGGGTTGGTTCGCCAACCTGGAATGGGACACTTATTTCCAACACGCCATCCAGCCCAGTGGCGCTCGATGACGGGTTCGCCAGGCGTTCGGGCAGCCTGGAAGGGCAGACGGAGCTCGATCCACCAGTCTGCGCGGCATTTTGCCGCGTACCTGGTACTCATGCAAGCTGCCCAGTGACCCAGGGAGGCAGGGGCCTGGGGGATCTGGGCACCCACGTGGTGCCCCTTGGGGCCCCCCCGCGCCAGGTAGAGGCCACCCCGAGTCTTGCGATGATTCCGCCGCACTCGGACGACGCGATCGGCAACCGTCCGCCGCGTCCGGCCCCCCAGAGCGCGAGCGGATCAACCCAGACCGTGCCTGCGCGACTGGGGACCCGTGCGACTCTCTTCCACCAGTCTGCGCGGCAGTCAGCCGCGTACCTGGACCTGGCGCTGCCAAGAGTGAGGGGTGCCTTCGGGGGAGTGTGGCTGAGGACCGTGGACCTGGTGGGAACCTGGACATCAGGCCTCTCGGCTATTCCGCTCCCCCCGACGTTGGCGGGCTCGGGCCTGCTCCATCCCCAGGCCTGGAGGGGTGCGACGTGGCCAACCCAGGTCACGTTGCCGATCCGCAGGCTGTGGCGGGTGGCTTTCCACCAGTCTGCGCGGCAGTTAGTCGCGCCCGTGGCATGGCGATCGATGAAGGTAGCGGCCTGAGCTCTCATCACAGGCCTGTGCCCCCAGGGCGTGGCGTGGCCAACCCAGGCTTCGTTGCCGCCCTTGGGGGGGCAGGTTGGCGGTTTTCCTTCTTTTCAACGCGGCCCTGGCTGGAACGACGTGCGGAGCTCATCCCTGCCCCCAAACGGGGGTGCGGATTCGGGGGCCCATGATCGCAGGCCTGGCTGCCAACCCGCCCCCGCTGGGCTCGCTGTGCCTGGCCCTGCCTTGCCGCCAGCCCACGTGGAACGCGGTGGATCCAATCCGGGCGGCGCCGTCGACCCGTGGGCTGAAGCGCGTACATGTCCACCAGTTTGCAAGGCAGTTAGTCGCGCCCCTGGCGCAAGGTGGGGAAGCGGCGACTGCTGGCGCGAAGTGGGCACGAGCAGCGGCAGTTCAGCGCGCGAGCCGGGGGCCCCGAGAGGCCCGCCTAACGTTGCGTGTGAGGGGGACGCTGCTTCAGGCCCTTCAGCCACCCCGTGGAGAAGCTCGGCAGGGCTTCGGAGCCCCCCCTCGCGGCCGCGAGGTTACCTCGGGGGGCCAGGGGGGTGGGGCACCCCGGCCCAGGTCGGAAGTCGCCCGCGGAGCACGGCACGTGATGACGATCGGGGCACCCCGACGGATCGCGGTGCTAGTGCTGCGCACGGTGGCATGCGCAGGCAGGGGCTGGGGCTGCGCGCGACCGCCGCGAGGGCGAAGCCGGGAACCCTGGGGGCGGCCGCAGGACCTGGATGGCGGACGCGCGCAGGTCACGTCCAGGGGCGTGAGGGGAGGCGACTGGGCAGGCCCCCGCGCCGCGGGCCAGAACCGTCGACCCTGTCAGGATGTCGGGTTCCCGCGGGACGTTCAAGAAGGGCCCCCTCTGGTGGCCTATGGGTCTGGGCGATGAGAGGGGCGGGGGTCGACCTGGCCATTCTCCCGCGGATCTCGCTTGGATTGGCCCTGGCCAACCGATCGGCCCCGTGGCGGGGGGGCCCTCCCCATCTTCCCGCGCCCTGGTCTCTTGTCACCTGGATGCGACGGCGCCCGAGCGGGCCGGGATATTGGTCGGACAGCTCCCTGCCTGAGTTTGGCCCAGGAGCTGGACCTCTCGGCGTAAACATTGCGCCTGGAGACGGGGCTGGCCAATTTCCCGCGCGCGCAGCGGCGTGCGAGCCCCCCCGGGGCGGACGCAGAGATGTCCACGCGGCGTTGCCCTGCGACCAGCGGGGTCCGCGACCGTGACCCCCCGCTGGGCGCAATTCGCGGGCGGCCACAGCGCCCCGCCCAGGGTTGCAGACCAGGGGGGGCAGTTAAGAACCCGAGTGGCCCATGCATGATTATGCCGCGGCTGGGCACTGACACTGATAAGAGTCTGCAGGGGCCACCAGACATAGGATCCCACGTGGACCTGGTGCAGTGGCCACGCGGCTGCCTGTTCCTGGTGGATCGGATTTTTCTTTCCAGGTCGCTGCAAGGGGTGGGCATGGCCGCGAGGCATGGGGGGCTCGGCCCCGACCCCCACCAGGTTCTGGCCGCGCATGTTGCTGCCGCTAGGCGGGCAGCTACCGCGGGGCCCTCCTGGGGCCGATGCCGCGACCTCCGAGCGAGGAGCATTGCCTGGCCGCGTGGCCGCGCATCGGCTCTCGCTGGGCAGGCGATCACTGCGACGACCTTGGGCCTCGCGACGGCCTCGTGGACGGGCGAGAGCTTCCGCTGCATGAGTGCACGATGGCCAGAAGGGGAGACGCGGTACTGAGCGATGCTGATGGAGGTCGCACCCGCTTCCCAAGCCACGCTGCCCTGCTGGGCAGGCCCCGGCGGCGGATTCTGGCCCTTCAGGGCCGCGCAGCCGGCCCCGGTAGTCGCAGTGGCGGCAGCGCCGCGGACGCCAGCGCCCGGTCGGGAACGCTGACGCCGGGCGCGGTCGCCTTCAGTCTTTGGACTCGCCGCTTGGACGCCCGGCCCATGGCCTGGATCTCCCGGGGGATCACGTCCTGGCGCACCTGGCGCGCGCGGCCGCTAGGCATGCACTGGCAGCCAGCAACCTGCGCGAATCCCCGAGAGTGGTCGACTACGCGGAAACCTGGCTGATCGCCGAGCTGCTACGAGCCTGGGAGCGCGACGCAGATTTGGCCGTTGATCCGCTCCGACCGCCCGTTGGCCATGCCGCCTCGGCAGGCGCCAGGCGGGCCGCTGGCTCTCTCGCCGAGCTGTGCGGTATATCGGTCGCCAGGGCTTGAGGATCTGTGCATCCAGATCCGGGTTCCTACCTCCGTGCGCCCCCAGCTTTCCCTGGCTTCTGGCCGCATTCGCCGTCGGGGGGCGCGCAGGTCGCGGCTAGGATCGGCCAGGCAGTGGCGCCGCTGCCGCGGGCGCTCTCATCGGAGTTGGCGATCCACCCCTAGCTGAACTCCACGGCTCCGATGTAGTGCGGCTGGTCAGGGCGGGCGGCCTACCAGCCGAATTCGGCCTTCCAGAGAGCGACCAGCTCTTCGGACTAAGGAGTGAGCGGGGCCTGGGCATGAGTTGCGACGAGAGAGACGCTGCGGCCGCCGCGCTGAGCGCCCTCGCGGGTATGGCTGAGCACGACCGTCTGCCCGCATCTCGGCTCGCGCAGTCCGAGCCGCTCGGCGCGGCCGTTATGTGCGCCCTCGTCACCAGCATGAGGCAGGGCAGCCCGGCCGAGCTGCGACAGCTGACTGCCATTCCTGCGAGCGAGTTGCCTGGCCTGGGCCCTGTCTACTCCAGGGTGGGTGGAGATCCGGGGGGCGCGCCGATGGATGAGGACGACGGCGCTCGCATAGGCGAGTTACACAACCAGCAGCGCACGCGGGCAGCTTCCCCGGCCCTGGGCAACTGAGGGGAGCCGGGCTGCAGAGACTCGCGACCGAAAACAGTCGCCTTCTGCAGTCGGCTGGGCGGCATTCCACATTCGGCTGCCCAGCCTGGGAGCGCATCCTATGCCTACGCGCCTCCGTCTGGGAGTCAGCCACTCTCCTGGCCAGGCAAGCGCCGCAGAACACCCTCTCCCAGCGCCGAGCGGCCCTGGCAAGTTTCCATGCCGAGTGGCCCGGTGGCAGAATCGCCATGTCAGCGTAATGGAAGGAGCCGTAGCTGTCCTGGGGGACGAGGCTGCACCCCTCTCCCGCGCGACAGAGGTCCTAATCCCAGCGCCAGCTGCGAATGGCGACCTCCATCCTCCGTTGCAGGCAAGAGTCATGCAGGCGGCAGACCCAGACAGACTCTTGCAAAACACAGACCTCCCAGTGGCGGGTAGCGGTAGCAGCGGCATCGATGACGGACGCGCTGCATGCCTCAGAGCCTTACTGCTTGAACTAGCCATGATTAGGCGCGCCATCTGGCAGAGGGCCATGCCCGACGGCTACACCTGGGGCAGCGTGCTGGGCAACGTCATATGTGGCACTGCCACGCCTGCGACTAGGGGCAACCTTCGCCGTGCCCTCATGCAGCATGGCGATGACCTGCAAGGATGCCACGGAATGGTTGGCTGGTGGTTGAGGCACGGGGTCAGCACCAGGGAACGGGCAGCGCAGGTGCTGCTTGCCGAGGCCGACGCATCCATGTGCTGGTGCACGAGCGAGTCATGGTTGCGGCCGACCCCGTGGGGCACCTGCAGGACGCCATCGTGTGCGGCGGGCGCGGCGAAGAGCGAGTGACCGCCAGCCAGGCCGCTGGCGCGGCCAGGGCCGCGTCAGGTGCCAGGTGGCGAGCGGCCCGCCCGAGGCGACCCCCCGCCTGGAGGTGCGGCCAGCCTGGCCTGGGAGATTGCCCCAGGACGTGACAGCAGTCAAACCGATGACAACGACAATCCATACGACATGGCCCTCGACGGAGCATTGACTCCGCCTTGGCGAAGCAGCCCGCGACGCTGGCCAGCCCCTGCGCTCCCTCGACGGCACCTATATCCTTTTCAGAAGGCACCCGCTGGACGACAGGATCGAAGCAGCGCGGGGGTGCAGTGGCCGTGGAATTGGCAGCCCTGCGCTCGGCAAGCGATGGGGTCACGGAACCCGCAATGCCCGCAGGAGAAGAGGGCGTAAAGGTCAGCGGCGCTGCTGCCGCGCAGCTCCTAAACCACTTGCGCGACGCTGCCAGTCCCGGCCAGGCCCGGCAGCTCGGAAAAGGCGATTGCGCTCTGCATCCGACCCCACTTCCGTTCCCTCCTGCTCCTCAGGCTTGTCGCGCGAAGGTTTGCACCTCGCCCTTGGAGGCCCTGGCCCGCTGGGTGGATCGCGCCGGGGCGCGCCGCCCTCGGCAACTCAGCGAAACAGCCCGCTGTGCATCACAAGGGCCAGCGGGCATGGAGCCCTACGGAGTCATGCCTGCCGCCGTCTTGCGCGGCACTATTCGCCCCCCGACAAACCCCGAGAGAGTTCGGAATGTGGGGGGCCCCCCAGGGCCGAGGGCTGAGGCTCCAGGGATTCGGCGAAGGACCAGAGGGCGCGCCCACTCCGTGCCCAGAGGCACGGAGGCGGATTTCTTGTGTTGCAGAGGCTTCTTTGAGACATGATCTTTTGATCTAAAGTTTTCTGAGTGCGCGGTGTTATTTGAAGGGGGCGGGGGGGGGGGCTGTCGCTATCCGATTGGGTTGGGATGGTCTGCTTTCATGCAGAACATACAGCGATAGGGCAAACTCGCATGGAAATTGCAATGTCCCAGGGGGTCCTTTTTACCCTGGAGGGTGAGGGTGGTGGAGTCTATCTTTCTTTTGAAAGGAGAGGGGGAATCTACCGAGTGCAACCTATGGAGTGCTTGCGTGCACTGTATGGGGTGGGAGCCTGGGCTCGGGACTTCTACAGGCTGGGAACGCATGTAGCGGGACCTTTTGGGGCGGGGGCCTAAACCCTCATTCGTTTGGCCCAGCCGTGCAGGATGACGGGAAGCGCCCTTGGCGTGGACCGTTTGTTGGTGGTAGACATGAATTTTGGGGCGCGGGGCGCGCTTTGGAATCGCGCTGGCGGGTGGCGGGAAGCGTCCTCGAGGTGCGAGAAGCGAGCTGGACGTTCTGGCTGAATCTGCATCATGTCTTAAACTATCATACTCCATGGAGTTCGGGGACGCAACCTTTTTTCGCTGGCGGATGACAGGGGGCGCGCGTAGATTTGAAGAGTCGCGCGATGGGCGTCGGTTCCTGCCCAGAGGGAAATATGTTCAATTGGGGGGGGGTCAGAGGGGGGAAGGGCTCGGGATCGCTCCGTCGCCAAGGCCTGGCGGATAACGGGAAGCGCGCATGGGCTCGAAGAGTCGCGCGATGGACGTTGGTGTAGACCCGGAGGGAAATCTCTTACTAATGGTGGCGTTTCTTCCGTGTCAGCGGGGTCGTGAGCCCCCTCGCAGCATGATTCTCAGTCGATAGCGAGACTTGTTTCGTTTCTTCTTCTTCTGCGCGCCATCGCTAGTCGAAGTTGCTTACGCTGGGGGGCCGAACGTTCGGTGACGGCGCGATCGCCGCGGAGTTCCGCGCCATCTGATGACGTCGAGGATCGGAGCGAGCCAGTGCACAGCACGAGGAGCTATCACCGCGCCTGCCGAGCCACACTCGCCAGAGGGCGAGTGTGGTTTCAAGGGGGCCCTGTGCGCTGGCCAGGGCGCAGTGGCGAAGCTATGCCGAGTGGCGGCGCACAGCGGCGTGGCGCTCCCACCTTCACTTCCCCCGCCGACCCATTGTGTCCCACGCCGCGGCTGCGTCAAGATGTGGTCGTGCAACGCCGAGACACTGCTCATGCCTGGCCGCTTGGGCGAAGTTATTCGACATGCGGCGGCTGCCCGCGTCGACGTTATTGCCCTGCAGGGCGCCGCGCCCTCCGTCGAACACATCATCATCGCGCCTTCCCCGCGCTCGGCTCGCCACTTGAAGGGCGGGGTTGCCATTGCTATATCCCAGCGAATTGCTTCGCGGGAGGAGATTGCAGTCACGCACGGGTGGCAACTGGGGAGGCAAGTGGGCATTCGGGCCCCACGCGAGTCCCACTGTGGATACGCCCTAGCTGACAAGCCCCAAGCCCGACCCATCACAGCAGCCGCCCACGCGGCATGCCGACGCGACAAGGGCGAGTTCTTTGACAATATGAATCGCGCGCTGGGCTGCATCCCCGCTCGCTGTGCTCCATTACTGGCCAAGTGTGGCAACGGTGGCACGGCGCCGTCGCTAAGTGAAGTAGGACATGCCAGTTCGCGGCGACGGCATCGACCGCAGTGGACCGAGAACGGACGACGCCCCCATGACATCCTCTCCCAATACAGCGTGCGTGCCCTTAACGACTTCGGCCCAGCAGCAGGGCGCAGTGCCGCATGGAGGAACCCTGACGGTCAGGGTGAGACGCGGATCGATCACATCGCCACGTCGCGCAGTTCGGCCTCCCAGGATTCCGCGCGGGTCATTCGTGAGGCCCCGCTGGCCTTGGGCCCCTCTAGAGATCATATGATAGTCGAGGCCTCTGTCCGAGTGGGTCGACATTTTACTGAGCGACCTCCCAGGGCGCCGACGCCAACGTGCCGCCGTCAACAGATCCGGAGTTCTCTCCAGCGCTGGTCCACCGCCGAGGCGGAGGACCCAGGCCGTGGAGGCCCACTGGCCACCGCTATCAGCGACGCGCTGCGCTTCCAGGACCGCGCGAGCCACGCCATTGCCTCCGTGGACCAGGCCCTTGCGCAGACCTCCCCCTGCCAACTATTGCGACTTCTTGGAGCTGGCAGTGGCCTCGGCCGCGAGCGACTTCCTCGCGCTCGAGCAGGAGCGCCAGTTCTTTGCCTTCTCTTCCGGTACGGCCCGACTGATCAAGCATAAGCAGGAGGCCATCAGGTGGGCCACCTGGCTCGCCGACCAACGAGTTCCTACTGGTGTGCTTCTCACGGCGCAGACCAGAGCTCGACCCCTCTCACTCGCCGCTAAACGAGCTACGCGCGCTGAGCGACGCCAGGCAGTCGCCGACTTCGCAGACGAGGCCACCGCTGCGGCTCGCCAGAACGACCCCAGGAAGTGCTACAATATCATCAATCGGATAGCCCCCAAACCGACGCCAGCTGCAGTTACTGTGGTGGGACCCGACGGACTGCCCTGCATGGGCGCGATCACGGAGACCCAGGCTCGCAAGCGGGCGCTGCGAAACATCTTCAAATGCATTGAGACCCCCCTCAACGAACGCCCACCACCTGCAGCGCCACCTCCGGCGACTACGGAAGCCCAACCGCTCCAGCACCTGCCCCACTGCATCACCAGGAGCCCGTTTCTTTATTGCTTGGGGCATGACGGGCGTCATGGCCCCCCCCCCCCCCCCCCCCCTATGACGTAACGCCCCCCCCCCCCCCCAGTGCGCTCCGGGCACTGCCGCCGTGCGCATTGGGATCCGCGTAGGTGTCCGCGTAGGAATCCGCATCGGTGTCTGGTCCGCAGTCGTCGTGGTCGTCGTCGTTGTCGTCGTCGTCCGTCGTCGTCGCTCGTGGTTCGTCGCTCGTTGCTCATCGTCGTCGCGCGCGTGGACGTGGCTGGAGCTTGTTTTTTTGTCACGCACATTAATATATATATATATATATATATATATATATAATCTGTTCTAAGCACGCAGGCACTGTGGTGTACGCCAGCGCTGCGTCGCACGCGGATGCTGCGGTGTAGACAGGCGCTGCGGCGTGCACAGGCGCTGCGGTGCACGCAAGCACTGTGGTGCACGCAGGCGCTGTATTGCACGTGGTTGCTGCGGTGTATGTACACCGGCGCTGTAGTGTCCCCACGTATTTTGGTATACACAGGCGGTGCGTTGCACGCGGCTGTTGCGGTGTGCGCAGGCGCTAAGGTGCACACGCGCGGTGCGGTGCGCGCGATCGTTGTGGTGTACACAGGCGCAGTGGGCGGACTGCCACCTACATGCTGCTCGCGTCGTCGTCGTCGTCGTCGTCGCTCGTCGCTCGTCGTTCGTCGCGTCGTGCGCGCGGGCGCGGCAGTGGTGCCGGAACCGCGCGGCGGGGGGGGGGCGTCGCGTCGCGCCCCCCCCCCGCCCTCCCCCCCCCAATGACGCGCGTCATCGCCGAACATAAAGAAACGCGCTCTAGCGACGTCGAGCACATCATCGACCTCGCGCCCAACCACATGGCCGCCCCACCTATCGACGCTACGCCAGGCGGACATCCACGCCCGCGTGGCGTGGCGGCTGGGCTCTGGAAGATGTCGGGTTCGACAGTTACTACTGCGGCGCAGTCGCTGATCCAGGGCATTGCCAACTGCGCGCAGGCCGCCCGCGCAGATCAAAGATGGCGTCGCAGCACAGCTACGCAAGCCCAAAGGCGATGGCACCAACGCCCGCGATCACTACAGGACGCTCAACATCCTCGACCACCTCGGCAGGGGCGTCACCGAGTTCATGATCCGACTGTTCATCGAACAGGCTATCGCCAACATCGAGCTCGCTCAGTTCGGGGCCACGGCGAAGCGTGCCATTCGAGATGCCACAGCGATGATCGACGACATAGTTTGCCGCCTTCGGGTCGGGGCCAGATACTCCAAGTCGGGTAAACATTATGGTGGGCGTCTTGGTTGACCTGGAGAAGGCCTTCGACCTTCTGCCCAGGGGTGCCATCTGGTCCGAGGTCCACCGCCTGGTCGAGTCTGCTGGGTTCACCCTCCCGTGCTCCGAATTGCACAACGGCGCCTGCTACTTGTTTAAGGGCCCGAAGTCAGGCCGAGTGGTGGCGAAGCTAGCTGTCCAACTGGGGGTCCGACAGGGTTCGGTCGAAGGGCCGCTCCTGTTCATCATAGCGTACAATGTCGTGCTCACAGCGCTTCGCGTTGCCAAGGAGGAGCGCGCCATCCCGCCGATCACTGCCACCCTGGACCTCGAGGACGTCACCGCATGTCTCGATGTATCCCGCGTGTGCTTTGTTGACAACCTAACCGCGCTTGCTGTCTTCGAATGCTGGACGGATGTCGCCAATTCCGTTACCTTCATCGCGTCAGTGCTGCGGGCCAAGTACTATTACGTGAATGTGCCCAAGACGGAGGTCGTTGCAGTGGCTGCTGGCCGCAGCCCCAGAGGCCTCAACAAGGATATCGCTACACGGGGGTGATGTGTGACGGACGCCCTCTCCATCCACAGGGTGCAGCACAGTACTTGGGACTTCAGATTCCAGCCGCTGGGCGGAGCGGCGCGACGGCGGAGGCCCGCGGTCGCGAGGCGAACGTTGTTCGCGCTCGCCGTGCCACCAAAGTCTTTCGTGAAGGTTTCATCCTTCTTCAGTTCCGTGTGCGACTGGCTCTCATTGGTGCGCGCGATCGCCCTGTGCGGTCTAGAGGCATGTGTCCTGAGCGACGGGGCCCTGGCCCATCTGGAACGGTGGCAAGCTACAAAGCTCCGCAGTGCGGCGAAGCTTCCAGCCCACGCGACAGCGACTACGAACGAGGAGGTGCGCCGCTGGCTCAAGGTGCACACCATCCAGTCTGACTTGCGCTACCGACGACCCTTGTGGTGGATGGGGAATGCTCTTGCCCATCTTCAAGCCTGCGGCTGCCCCCTATGATGCCCCGATTGCGGTGAGCACGTGCTTGCTGGGTACCTTATCCTTTGAACGGGCGGGCGGAACAACCGACCGCCGCCGGCAATTGCTTACTGATCTGGCGTGCTTGTTCGCTGCTCTTCTGCCAGAAATGCAATGTCAACCTGCTCTCCTGGGTTCGTTATCCCCCGGGCTCTTGAGATGGTTCCTAGAGCTCCCTGAGGGTCGATTCGCTATGGTCCGCAGTTTCAGCTCGACGGTAGAGGATCGACGTAAACACTATCGCGCAGGGGTCCCTGGAGGGCCCGCGGGTGGAGGAGGTGACGGAGGAGCGGGGGGCCATGGTGAGGGAGGTCCTGATGAGGTTAACCATCGCTGCCGCATCTGCAATCCTGAGTTTCAGAACATCCGTGCTCTCAACATCCACCTAGGCCGCCAACGCCATGAACAAATGACGGGGGTGGCACCGACGCAGACCCCTCGCTCCAGTGTGCCAAATGCGGGGCCCAGTTCACAAGAATTGACTCCCTCGATCAACGCGTTCGGGGTCGTTGCCGTGCTGCCGTTTCTGTTAATGCTCAAGCCGTTTCGGGGGGCCCACCACGACCCCTGCCACCGCCTCCAGCAGCGCGTCTGAATTGGCGCGGATAGCGAAGTCCACCTGGTACCGCCTGTGGACGTTTGGGAAGAGCGCCTACGCGACATGCGAACTTGATGTTGGTGCACGTTTTTGCCAAGCTCTTTGATTGCACGCGCTTCCCTTTCATGTCAAGAAAGGTTCCCCCAAGCAGCGATTTCGCTTGAGACATCCTCCGAGCATGGAGATGTTGGAGGCTATCGTTTAAGACGTTTTCTGTTACACATGACGTTCTCGCTCGAGAAATCTTCAGAACATCGAGATGTTTGAAACTGCCAAGGGTTTTGATGTGCATGAAAATGAGCGTTTCGCCAGAAACATCCTCGAAACAAGGGCATGTTGGAAAAACTTTTTCGTTACTTCTCATAATATTGCGCTTTCGCTCGGGACATATTCAGACACTCGGGGGGGCGACAAACCGAAACGAGGAGCACGGCAGAAACTGATCATTTCGCTTGGGACATCCTCAAAACAATGAATTGTTCGCAACATCTCCTCGACATCGTTCTCGAAGTGCCGCAATATGAAAAATGATAGCCCAAAAAAGGAGCCCAAGACGCTCCACCAGCGCCCTGGAGACTGCCGAACATGACGATTTCGCTGGGGACATTTTCGAAGAATTAAGCCATGCAGCGACATCGTTTTGAACTCTGCTGTTCTAACATCGTCTTGAAATCGCTTCCGAAATATGCTTCCTGATGGTCTAAGCCAGCCTTATAAGCACACCGATTTCGATAGGGGCATCCTCACACAATCAGTGTGTCTAACATCGCACTGCACTGACTTTGGAGGACATCAGGACGGCCCCAAATGGCCCCAAACGAGCCCCAATCTGACCCCCAGGATGCCCTCGCGACGACCCCCCCAACATGTGATTTCGCGTGGGACATCCTCACAAAACTGATATGCTCGTAACACCGGTTTTGCCAAACATAAGCGTTTCGCCTGAGACACCCCCCGAACTTGGGAAGTCGCGAATTTGACACATGTTCAAAAACTGGTGTATCGCCTGAGACATCCCCACAAACAAATGATATGTTGGAGAGGCGGTGTTACTGCCTCTCATGTTAAACATGGTGCTCTCGCTGCAGCCATCCTTAGCACATCGGGCGGAGCACGGCGGACGAAACAAAAGAGCACGGCAGATAATGATTATTTCTGCCGTGCTCCTTCGTTTTGGGGTTCTACCTGCCGTGCTCCTTAGCGCTTGGGGTATATTCTGCCGTGTTCCTGGTCTTTTCTGCCGTACCCCGTCGTTCTTCGGGTCTATTCTGCCGTGCTCCTGATCTTTTTCTGCCGTGCTCTTTAGCTCTTGGGGTTTGTTCTGCCGTGCTCCTGGTCTTTTCTGCCGTGCTCCTTCGCTCTTGGGGCTTATTCTGCCGTGCTCCTTAGCTCTTGGGGTCTATTCTGCCGTGTTCCTGGTCTTTTTCTGCCTTGCTCCTTCGCTCTTGGGGCCGCTTCTGCCGTGCTCCCGGTCTTTTTCTGCCGTGCGCCCCCAGAAGCTCCGCCAAAACGACCACCGCGACGATCCGCACGGCAGAATACAGGGGCACGGCAGAACACACAGAGCACAGAGGCACGGCAGAACACAGAAGCACGGCAGAACAGGAGCACGGCAGAACACACAGGAGCACAGCAAAACACACCCCGCACGCACGCCGACACGCGCGCCACGGCATACCTGCGCGGCGTAACAACAACAGCATATTCCACATGCTTGGTGGACTAAAGCGTCGCTTCCCGTTCTTGTCCGGTCAGGTTTTTGGCAAATAGCCGTTTTGCTTGAGACATCCTCCAAACATCGGCCCAAGAGGGGACTCCGAATCGACGTCGTGTTCGAATCGCTCTTGGAGGGCTTTCCAACGGCCGAAGGGAGGCCCAAAAGACGCCCTGGAGAGCCCCAGGAGCGCCCAAGAGCGCCTAGGAGCGCCCAAGAGCGCCCCAAGAAGACCCCAAGAGACCCCCAAGAGCGCTCCAGGAGCCACCCAGACAGCTCACAAGAACCCCAAGACGGCTCGAGAAGGGCCGAGAAGGCCCCAAGAGACTCCCGGGAGCGCCCCAGGAGGCCCCCAAACGGCCCAAGAAAGCTGCAAGACGACCCAAGATGGCGCCGAGACGGCCTAAGAAAGCTCCCACAGAACCCCAGGACGCGCCCAGACAGCAGAAGAAGACTCCAGAAGCCCATAAGAGGACCCAAGGGGCCCCCAAGAACCCCCAACAGGCCCCAAAACAACCCCGCGCGGCGCCAGGAGCAACGTCTTTCTCCAAATGCCTCTTACTGTCCTCTGTCGTCGTCGTCGTCGTCGTCATCGCCCTCCGCATTCCTCCTCGTACTCGCCCTCGTTCTCTTCGTTCTCGTCCTTGTGCTTCTCGTCCTCCTCGTTGTCCTCATGCTCCTTCTCGCTATCCTCACGTTCGCCACGTCGTCCTCGTCATCGTCTTCTCGTTGCCCTCGCCTTCCTTTTCTTCTTCACCCAATACGCCCATTAGACTATAGTGGCGCTTTCCGTTCTTGTCCGATCAGGTTCTACCAGGTATGCCCCGATTGGGTGGGATATTTTCATGGGGGATCCTATCGAGCAGGGCCCTATCGGGTGTGAGTTCATCGGTTGAGACCCCGTTGGGTGGGACTGTGTCCTGTGGGATCTTGCATCTGGTACGACCTTATCGGGTGGGACCCTATCATGTGGTACCCTTTCGAATCGGGCCTTCTCGGATGTGTTCTCATCGGGTGGGTCACCCCTTTGCCGAGGCCTTATCCGGTGGGGCCCTATCGGCAGGGTGGGTGGGCTGGTTGTTACGGGGTGGGGTGAGTGGTGTGTGTGTGTTTGTGGTGTGTGTGTGTGTGACTGCTGCTTGCGCTTCAAACTACCCACGTCGAGCCTATGTTCCCTGGGTCTTTTGGCAGCTGCGCCTTGGCTTTGCAACGCCTCTCGCTTTCTTGCCTCACCACCTTCTGCATGGCCATGGCTGGGCTGTTCCATCATTGTGCGTTCGACTGAGCTCGCTCGCAATTGGCACCTCCACCTGCCGACCGCGCCTGAGGCTCCTCTGCGCCGACGACTCAAAAGTGTGTGTGTGTGTGTCTGTGGGAAGGGGTGGTGTGTGCGTGAGTGTGGTGCATTGGTGGGTGGGTGGGTGAGTGGGTGGGTAGGGGTGGGGTATCGGGTGGCGGCATTGTATGGGACCCAATCGTGTGGGGGGCACTTCCAGTTTTTTTTTAGGGTTGGTTTCATTGAGTGTGACCCGATCGGGTAGGATTTCATCGCAGTTCGGTCTTCGAAGACTGCTGCGCAAAAGCGTAGTTGTGTGATCGCATCCAATTGCCATGATGAGGCTTTTCGTTTGCACTTTGTTGCCTGTTCGTGCTTGTCCTAACCGAGGGGGTCGCGCTGCCCCGCATGCCCACCAAGGACAAGCCGGTCGATGGCGCCTCCGACGCGGAAGCTCAGCTGCCACTGACCTCTACGACCACGAAAAGTCGAAGCAACTCCAAGAGTAAGAGGACAGGGGTGGCAACGGTTGACGACGTGGGGCAACACATTGCAACCTCCACTCGGGGGTTGATAAGTGTCTTCGGTCTGCTCGTTGGCCTGAGCTGGGAAGCGGTGTTCGAAGTAGGCGACCTGAAGTCTAAACGCCACCAGAAACACTATCTGTTTCGTCTCTTCGCTTCTTTCCCACCTCGCTGTCATCCTCTCCTCCCCCTCCTGCTTGCCATCCTCCTCCTCCTCCTCCCGCCTCCTCTGTCTCGTCCTTCTTGTTACCCTTCTTGTCCTCACCTCTTCGTCGTCCTCCTCGAACGGTCGACGTTCCGAGGCGAGCACGACATGGTGCAGTTCGTCAACCGACATATGGTTACAAAGAACCTGTGGCAACATGAGCACCCAGTGCTCGTCGAGGTGATGCTCAGCATCGCGGTCCTCGTTTGTGTTGTCCCGGTGTGGGCCATGCACTTGGTTCCTGCCGCTGAGAAGGATCGAGCATACCACAAGGCCTGCATTGATGCGGAGCAGAACAGTGAGACGCAGTACATGTTCACCTTCAGCGTTTTGAGGAAGCTGTTCCTCTCGTGCTGCCCTGTTTGGAGAAGATGTTCGTGCTGCAAAGGCTGTGAGGATGAAGAAATGTCGAGAACACGAATGACGAGGAGGACGAGGACGGGAGGAGGAGGAAGAGGAGGAGGTGGAGGAGGAGGACGAACACATTGAGAACGAGGACAATGAGGACGATGGAGGGTGAGGATGAGTAGGAGTAGGAGAGGGAGGACCATGAAGAAGGGGAGGAGGTGGGGGACGATGAGGGGTGAGAGGGCCTTATTGCTCCCCGACCCCCGAGCGAGAGGTCGCAAAGCAAATGCCTGACCGAACGGAGCCCCTGAGCCCTTGACCAATCCTGATCATTGTCGCGGCGTGGCGCTCTGGCGCATTTTTTCGCTGCGCGCCTCTTCGGTTATGTCTTGTGAAATTCATTTCGATTGGCCTGTGCATCCCGCCGCACAAGCCGTGAGACCATGCGCCTTTTGAATGGCCTTTCACAGCACAATTCGGTCTGGCTGTGCCCTCACTGCATTCGAAGTCGTCATTATGGGTGCCAACAGAGTCTATGCTTCCTCCCGCCGTCATATTGCTTCTTATCATCAGTGTTCATCTTTCTGGGTCCACTTCTGCTGTCTCCATCGTCTTTGGGACGTCGCTTGCATGGTTGCCTTTGAACTCGTCCCGCCGTCGCCGAATCCCGCTGCGGACTTAACCCGTGTACTTCCCCCCTATGCCACCCTCAGGGGCCGCCCGGCGCGAAGTAAAGTACATCGAATGATTAAGCACCTCGCACATCGGATTGTGGCAGACCTTTGGCTTGTTGCGCTGGCGAACTCAATTGGAATATGATTCCCAACCCTCTTGTGTTGGGCTCTCGTTTTGAGTAGAGCACTGTGGTCGCGTCTCATCTCCGCCTCTCCATCCTCTTCTCAGATCTCCTCTCTCCTACCCTCTGCCTCTCTCGTGGGCTCCTGGGAGGTCGCGCGGAGTGGGGATACACGGGGACCCAGTCGAGGCCCCGCGGTTTCCTGGGGGGCTGAAGTGTAGAATTGTCGACACTTCCGTGGGCTCCTGGGAGGTCACGAGGAGTGGAGTTACGCGGGGACCCAGTTGAGACATCGCGGCTCCCTGGGGGCTGCGAAGTGTTAATTTGTCGCCACTGTCGTGGGCTCCTGGGAGGTCGCGCGGAGTGGAGTTACACGGGGACCCAGTTGAGGCCTCGCGGCTCTCTGTGGGGCTGTGAAGTGTAAATTTGTCTCCACATTCGTGGGCTCCTGGGAGGTCGTGCGGAGTGGAGTTACACGGGGACCCAGTTGAGACCTCGCGGCTCCTTGGGGGCTGTGAAGTGTGAAATTGTCGCCACTGTCCGTGGGCTCCTGGGGGGTCGCGCGGAGCGGAGTTACACGGGGACCCAGCTGAGGCCTCGCGGCTCTTTGTGGGGCTATGAAGTGGGAAACCGTCTCTACCATCGTGGGCTCCTGGGAGGTCGCGCGGAGTGGAGTTACACGGGGACCCAGTTGAGGCTGCGACATGTTGTGACAACGAATTCTTAGAGAACAACCAGCCAGGTGGATCAATATAGGATCGCTGAAAGTATGACAGAGTAGTTTTCCGATCCAGGGAAAATAGAAATGAACATCTTTAATTCGGAACATCGTTTCAAAATAATTTCAAGTAGGAAATATTTCCCATTATAAACATACCATTTTAATGGCAACTTGCGGGTTGATCAGGACGCGCGCTGCGAATGTGTCGCATGGCAGCCATCATTGCCGCGGCCATTCCAGGCGCGCTGCGCTGCGCCGCACTGCTTGAGGTTCAACGGCGCGGGGCCGCGCTGCTCGAAACAAGCGCAGCGCCAGCGTCTTCTTGTAGTCTACAAGGCGGCCCGCGGATTCTATCGCGCGCGGCGCTTTCTGCCGGTTGCAGCTTTTTGATCGGGGCCGAGCAAGTGGCGGGGCCCCGCCCGCCAGGCCTCTGCGCGGTAAAGATGGGTGAATCTGAAACCTTGCGCGGGAGCGGGGGAATTATTCCGTTGATTAATTTCGGGGTGCCCCGTGCAGGGGCCCGCCGGGTGGCTACCCGGGCCCTCCGGGGGGAGCGCCGCGACCCGCCCGGCCGCGGGCCCGCCGTCGGCTGGCTGGGCGGGCCTCTGGCGGGCCCGAGGTTCGCGATAGCCGGCGCGGCCGGCATAAATTTGCGCGCGGCCCGGGCCCGGATGTGCAAAACGCGCCGGCGCGGCCGGGCCCAAATTTGCACGCGTCGGCGCGGCTGGGCCCGGACGTGCAAAACGCGCCGGTTCGGCCATGCCCGGATTTGCGAAGCGCGCCGGCGCGGCCAGGCCCGAAAATATCAAACGCGCCGGCGCGTGGTGGGGCTGCTGGTGGGTCCAGCGGAGTGGGGCAACGCGCAGATCTGAGGTGGACCTCGCCGGCCTTTGGGGGCTGCGATCTGCGAAATTGTCGCCACTTTCGAGGGCTGCTGGTGGGTCCAGCGGAGTGAGGCACCGCGCAGATCAGAGGTAAACCTCGCCGTCCCTGGGGGGCTGCGATCTGCGAAATTGTCGCCACTTTCGAGGGTTGCTGGTGGGTCCAGCGAAGTGAGGCACCGCGCAGATCAGAGGTAAACCTCGACGTCCCTGGGGAGCTGCGATTTGCGAAATTGTCGCCACTTTCGAAGGCTGCTGGTGGGTCCAACGGACGGAGTGAGGCACCATGCAGATCTGAGATAGACCTCGCCGCCTCTGGGGGGCTGCGATCCGCGAAACAGTCGCCAATTTTGACGGCTGCTGGTGGGTCTAGCGGGGTGAGGCACCGCGCAGATCTGAGATAGACCTCGCCGCCCCTGGGGGGTTGCGATATGCGAAACAGTCGCCAATTTTGAGGGCTGCTGGTGGGTCCAGCGGGGTGAGGCACCGCGCAGATCTGAGGTAGACCTCGCCGTCCCTGGGGGTTGCGATTTGCGGAACTGTCGCCACTTTCGAATGCTGCTGGTGGGTCCAGCGGAGTGAGGCACCGCGCAGATCTGAGATAGACCTCGCCGGCCCTGGGGGGCTGCGATCTGCGAAATTGTCGCCACTTTCGAAGGCTGCTGACGTGTCCAGCGGAAGGAGGCACCACGCAGATCTGAGCTGGACCTCGCCATCTTTGGGGGGCTGCGAGCTTCACGAATGCCGCTCGCAAAATTAATCAATCGTTTCGCTCATTCTTCTTGGGGGGCTCTTGGGGGCCTCTTGGGGCGGGAGGGGGGGTAATCGATTGCGGTTCCCCTTTCGGAGGCCACGATCCTCGTGAGGGGTGTCGAAAAATTGCCCGGTCCGGCATCTCTGACCCGGACCTGCCGGGACCTTGCCGGGACCTTGCTGCCGGGGTACTCTTCGCCGGAGACCCCCAAGGGCCGCCCCACGCGCGCGAAGTAGAATACAGTTGCCGGAGATCTTAGCACGCCTCTGGCCCGTTGGGCCAGCGAATATGCGCCCATGTCACGTCAGCACTTCTGTATAACGTGTCCCAGGCTACTCGTGTTCCGCATTGCGCAGGGATTGGGTACGTCGCCAGGGGAATTTCCCAACCATCCTGTGATGTTGGGTCCTCGTTTTGAAGAGACGGTGCCCCGCGCTCCTCTCCTCTACTCTTCCTCCCCCTCCTCCCTACCGTCCGCATGCGTCCCGCACATCCAGTACAGCGTTTCGTGGCTCCATAGGGAGCCCCACCGAAAGGTCCCAGTGCTACCGTCCGCATGCGTCCCGTACACCCAGTACAGCGTTTCGTGGCCCCCTCCTCCCTCCTCCCTGCGGGTCACCAACCCAGTACAGCGTTTCGTGGACCCATAGGGAACCCCACCGAAGGTGCCAGCGCTACCGTCCGCATGCGTCCCGCACACCCAGTACAGCGTTTTGTGGCCCCCTCCTCCCTGCTTGCGTTCCTGCGTTTCACCGACCCAGTACAGCGTTCCGTGGCCCCACAGGGAGCCCCACCGAAGGTCCCAGTGTCACCGTCCGCATGCGTCCCGCACACCCAGTACAGCGTTTCGTGGCCCCATGGGGAGCTCCACCAAAGGGCTATCGTCCGCATGCGTCCCGCACACCCAGTATATTTCGTGGCCCCATAGGGAGCCCCACCGAATGTATTTTCACCCATACAGTACCGTGTTTCGTGGCCCCAGAGGGAGCTACCCGAGACCCCAGTGGGACCGTCCGCATGCTTCCCGAAAGCCTAGTTTGGCATTTCCACCCACCCAATACAGCGTTGGCCCCATAGCCGAAGGCCCCAGTGGGACCGTCCACATGCGCCCCGAAAACCTAGTTTGGCATTTTCACCCACCCAGTACAGCGTCTCGTGGCCTCACAGAGAGCCCCACCGAAGCCCCCAGTGGGACCGTCCGCATACGTCCCGAAAGCCCAATTTGGCATTTT
The DNA here is from genome assembly GCA_963575745.1 of Prorocentrum cordatum. NCBI lineage: Eukaryota > Dinophyceae > Prorocentrales > Prorocentraceae > Prorocentrum > Prorocentrum cordatum. Next base: position 161,501 of record CAUYUJ010015272.1, read on the forward strand.
CACCCACCCAGTACAGCGCTTCGTGGCCCCATAGGGAGCTCCACCGAAGGCCCCAGTGTCACCGTCCGCATGCGTCCCGAAAACCCAATTTGGCATTTTCTCCCCCAGCACAGCGTTTCGTGGCCCCACAGGGAGCTCCACCGAAGCCCCCAGTGGGACCGTCCGCATGCGTCCCGAAAACCCAATGTGGCATTTTCACCCACCCAGTACAGATAGGGAGCTCCACCGAAGCCCCCAGTGGGACCGCCCGCATGCACACCCAATGTGGCATTTTATCACCCACCCAGTACCCTGTTTCGTGGCCCCATAGGGAGCTCCACCGAGGCCCCCAGTGGGACCGCCCGCACGCGTCCCACAAATTCAATTTGGCGTTTTCACCCACCCAGTACAGCGTTTCGTGGCCCCATGTGGAGCACCACCGACGGCCCCAATGCTACCGCCCGCATGCGTTCCCCCCCACCCTGTGCAGCGCTTCGTGGCCCCATAGGGAGCTTCACCGAATAAGATATTCACAATCACAGTACCCACAATTGCATATGGTTGCGTCCTTCGTCAGGATAATTCCACTTGCTGCGTTTTCGCCCGTTGCGAATAGCGATGTCGCCTCTGCGCCTGCTACACTCGGTCAGTCTGATCTCGCACTCGCCAAAGCCCTCCTCAGGGTGCGCTCGAGGGGTGCGCTTTTCTGGGCACCGGGGCCAGCGCTTCGCCAACCCGTGGTCTCGTCATCGCTGTCGTCGCTGGTGCCTCTTTCGCCCCTCCTCTCTTCCCTCATCATTACCAGCATCATCACCACGATCATCATCACCATAATCACCACCACTACCATCACCATCAACATGACCATCAACATCACCATCAAGATCACCATCAACATCGCCATCCATCACCATTCATCACCACCTGCAGCATCATAACCATCACCACCATCATCATCACCGTCAGTATCACCACTTGACCACCACCATCATCCTCTTCATCACCACCACCACCACCATCATCATCATCATCATCATCATCATCATCATCATCATCATCATCATCATCATCATCATCATCATCATCATCATCATCATCATCATCATCATCATCATCATTATCAGCATCATCATTCTCATCCTCCTCATCCATCATCACCATCATCATCATCACCATCACCATCATCATCACCATCATCATCACCATCATCATCATCATCATCATCATCATCATCATCATCATCATCATCATCATCATCATCATCATCATCATCATCATCATCATCATCATCATCATCATTCTCCTCGCTGCCGTCGTCATCATCATCATCATCACCATCACCATCACCATCCCCATCACCATCACCACCATCACCACCACCACCATCAGCATCGTCTTCATCATCACCATCAGCAGCATCACCACCACCATTATCGTCACGATCATCGGTTTCCACGGCTCCGTTCGATTGTGCTCGTCGGCTCTTCGCACGGGGATCGCCCGGCCATCCTCTGCCCTTCTAGCCTCGCCTGGCCCCGTCGCGGTCACTGCGCAGCGGGCGGCAGGCCACGCACTGCCAATGCCGTAGAAATGAAGCACCCTCGACGAGTAGAAGCTACTGGGCGAAATGGGAAGGACGGGGGAACGGGACGGAGGGGTAGGATGTCAGATGTACCGCGTGCGCGCCTGGGTTGCCCATCTCCCCTTTCCCCTCTCCTTTCCCTTCCATGTCCGTCACCGCTCCCCTCCCCGTTTCGTCTCCCTCTCCCTCCTCCGTGATAGTCCCCTTGTCCAATCCCGCCCTCCCATCCCTCTGACACTTCCATCTCCGTCCCCCCTCCTCCCCTTCTCTCCCTCGAGCTCCTCTCCTTCTCTCTCTCTCTCTGCCTCCTCCCCCTCCTCCCCTCTTGCCGATTAGCGCAGCGACGGGGAAGCTTCCACACGTGAAGCTGGTATCTTATGTTACGACACGTGGCACAACGGGGCATCAGCTTGCGCAGCGGTAGGGGTCGAGCTTGCACAAGTGGAGTTCCACCTCGTCCTGCCAGCCCTTCTCCTCAAGCGTTGGCAGCGGACATCACATCTGCCTTGCCGCGGCCGGGTCGTACGGTGCCCTCTCGAGCTGTGTCGGGCCTGCGCCCCTCTGTGAGGCGCCGTTTTTTCTCTCATGCCTGTCCTCCCGGGTGCTGCCAAAAAGTGTCCCTGGCCCTAGGTGCCCCCAGGTCTTCCAGTGAGGCCCTACGGCCTCCAGAGCACCCGAGCACCCCGCACGAGGCCCAGAGGGCCCGGAGGCTTCGGCACGGAGCGAGTAGCTGGGGACACCTCGGGCCCGGGACGCCGTCGGCAACCGCCGAGGCTTCTCCTCCTCCTCCGCCGCCCGTGCTGCACTGCGAAGCAGTCTCCCTGGTCGGCCATCCAGCTTCGATTAGGGGAACGAGCAATGACATAAACATTAAAACTCGGAGGTCCGCGCTGGTTTCTCGTATTAGCGCTGGAACCCCCCTGGCGGCGCCACCGGCGCCGCCCCTGGCGCGCTCCGCGCGCCAGGGAGGGGGGGTCCAGCGTCGATCCGAGCAATCCGCGCGGACCTCCGAGTCTTTCTGTTTACGTCTTTGCTTGTTCTCCTCATCGATGTCCCCAGACCCTCGACGACGCGCCTTTCTCACGACGTGGGCCCCGGAGCTTCCGACCCAGCGTGACGTCTCCCCACCGTGTGCCGTGCCTCTGCGAGCCAGAGCAAAGCATGCACGTCGCGACGAGGGAGGTCTGGGCGTCTCCCCCCTCCTCTCGGGCGGGTGGTCATATGGGGGATGACCCCAAGCGGGGGGTGAAGACGAGGGCCCCACGTGGGGCCCCGTGGGCCCCCGGTCGGAGCCAGCGGGGGCTCCCCAGCAAGGGGGGCCTAAAGGGCCCCTTTGGGGCCCTTCTCTCCGCCCCCCCCACACAGGTCACCCCCCCTTACAGTCGACCCGCACGGTAAGGATGGGCGACCTTCCCAAGGGTACCTTTGCATCCTTCCCTCCTCGGTCCATCCCTGGCCACTTTCGTTGGCCGCGCCCCGCTCGAAAAGCTTCGAGATGGCCTCCCAAGGCTCTTGCATCCTTATCGTGCGTCCTTATGATACGGGTTGACTGTGCCACCCGCCCGATGCTCCCGCGCGTCGTCTCTCCGGTTGGCGGCGCGTTGCATCGGCTCGGGCGAGAGGGGGCGGCCCTCGACGGCGGCGCGGGGGGGGCTTCTCGGGAGCGGCCGCCCGCCCCCGAGTGCAGTGCCGTCTGCACGCATTCTGGAGAGAAGCGTGGCCGGCACATCAGGTACAGAGGCGACCCATGCCAAGGAGCACCCTGCTTGCCTCCAGGGTGCCCTGGGCTTCTTGTTTTTTGGTGGTTTTGCTATGGAAGGCGTGACGTTCCCGCACCAGAGATCAATGGACGTCCTGGGGTCTCAGGGTTGGGCTTCTTGTGGAGGGCTTCTTGTAGACTGGCCTCCGCTGTAAGGAATCGGCCTGCCAGCAGGTGCCCCGCGGAACATTCATTGTCCCCGATGGCCCCAGACACCCACATGAGCCCTGGGGCATCGCAGACCCCTAGAGGATCGACGAAGAATTGGCCCACGATCTCTTACAGCGAGGTGTACGATCGTGAATTTCTGGTGCAAGTCTGGTGGACAGAAGCCCCATCTTGACACGTCAATTAGTGAACTGTCCGTTTTCGGTTCTCGAACTTTAAACGAGGTTTAAGGAGAGGCTGTACAGCGAACGCTATATCCGACGCTGTCTTGGCTCAAGGCAGCGCTGTCCTATATGCTATGTGCACACGACTATGTGCGCCACAATTGGTATCATCGCAACGGACAGAGGCCACGCCCTTCTATGATCCATCTCCCATTTCCACGGTTTTTCACTTGCCTGTTTCGTCTTGCTTGCCATCAGAGAATGAGCTGTGGGATACCTCGAGACGTCGCCGACGTTATCCTCAGAGTATGGTTTTCCGCTTATTACTTCATGGTCAAGCCCTGTAGCCTTCCTTTTCCGCTTGGTAGCGGAGCTGGCTGCATCTTCATGTGGCTGGCTTTTACATCAGGTGTTATGTACATAACAACTTACCCCGGCACAGTGGAGTACCCGACTGCGCCGGCTCTCAGCCACTACATTCCCGATACTCTCGAACCAACTGGTAACTTACAGTCCTATACCTCCATCTCCTCACCGCGCGGCCACACGCCACGCACAACCCAAACACCGATATCCATTCGCAAGTTGACGGCCATGTCAGACCAGGCACCTAGTTGCAACCCTACGGACGCGACAACATCCAATGATAAGCCACCTAACACCATCAGCGACAACATGACTACTCACTATGTTAAGGATGCCATGTTTGGAATTATCTGGGTGTGCCCAGGCTTTGCCGTGGCATACATGCGAGGAGGAAGACTGGATGAAATACGCACTCGGGGTCCCTTCTGGGATCCCGCAGGCAGCGCACCCTTCGGCGACTTTGTTCGCGAAACACACACATGGCTTAACGCCACAAACGGAAACAGGACATCACCTCAACAGGCCGCAGCCTTGAAGCGCGGTCCAGGAGGATTGGCTAGGACGGACACTGGCCATGAGGGTGCCGTCCAACATCAGCAACTATGATGTCACACCACAGGGGAGACGCGCCGACGGAATCACATACATCATGTACTAATTGAGCACCACATGTGAAAACTTTGAGGACGAGCGACAGCTCATCTTGGGGACAGTCCTCATCGACTTCAGGGTCGAGAGAGGCGAACGCATTGACTCAGTACGTGCCCGATTTGAGATGGCTAGGCTGGAGGAAGACTCGGCAGGCTTTAACATTCCCAACTTCCAAATCCTTACTCTGATATTTTTCCGTGCCTTGGGGGGTGGTGCTTCCCGAGCAGCGCAGCTGCTGCAACCGCTCAACCACCAGATGCCCCGCATTCAGCAACAGTGCGACCAACTCTTGGAGCGAATGCGCAGTCATGGGCACTGGGCTGAGCGTTCCCCAGGGAACAGCGAATGCAACGCTGGCACTTACCGCGCAGGAATCAGCGACGCACTGGCAGCCATGCCGAACAGCATCTGGAATGGCAGAGCCCAGTGTGTCCATGACGCTTCTAGGCCAAGACGCCAACAACAACAATGAACAGGCGTCTGGCTCAAACGCGGGCTGGCCGTCAGCAGCCAGCTACGCGCCACCTGCAGCGACTGCCCTTTGGGGCTCGCCCAGCCAACGGGACGACGATGTAATCGATTCCGGCACGGATGCCGATGCGGTCTCTTCTGCCGGCGCCGAAAACCTCGAAGAGTCAGGCCTGCCTGCCGGCGATGATGCAGCTGCGCGATGCATGTTCCTAGGATATCATCGCGCCGAAACAGGGTGGAGTTTACGAACAAATATGATATTCAGGCGAGCATCGCGTCGTCTCTGCTTCCGCAAAGGGAAGGGCCGCGGCGACTGTGGTAGACGCACCCGCAGATTGCATGGCAAAGGCATAGCCACGTTCATGGCTCGATTGACCGACTACGACTTCGAAGACCTATTTCTAGGAGGCAAAGGCAGAGGCAAAGGTCGCAGGCACACAACAGGCACGGGCATGTGATGCAGGCCTAATCCGATGGGTGAGGATGGAAAGGGGATGACATGCAACACCTGCGGGAACGACAAACATGTCCAAGGGGTGTGTTCCAAGGGAGGTGGATCGGGGGGCGGATCCGTGCTCCTTGGTTCTGGTCAGTCCGACGTGGATATCATCGAGTGCGTTGATTTCCCCCGAACGCGACCACCCCATTTCCTCTCAAACAAGATCTGCTTGGTTTTTGATGACCCATTTCGCCAGCGCCGCCGTGTCTGTAGAACGGTGCACGGAGTACCTCCACGACTGGGTCGAGGAGCTCTACGATACCCCCATCGAGGATTGGGTCGGCACGCGTTGGCACGGACACGTGCAGGCAGATCCCGAATATGACGGCGAGGACGACTGCGTGTCCAACGCGGAGACCATACCTGCCTCTGGTGCTGAAATAACAGAAGAGCTCGGACACGATCAGAATCGCCAACGCCCGCCCCCGGCCCCGACCGCGTTCGAACTCGCGATGGAGGAGCGGGCTGCTGCGGGGTGGGGCCAGGCCCGCGCCGATGCATTTGCGATGCGGGGGAAGTCTGGGAAGGCCCCAATCGGCTCTGACGGCCCCCGCGTCGGCGACGAGGGGGGCGGTCGCCGGGGCCGCGGCTCAGCGGGCCGCCGCGCAGCAGGTGGATCAGGTAGAGCTGTAAAATGCAGCCTGGACACGGGCGGCCCTGGCCGCGGTCATTCTCGAGGTGCCGGCCGCGCGACGGGCAGCCGAGCCGAGCCCGGGCCGAGTCGGCCGAGCCCGCGCGCGGCGCGAGCTCCAGCGATAAAGGCTGGGGAAGGGGGGGCGCCTCCCCAGGTGAGGGGCGCGCTTTTTTCTCGTGCGATGACCGGGGCCCCCGCGCGGAGATCGGCGAATCGGCGAGTCTGATGTGAATTGATTCCTCGAGCAGGGCTTTGCAGAGACCCGGATGCGTCATCGGCGGTCTTTAGAGCATTCTGCCATTCGTGATGGAAGGGTCTACGCCGTCAAAAGAGCGACGGAAAGCGGACATATAAGCGAGATGTGTTTAGGCAACGCAAGATATACCGCATGTGCCCCTGCCCAGCTCGCAGTCAGCATCGCGGCAATTGCCCGAATGACCGCCTATCTCGCAGCCCTCATCATAGCGCGACGCCTTGGGCCCCCGATCGCGGTTCTGGGAAAGCCGGAGGGGCGGCCGCGTCCACGGGGGATTGTATCACATTGACCGACACGGAAGCTCAATAAGTATAAGAAACATATCAAGATCTGGCAAATGATCACATCCGTAAGATCTACGACGCGGACTGGCGCATTCGACGTCCTGATTATCACCCCGCTGACGACAATGACGACAGCGGCGACAGCGCTCTGAAAATTCAGCGCGACAGGTCAGATCTTTGGTCGTTCTAGTGCCAAGGCCCGTGCGCCCCCTCCAGGATCGACTCAGGCGGCAGATGGGGAGAAGGGAGTGCGTGTGTGTGTGTGTGTGGGTGTGTGTGTGTGTGTGTGTGTGTGTGTGTGTGCGTGTGTGTGGGGGGGGGGGGGGGGCGTGTGGGTGGGGGTGGGGGGGGGGGGGGGCAGGGCGAGCGGTCTCTCGCGCCGACGTCGCCTGCCGAGCCGCCGGGCAGATGCACCCAGAGTGACAGCGACTCCGACGAGGAAGCGGGCGCGCGCGCCCAGGAGGCCCAGGGCGACGCTGCCGCCGAGGAGAAGCTGCGCCCAGACCGAGAGGTGGATCTAGAGGAATCCCCCGAGTTCGTAGACAAGGACAATAACGGGGAGGAGAACAAGGACGCGCGCGGCTCTACCAGGCGCGAAGGCAGCGCCAAGAAGAAAGCTGAACGCTTCAAAGGCAGCTCGACGCCCATGCCTGATCAGCTGGTCACAAAGAGGTCCGCGGAGTCGCAGGCGGAACCGGCCCTTCGATGGGGTTTGGGCACCGAGACTATCGGCTGCAGGCCAGAGAGGTTCGAGCTCGGCCACGGGCAAGGATGAGAAAACTTGAAGCTACAAGAGATTTGCCTCCGAAGACCAAGTGCAGAGCCGGGGCGCTGGCGAATTGCCGCAACCACTACCAGTCGGCCTTCGGCCACGGCCTTAGCCGGGGGGTTTCCAAGTGGAAGCTCCTCAGCCATCAGCGAAGAAAGGGCGACGTTGAAAAGCGCCGCTCAGGCGACGTTCCAGGGTGGGCCACCTGCTGCGGGGTCTGCCGGGTCGTCGGCCGCGGCCTCGTCATCAGCCCAGTCGCTGCCGACCGTGCGACTTGCGCCAAGGTCAAGGGCTACGCCCACTAAGCAGGATGGCATCGGCGCCCCAGCCGGCGCGGGCGCGCCCGTGGGACCTCCGAGCCAAGAAGGGGCGGACGCGCCCAACACATACAACGGTCTTGGCCCATCTGCTGCGCCGACGCAGCTCGCCGCCGAAACAGCGCAAGAAAGGTTGCGCAGCAAGTTTCGCAGCGTGGGCTCCTGAGCCTAATGCAGAGGAACAGTTATCATTGCCATCCTTTACCACATAAAGGCGAAATTGCCGCTATGTCTGCGTGGTGGTCTCGCCCTTGCAGGCGTAGGCCATTTCTTCGCAATGCTTGCAGTAAGCAGTTCATGCGGGATCGTCGGTCCTGGGGCCCTTGCGATTGATGGGTAGCGGGCGCAGATGTTCTGACCCACGTTTGTGGTGGTCCTCAGTACGAAGCAGTCGCCATGTGGATGCTTGGCCCACCACCCAAATATGTGACATGACTACTGCTTTACATCGCCGATGTGACGGACTGTTCGGGCGCTGCACTAGGACGCCCCCAGCTAAAGTGCACGCGCGATGACGAGGATGTGTCGGCGCTGTGCAACAGAGCCGCCAACGGACAGTCGCCTCCTGGCATCCTGTGTTCAGAACCGTTGCACACTCCAGCGGCAGCTTTAGGCGGCCATGAATCCCCGAGGTTCTTCATGCATGGAACCAAGCGAGAATGCGCACAGGGCGTCATTCAGCATGGGCTGTCCTGTTGCGCAAAGCACCACCCGCGAGGAGGGCGCGGTTGGCAACGTGTGCGTGGATGCCCGCGTCTGCCAGGACACCCCAGGATCCGGTTGGGCCTTGGGGCCGATTCTAATCTAGTCATATTCATATCTACCCCGCGCCCATTACAAGACGGAGCCAAGGTATGGGCGTTCTGCCCGCGACATCTTCTTGACGGGCGGTTTCGATGAAATTGTGCCGACCAAGTGCATCATGCAGCTCGCGCAGAAGCCCGAAGACGAGCGGGCGCGCGCCCCTTATAACCACCTACGGGTGATTGCGCGGTCTTGCCCGTGGCCATCCATAATTATATGTGGCTGGTCGTGGCAATGTGGCATGACCGGCCCAAGTGCTCTGTGCGGTCTTTCTCTTACTTGCTTGCGCACTGCTCGGGGTGCTGAAGAACAATATCCCCCATCCTTCTGCATTACCTGATGTAATTTATTAAGACAAGGATCTAGCGTTCGGCCCCTCCCCTCCCGACTTTCAACGAGGTTTAAGGAGAGGTTGTATAGCGAATTCAATATCCGACGCTGTCTTGGCTCAAAGCAGCATGCGCTGGGTGCGCGCGACTCTGCGCGCCTTAGTTGGTATCGTAGCAACGGACAAACGCCACGTCCTTCTACTATCCATCTCCCATTCCCATGGCTTCTCTCTTGCCTTTCATCTTGCTTGCCAGTCAGGGATCAGTTGTGGGATGCCTCCATGCGTCGCCGACGTTATCCCAACGGTAGGGTTCCCGCTTACTACCTCATGGTCAAGCCCTGTATCCTTATCACTCACTCTCGAGAGGGCGCCGCGGCCGTCATTTTCCAGGCTTGCGCCCGCCAGATTTGGGCCTGAGGTCGTTTTCATTGAACCACGTTTTGCTAAAGTGGGTTTTGTCCATCCCCGAGTAAGGGTGCCGAGAAGCGAGGTTGCCCCCCCTGCCACCTTCTGGAAAGGCGGGGGCGGGCCTGCGAGCACGGGGCCCGAGTAGCTGGATGGGCCCGCAAACCACGGCGCATCGCCAGGGCATCAGCAATACGGCGCGATCCGGAACCCGATATTCTTCGCACCGTCGGGCGTCTCGTAACGGGGGGGCGATGGAAGTGTGGGGGGGGGATCGAGGGTTGCGCGAGTGGGGCCCGACATAGGGGCGCAACGGGGCCCCCCCCAACAGGCCCGAAGGTGGGCGGAGAAGGTGCGTCTTCCCCCCCCACCCCCCCGTCCTGGCCTGTAGCGCCCGATGCCGACATGGCAGATGCACCGTCGATGCATCGACGATACAGCGCGATCTTTGGAACCTTGTGGCTCTGGCCCCATGTAGGGCGCCACCATCGTAAAAGGTCGGCCCCTCCACGTTTGGAGGTCTCCAGACGTCTGCCTCTCGAGAAACCTCGAGGAGGTTTGTCGGCGGCCCCCGGATATCCCCAAGGGTCAACAGAGGCTTCCAGATGCGGAGGAGGAAGCGGGGAAAGAGGAGGAGGAGGAGGACAAGGAGGAGGAGGAGGAGGAGGAGGAAGAGGAGAAGGAGGAGGAGGAAAAAGAGGAAAAAGAGGAGGAGGAGGAAAAACAGGAGGAGGAGGAACAGGAGGAGGAGGTGGAGGAGGAGGAGGAGGAGGAGGAATGGGAAGGAACGGGAAGAGGAGGCAGGGGGAGGTGGGGGGAAACGGAGGAGGAAGAGGAAGAGGAGGATGAGGAGGAGGAGGACGACGAGGAGGACGAGGACGACGACGAGGAGGAGGAGGTTCGGGGAGCCACCAGACGTCCAATCGACTTGATCCTCGATCGTCCTCCTTCTGCCCTCTTGCTGCGCGCCGCCGACTAACCATCACACGCCAGGCTGCTCGGCTGAGGTCTCACCGCTCTTTGGCGGCGGCGCCCGAGGATGCGGCGCGGGTCGCGGGCGGACCGCTCCGGCCGTCTGCTCATCCCCCCCCCTGCCGGGGACCAGTGGGGTCATGAGGGACTCTGCTATGATGGCCTGTTTTCCACCACCACCACCATGAATTTGAGGGCGAGGGGGTCCTCCTCCTCGTCCTCCTCCTCCTCCTCGTCCTCCTCCTCGTCCTTCACCTCCTTCCCCCCTTCAACTTATGGTGGTGGTGGTGGAAAACAGACCCATCATGCTAGCTGCTATGCCGTTTCAGGGGCTCCAGTTACTGGGGCAGCAAAAATTTGTGTCCTTCAAGAGTTCTGGATCTCTAGGTTACAGGTGCCCCCATAACTATTGGTCCCCGACCCAAACCATTGGCTCCCTTCCCCCAAGCTGTTGGTACCCCGCCCTGGACTATTGGTACGTACCCCCCTGGACTACAGGTACTCCCCGGACCACCCGCGCTCGCGCGACAGGCCACTTCTCCATGCGGCAAGTGCCCCCTCCCCCATCCCCCTCCCCAGACTACTGGCACCCCGCCCTGGATTATGAGTACTTCCCGCTGGACTACAGGTACCCTTCTCCCAGACCTGCAGCCTCCCCGGACTACAGGTACCCCCAGAATTGTTGAGGGACACAGAGTAAAGGGTTTCTCATTCTCCTCCTCCTACTCCTCTTTCTCCTCCCTTCTTTTTTTCTTCTACCTCGCTTGACTGAGCCCCTCAGACAGCATACTCAAGGAACCAACGGGGGCCTGAGGGCGAGGGCTTTGGGGCCCTCGGGCTTCTCCGCACGATGATGAGGACGAGGAGGAACAGGAGGGTAGGGAGGAAAGCCGACGAGGAGTAAATAGGCTAAGGAGAACAACTAGTTCGGAGAGGGCAGCGTCCACTACCGCTCCTTCGCGAGCCCGCAGGAGGGAGCCGTGGAGGCCCGGGGACTGCGGGTACTTTCGTTATCGCTGCTTTCTGTACAGCGGAGGCTGGTCCACAAGGAACCTTCCATAAGAAGCCCAGCCCTGAGACCCCAGGACGTCCTTTGATGTTTGGTGTGGGGACGTCGCGCCTCCCACATCAAAACCATCGAAACCCAAGAAACCCAGGGCACCCTTGAGGCAAGCAGGGTATTCCTCCTTGGCATGGACCCCCACTGTAGCATCCTCACGTCCTGCGCCGTGGCAGCAAAACAACAGCGCCGCGCAGGCGCCTGTGCTCTCCACCTCTGTGCAGCACTTCTCAGGTCAGATCGATTCACATGGGCCATGGGGCACCCCTCCAGAACCGCGGGATCTCAGAGATCACTGATCTGTCCTGGTCCGACTTTGTCCCGGAGTTCTGTCTGGACCGGAAGGCAGGACTTGGAGCTCGTTGTTTTGCATACCGATTCCGCCGATGTATCGCCGATGCATCGGCGGTGCTTCGCGACCCTCCGACCCCATGGACTACAAGCCCCATCCATGAGGCCTTCACCTCAGAAGGCGAGCAGAGGCCAACAGGGGTGCCCAGAGGTCTCTCAGGGCCCCCAGAGTGCTTCCCGACGGCCTCCGCGAGGCCTGGCACCGCAGGGGAGGGGGAGGAGGAAGGAGGAAGGAGGAAGGAGGAGGAAAATGAGGATGAGGATGAGGATGAGGATGGGGATGATGATGATGATGATGATGATGATGATGATGATGATGATGACGATGACGATGACGATGACGATTACGATGATGATGAGAATGATTAAAATGAGGATGGGGATGATGATGATGATGATGATGATGATGATGCTGCTGATGCTGATGCTGATGCTGATGATGATGCTGATTATGATGATGATAGTGATGATGATGGTGCTGATGATGCTGGTGCTGATGCTGATGCTGATGCTGATGCCGATGCTGATGATGATGCTGATGCTGGTGCTGATGCTGATGTAGATGGTGATGATGATGATAATGACGATGCTGATACTCATGCTGATGCTGATGTTGATGCTGATGCCGATGCTGATGCTGATGCTGATGCTGATGATGCTGATGCTGATGTTGATGCTGCTGCTGCTGCTGATGATGATAGCGATGGTGATGATGATGACGATGGCGACGATGATGGTGATGATACTGATGCTGATGATGATGGTGGTGATGGTGATGACGATGACGATGACGATGATGATGATGATGATGATGGTGATGATGATGACGATGACGAGGATGATGCTGGTGATGATGAGGTTGTTGACTATGATTATGTTGTTGATGCTGATGCTGGTGATGATGTTGCTGATGATGATGCTGATGCTGATGGTGATGATGCTGTTGATGATGATGAGGATGCTGGTGAGGATGCTGATGATGATGATGACGATGAGGATGATGATGATGATGATGATGATGACGATGCTGCTGATGGTGATGATGCTGATGATGCTGCTGATGTTGATGCTGATGAAGATGAATAATATGAAGATGATGATGATGATGATGATGATGATGATGATGATGATGATGATGATGATGATGATGATGATGATGATGATGCTGATGCTGATGCTGATGATGATGCTGATGCTGCTGCTGAACATGATGATGATGATGATGATGATGATGATGATGATGATGATGATGATGCTGCTGCTGGAGAAGGAGGAGGAGGGAGGAGGGAGGAGGGAGGAGGAGGAGGGAGGGAGGAGGGAGGAGGGAGGAGGGAGGAGGGAGGAGGGAGGAGGGAGTGGGAGGAGGAGGAGGAGGAGGAGGAGGAGGAGGAGGAGAAGGATGAGGACGAGGAGGAGGAGGATCAGGAGGAGGAGGATGACCAGTGTAAATGCAAGACTCATCAACGACGCGCTGATAATGCTTTAGATTTCGGTCACCGATTCTCGATCCTCCTGCTCCTGCCCTCTTCTGGGAACTCCTGCTCGGCCACTCTCGGCCATATCCCCTCCTCGATCCTCCCATTTCCTGTTCGATCCTCCTCCCCGTCGATCCTCCCCCCTCGATCCTCCGACCCTTCCTCGACCTTCCTGCCGGTTCGGAGCCCGTTGGGCATCCTCG